>VWZX01003577.1:40817-555857 GCA_013399015.1 Galbula dea
ATATAAATATAAATATATATTTATATAATATGTTTATATTTAATAGCATCAAAAGTAAAAAATAACAATAATTTAAAAAAATCAATAAATGGACAGAGCTGGTCAAATAATTTGTAATGAGAGGTTTTTAGGTAAGAGAAGGAAAAAAAAAATGATGACTAAAGAACAGGAAGGCAACACCNAACCTTGATGAGCATGTCATTCCTTTCAAAATCACCAAAAATATTTCAAAACATCTCTTAAAATAGGCAGTCTGCAAACGTTACCTCATTATGTTTCAGATCTTGGTTAGCAGTTCCAGCTACTTCTGTTCCTTATTTTGCAGTGGAAGAATCCCACTGGAGCTTGAATTCAGGAGCAAGACCTTAATTAAGTATGCACAAGACTGAAAAAAGGGTCATTGGAATAAGAATAGTTTCAACACACAATCTTATACTCTATTCATTAGTGAAACCACCAATCACAGGAAAACACATCTGAGATAAAAGAAAATGTGAAAAATGAAGAGAGCATATGGGACAGATTAAAAAAGGAGAAATCTGTATATATGTGGACAGAAGAATGAAAGACAGAAATGAAGAAACACAAGCAATGAGAGATACTGGAGAGGGAAGAGAAAGAATAGAGAGAGATGGTTTAAACTGAAAAAAAAAAATAAGAAACTATTTAACTTTACATGGAAATAAGAAGAGATGCAGGAAACTAAATATTTTTATATGTATATTTATATAAATATAAATATATATTTATATAATATGTTTATATTTAATAGCATCAGAAGTAAAAAATAACAATAATTTAAAAAAATCAATAAATGGACAGAGCTGGTCAAATAATTTGTAATGAGAGGTTTTTAGGTAAGAGAAGGAAAAAAAAATGATGACTAAAGAACAGGAAGGCAACACCAAAAATGTAGGATAAAATCTAGAGTAGTGAAACCTTCTTTTAAAAATATAGATTAGTAATTAACTTGAGATTATTATTTTAGGGTTATTTTCTGTATGTGGGCATCTAAAATTTTTGATTCTATACATTACATTCCCAGTTCCTCCAAAAACAAGCAGTTCCTAGGAAATTCACACTAATTAATGAAATTTCTAGTACTGAACAGTATTTTGTGTGATTAAGTCATTTGAAAAGATTTGAGGAAATGGGAAAAGCAATGGCAATAACTCTTTGGAGACCAATTTAACATCTTGCAAATAAAATGAGGAAAATACATGCCTGCTTTTTGTCTACCTGCTTGAAGTTTTTATAGCTTTAGATTGTTTAAGTATTTCTGCTCCATTCTTCTGTAAATTATAACATACTCTGACATAATATTTTTATAGTCAATTTAATTTATCATCCATATCATTTCTAGAAGCAAGTATTGAACTTCTGGAAGAGGGGACATATGTAGATTGAAAATCCAAAATTAGTTATACAGATTTTAGCTATCTGAATCTGGATCAATTTTTTTGTCTTATGCTCCAGTAAATGTAGATGTATTCAGGTACTTCAATAAATCTTTATGAAGTGCACATCAGTGGCTATGGCACTTGTCTTCCCAACTAACACTGACACATTCTGAGACCATGCTTTCTAGGACAAGGCTAAATACCTACCTACCTGCTGGTGGGAAGTGATGAGCAAATTCCTGTTTTACTTTGCTTGTATGCACAGCTTGGTTTCACCTGTTAAACTGTCTTTATCTGAATCCACAGGTGTTCAGCTTTTCTTCTTCTGATTCTTTCCCCCATCCTGCAGCATCAGAAGGGAGTGACTGGATGGGTGCTTCTTTGCTGGCTAAAGTCAACCCACCACAATAAAGAACTGAATGGAGCCCGTGGTTCAGAAAGTAATAGCCATACAAAGACACTTCAACATTTCATATGGTCTTCTTTACATTACTTTCAGGAGTCAGAGCAGACATTCTGCATAGAAACTCTTATTTATTGTGTTCTGGAGCAGTTAATTCAAGCTCTCCAAAGGCTCAAATGATTTTCTAAGGGTTCTAGTTTTCCATTATTTCACTTCAAGTGGTTCTCTTCTTACCATTGAATATTTAACTTCATAACCACAATACAGTGCTGCACAGTAGAATATCAAGTTACACAATATATATTGCATTAATTTTTACACACTCCTAATGCTGTTACTTTGTGATCTGATCACTGCAAACAGGCTGGACAAAAGCCTAAATTTCATGGGCAGAAAGGAATGCCTGATTCAGCCTTTATTTAAGCAGCAAATGATTGCTTATGAGTGTTGAACACCAAACCTGATTATGAGCCTAACATTTGATAGTCTTCACGATTTGTGAGACAATAAGAGCCACAGTACTTTCTGGACAGATTAAATCTTGAAATGATGGGGGGAAAGAAACTGTGGAGGGAAAAATAACTAACTGAAACCAGGAAATAAAATCATAGTCACTGAAATACAGTTAATTGAATGCTTCTATCCATTAAAGTATACCTGGGGCATAAAACTATTAACACTGTAAAATTAAACTGATTTCTAGAGAGGTTAAGGTAGGAAATTTTCCCAATTACATTAGTTCATTATACTATTCATTGATGCAAATCAACTAACTCTAGGTTTGCTTTGATATAAATGCAAAGTAGATCCAGTCAGATAATGATCTTTCTTTAAAGGAAGACTTATTTTAGTTTTACCTTTTTTTTAGCACAAATCTGAACCTAGAGAAAAAGATTCAAAGTACTGTACAAAATTGAAATAGCCCAGAGAAGAAAATTTGTGTACCATTTAGATAATTACATATGTTCTTTACATATAACATATTAAAAGTATACATTATAATTACATTATATATTCCTTACATTTCATATAAATAATGTATATTACTAGTATAGATAATACATTTTATGTATACATAAAAAACTTTGTATACATGTGTACAATCACTTTATATTTCATACATTTTACACACACATATATTTTTAACCAGAAAATTAACTTATTTATAAGGAACAGCTACTTTGTTATGAAAATTAAGCAGTATCCTGTATTTTGTATAAAAGGAATAAAATAAAATCTTGTAAAATCTATGGTTTTTTAAATGAAGCAGGTCATTAATGTGGCATTTGATGAAAGAAAACTGTCTTGATAGGAGAGTTCAAAACACAGGGCAATTTATAATTGTTTTCCAACTGTAAATAAGTCAAATGTGTCCTTAGCCTTAATATGACACTTTACCTCTTTATAGAGGCAATTCTTCTTGGATTAAAACAAAAAAGCCAAAATTTTAATAGGCATTCTTTCCTTTTCCATGAAAAATTCTGCAGGGGGGTTGGGAAAGATGTTTTAAATGTTATGGAGCTTAAATTCTGTTCATTAAAATACAATAGAAAGGCATCTGCTGAGCATCAGGAGAATTTTTCCATACAAATGAGGCAATGTAGAACTTACTCTGTGGAGCTAATCATGAAGAATTCTAATCATCCTCACTCCATGGGCACTGATCTGATGCCTCCATAATTCAGCACACAAGAATAGGATTACATTAGAAGTTTAAAAGGGTAACCTTCATGGTCAGAGAGGGTCAGTTCTAGGCCTTCATGATTAATACATTGAGAGGGAAGGGAAAAGATTTTATTTCATTCAGAGTTCTAACCTGAACAATTAGAGAAGAGTTCTGGAATAAAATTAATTTCTTTGATTCCATTCAGTTTTAAAGCTTTCACTATCAGCACAATATAAATTTAGTATCAATGTATGGATGTGCTATGAGTACTAGATAATTTATTGTCACCAAATGGTTTGGTCAGATTTAATACAGATTTAATGCTGTATTGCTTCTACTGAATTAGATTAACTAGACAATTCTGCCTAGAATTATTTTCTATACTGTTTCCACCCAATGTAACAGGTTATGTAAATTACTAGTTGTACAAAGACCTAGCCTCTGTCTTGGAAACTGATTCTATAATCTTGTCATTTCTGTTTTCCCCTTGAATTTTAATGAAACTTAATGCTTGATCAGATTCAGAAAGCTAGGGATTCTTAGGAGCATTGTTTCCCCAATTCCCTGTATAAATGAACAACTCTATAAAATTCTATTTGGAATTTAGCAAAAGGCATGGTGGTTTGGGCCAAAAAGGAAGATCAAGGGAAGTGAAAACACCAAAAAGTCACATGAACAGCAGTATGTGAACAACCCATAAAACACACTCCTACCTTTTCAGAAAGTCTCTCCTCAGGAAAACCAATTTCAATTGCTTCAATTTTCTTTTATTTTCCTTTTATTTTTAATACTGTTTCTGTTCAATTTTTCTTTGTGCCATTCTACTACACTCTTCATCAACATTTCTCTAATCACATCACTGTCTGAATTTATGTTCTTTTTGATACAAAACTTTTTAGGCATGAATAAATGAGTTCAGGAAGGAAGAGCAGAACAGTTCCTTGTTCAACATAAAGTAAGGGAACATCCTGTTATCCCTCGGGGACAAAACTGATGAAAGAGAGAACAGAGTTTAGGATTACTTTCTAATTGAAAGTAAGAGCAAAATGGTTAGTCATGAAAATCATAATATGATTAAAAGTTTAGAATTTGCAAGTACATACATTTCTGTTCTAAAGAAAATTAAGCTGAGGGAACTGAAGAGACAATATAAAATACACTAAACATGTCCTTGATTATTTCAGTCAAAAGACAAGTGGTGTTAATCTGCTTTAGCTTCATCTCTTTGAGGAAAGGGAAAAGAAAAGACTTCCATACAGCAATTGAATGCTCTTTAAATTCACACCTTTAATTAGCAGAACTATCCTAACTGCAGAATAGGCTTGCCCTAAAAGGCAGAATGATCAAGAACATTGAAAGTTGCACTGGGATTAATTTAACTAGAGGATTTCAGGGAATCTGCTGCTGAGAGATACTTTACCAACTCATGTCATTTTACTACTTCAGCAGTCTCAGCACAATTAAAAGAACTTTTCAGCAATCAAAACCAGTCACTTTGAGCAAAGATAGTTTATGGATTTTTTTTTTCAAATAACTGTCCATTAAGTCAGTATTCAGGGTACAATGAAGGATAGAAAAATTGAGAGTGAAATTCCTATTGGCATTTTTGTTTTAGTCTTTTTACCTTTTACTTTTAATAAAAGAAAAATAATTTCAGTTCATTGGGAGCAAAAACAGTTCAAAAAAACCAACTGTGTCATTAGAGGCAAGCCAGACAAGCATCTGCAGAAAGAGGGGTGAATCCTGGAAACTACTTTAAATGGTAATTTATAAAGTTAATTGAAACAATTAGACATTTGGATACCTGAGGGACATAAGGAGCACTGCACTGAATCATTCCCATAGCTAGTAATCAACAATGATACTCCAAAGGAAAGGCTGAAAAACAAAAGGCCACAACATTTTATTCCCATTTGTCTTTTTATAAATAGCACAGAAAGTATGTAAACTTCTAAAAGCTAAATATTGCATAAAATATTTCTGTACATTTATCATCTTCATGATTTATTCTCAGATATTATACTGTTTTATTAGGGATTCTATAAAGCAGAAAGCATTTGCTGAAACTTCAATTTATTACTTAAAGGATACTCCAAAATTTATTCTTAGCTTTTGCAGTTTTGAATGGGTGAGCAGCTTGGGAAAAAAATTAAAATAAATAAAAATTCACATTTCTTATCTGTTATGGCCTTTTCTGCATTACTGCTACAATTTCAGCTTGGCTTTGCAGCACTGCATTTCTCCTGCTTCCTTCCCCTGTACATCACAATCTGTACCTGGTGTAACGTGACCAGACCACCAAGCTCAGAGATCTGTGCAATGGGAGAATGGTGGAGACAGACCACTTGCTCCTTGCACTCCCTTTGCTGGTGGTACTCCTACCTCTCATTCTGCCTGAGTTCAGAAGGCAAATATAGCAGCAGCAGATATTGAGTGAAGTCAATGAAGATAAGGGAGGCTGTTCCATCTCTCCGAAGAGCAGGAGACAATCAGGGTGTTACAGAGTTACATTTACCGCGTGCTGCAGCATCCTCCATGTGGCAGAATCTCCAGAGGAAAAGGACATTACTGAGAACACAGAGATCTCAATCTTCAGCCACAGTCAAGCCAAATTCAATTTTTTATCTTCTCTCCAAAACAGAAGTACTGCAGTGCTTCTTTGTATTGTGATACTGTTTAATTTATGCATATTTATTTGTATTTATTTTATATATTTTTAATAACATAGACATCATCAATGAGCTAATGTGAGCAAAGATATTCAGCAGCAGTGATTTAACCTAGTGAAATTAATCTAGATGGATCCCTGATATAAGCAGAGGGGAGTTGTTTTGAAATATGTTGCAAACCTGGGATTTAATGTAAGTAGTCTGTCCTTGGAGGGATTTATTCCTGGCCATAGATGAAGCCTAGTGTTCCCAGATTAACATTAGCTTTTGTGAATGTTAGCTTCCCCACTTTGAGTCCCCACAAGTCAGCAATTCTAAAGAAGAAAAAAAACCCAAAACAAACGAAAAACCAAAGAACACACAACAAAACAAACCACTGCAAAATCATCTTGAAATAAATCCATGGATGGTACTAATTAATAGATGCATTTTGATCATTTCCCATACAGTTTTACTGAAATGGATAAAATTAAAATCTGAATAATAACTATATTTAGACAGTCTTAGTATTCACAACTGTTGAGTGAGATAGACCTATTAAACTATATGAGAACTAATTATGAATTTTCAGAGGGATTCCATGCAAATGGGACTAGGATATTCATTTAGAAGACTTAGAGAAGAAATTTATTTTTATTACTATTCTAATAATCTTGAAAATGATAGATATTAAGTGCTTCAACTACTTAAAATGGTAAAGCTACAAAACTATTCAAATGCACTGAAGTGAAAATGCCTCTGGTTCTCCACAAGTCACCATCATCAAAGTATTCTGACCTCTAATTAAATCATCATCATAAATGTGACCAAAATGAAACCAAACAATAATCTTTACAGTCAGTGATAAAGATTTATAACTGACTTTTCAATTTGTATTGCTGTCCCGGAGTTATTCATAGTAGATCCAGGGGAATTTTATTCATTCAATCAATCACTGTGAACAAAGGATGTGTCCTCCTACAAAATGAGGCAGTTTGCACATAATGTAGTGGTGTAAACATTTATCAACATGATAGTCTGTCATAGTGTTGTGTAGTTTGGGTTTTCTAGGGGTTTGGTTTTGCTTTTAATCTGAAGGACATCTTAGCCAAATTCAATTAGCTTATAATTCAATATTATAAGATGGTGATGCACAAGAGTAATTAAAAATACAGGTTCCTCATCACTGTATTAAATGACTTATCATCTGCAGCACTGAATGAAATACAGCTCCTATTCAAACACTAAAACAATGGGTGTATCAAGGATTGCTTTCTACACTCTCATGACCCCAACCTATTTGAATTTTTAATGGACAAAAATATAACTGACTTTCATCCTGATTATATTCTCATTCCAAGGCAGAAATTGGACAACAGAGAAACAAGAAAGACATAACAATGCAGGTGAAGAATCCTTCACCTAAGTAAATAGTTTAGTACCTTCATATGTAAGGAAGCCAGGTTATATCTAGTAGAACTACCCAGTTGTTTTGAATTAAATGCCTGTTTACTGACTTTGCTGGACTAGGACTGGAATAAGGTAATTGTTATGCTTCCACCTTTTTTTTTTTTTTGTGCAGAGATATATGATAAATCTAGTGATTCAAAATGTTTTTCTTGCAGTGTTATGAGCATCAAGAGTAAGGTGGAGTCATCCATCACAATATTTGTTTTATTTTGTAACTCTCAGTTTTGTAAAGAATGTAAAGGAGGGACCTTGAATTACTGAAGGCCCCTCGGTAGAATTGCTGATAAGATGCAATAAGTTTATTAGTAAAGCAGATGATCATCATATTATCCAATACAGCACCAATGAAGGTTTGCCCCAACTGAAAAATGGATTATGAAGCTATTCCACATCCTAAACACAAATTGAGATTCAAATTCTGAAAATATTTATCAGCATGCTGAAGTGTAGGTATGAATTAATATTCATTTTCTGATGCTAACCAGCAATGAATACTTCCTTTAGTATACAGGACTGTTTACTACTATGTGTTTCCTGGCTACTTTGCATTACAAGATAAAACTGGGCTACCATTCAATGTATCAAAAATGGTAGATAACTTCTTTGCCATCAGTATTGACCTTTTATAACACACATCATTTTACACAGGTTCTGACTATATCAGTTTGTTAATCTTTGGGAAACCACAGTAGAAAGTACCTGAATTCAATACCTACTAACATTTTAGGGAAACATTCATACAATTAGTCAACTGGAAATGCAGTATAATTTTAGTAGAAAGCATTAACACCCCTTGGCCTACCCAAGCAAAACCTTATAGGAAACAGTGACTTGTTAGATTCAAGCTATAAAGTCTGGGAAGTCTCTCCCTTCCCTCCCCAAGGGATATGAATCAATCTTACAGGATAGTGTCCAGTACAACTTGATTAAAATCCAGTTGCAGTTGATGTGATCACATGCCAACATTGATCACACACAGACCAAGACAAGTAGAAGATAACAAACACATTTGTTAATCTCTCATCTGTGTTTGAAGTCACTGTTATTCACTTTTACTTTGACCATTAAATCACCCAGTGGCAACAGAAAATTTACCTAGGCAGCCCAACCAGCAACAAGACAGGCAATGGACTTCCTAGCTTCTACACTCCAATAATTTTTTTCCCCTCTTTCCCATTAAGCCTTTCCCATTCATCAATGCCATCATCAAAATTATATATTTGGACAATATTATGCTTGTAGTATAGGAGGCTGAACAAATCCTTTAAAAAACACCCCAAATCAAACACATAACCTCATAGTTCTAGTGATTTATGTCAAAGATTAGCAACTGAAACAAAGTGCTTTACAAGACTGCATTATATGTATTCCAGTTGAATGAGCAAAACCATAAAACAGCTCACAATAAATTTCTGTTACACAAGACCATGTTAAACCAACAACAATGCAAAATGTCTTGCAGCCTCAAAGTAGAAGTCCTAGTTATCAAAAGCAAATGAAAGACAAAAGACTAATAAATATCATAAGCAATCTAGCATATAGTATCAAGAAGTGACACTTATGCCCTAGGGATTTAGCACAGTCATTAATTGTATCTTCAGCAGAGCATTGCTGCCATTTGCTCAAGCAGCCCTCATACCATGCTGCTAGGTACAATCTTACTTTAAGAATGATAAATTGTGTGCTAAATTCTGCCCTGAATTCCCTGGCTCCCTATTGTCAAACACTGTGCCAGCAAGTATCAGACATATAGGATTGATGGTACAGAAGCACCAAAAATTATAACTGATATCAACCCAGCAGGCTACAATTGCATTAATGATATACACAGCCACTGAAAATTCTAGAAAGTTTCTGAATATATCCCTAGATCTTACAACAGAAGAGAGAAAAATCTTGAATTGCATATAAATGTATATATATTTGATATTCCACACAAGGACTTTCTTGGCTTCAGTAGAATTAGTATAAGGATTCGGTTTTCCATTGATATTGAATTATAGTCAGTCATATCCTAACAGTTCACAGAAGCCATAAGTATCTTTTGCAGTAATGGAACCACACAGTTTTCTATATTGTAGCCCTGGTGAATTGAGATAATCACTCATACATGAGTATATATGCAATTCAAAAAGACTAAAAGCAATTCATTAAGTCTCCTCTGGCTCTGTTGAATGGTTCTATAACCAGAGTATGAATTATCATCCATTGCTGCTTCTCAAAATGCCATATGCATGAGAATGAAAGCAAAGAAAAAGAGCACCAAGAAACAAGAATAATTAATATTTTTCTCAGATACTGTATCTTGAAGCATGATGTTAGGCACAGATATAACATTCACAGGTGTGTAGTCCTGAGAATTTAGCCTTAAACTTTAAAATTCAAGGAAGACTGCAGTATCTTCAGCCTACCTGTACTACTTTACCTTTTCATTATGCAATTTTTTTGCCTGTTTTTCACACTATTTTTTTACAGATGACTGAAGTTAGTCTAGCAAATGAACTAACAAAATCAGCAGTAACTATCTTACAAAGACTATATAATAATTTTGACAGTTATTGTAAAGAATATAATGTCATAAACTTACCATAACAAAGGTCTTCCCAGCAACTGAATATAATATCAACTAAGTATAATCATGACTACATTTCCAAACAAATTATCTAGCACTATTCATCATGACTGATAATCATAAAAGGATGTAAACCTGGACTGGAAGGTTTGCTTTGGGTCATATTTCACCTACAGCTAAAACATAGTCTGTAACCTCTGGCTAAATAGCCATGACTGGCAGTGTTAGATTCTACTAAATGAGAAAGAAGAGAAAGAGTGAAAGTCAGTGGGGGAAAAAGGAATTGTTGATTTAAACACTTAAATGCTTTATTCTTCTACTATTAGAATCACTGTGACAAAACAAAGTCAGAACATACTACTCTTTTTATTTCTTATAGAAATATGAAAAGGCTACAACTATTTTTGAAGACCTATACATAATAATCACAGCAGGAGTCAGATTGGATAGCTGAAAAACCCTCAGTGATTATCAAGTTGAAGGTAAAAAGTTTCATTTCTTTTTAAGCCACAGTGAAATTCCCATGAGATGTGGAAGGGTCAGATTACCTTCATTAGAAAAATCAGTGAAACACTTGAAACATATACTCACTAATTAAATTAACTGCAGTAGTAGCACAGACAGTCAGTCTATCACAAACTGGCTAGCAAGTGACTGGCATTTTTTTTTTCACAGCATCTAAACACCAGCTTGTGTCTGTCACATGTAGATCATACTTCTGATTCTGCCTTTGAAAGAAATTAAAAGTTATTGGGAGAGTGTACCACCTAGAATAAAATGAGTAAAGAAGATGGAGCACCAGTTTGCATTTCCAGCTCAACCACGACTCTGGTTTCTGACTTGTTAATTGTAACACAAATGATCACATTTTCTTCACGCTTCTGTTTTGGTTTACCTTAGTAAGAGAAATGAAAGCCACTGTTTAAGCATGTTCAAGAAAAACATTAAAAAGTATTGGAGAAGTAATCCTGAGAAGTATTTTCCCATAATTTCCAAAAACTGACCCTGACTGCAAACTATTTTTCTCTTTTTAACAAGTGTAACTTGTTCTTCTCCTTAGCTACCTTTTATTTGCACAGCTCTTCACTACTGTCAAAGACACTGAGAGGAACACTGATTCCTGCATATTCTACCCTGATTTATGCAGCTCCAGTGTAAGTTCTATGTTGCAACCTATCAGTTATAAACTGTGCTCATCACTATAGCAAGGCATTCACAAATGCTATATATACACAGCAACGGCTTTGGTTTTATTTTCATCTAGCCATTGCTTTATTTTCAGTCCAAACTATATTAGTTTCAGTTCCTTTAGGAAAGTAACTTTATGTTTACATATAAATGCAGTATGCTTTACATTTATATAAGCCATATTATACTTTTCTGAATTCCACATACCAAGGAAAGTATGTTCATAAATACATCATATTTTTAGCTTAGTAGTAATCATGTCTATTACAGGTCAATGTGACTAATGGTATGTTTATCTAACAGTTCAGGTCTCTGGTTATTACATCTGTAGACATAGAATAATAGAATCATAGAATGGCTGAGGTTGGAAGGGACCTTGAAGATCATCTAGTTCCAACCCCCCTGCCATGCCAGGGATGCCACATGCACTAGACCAGGTCATCCAGGGCCACATCCAGCCTGGCCTTAAACACTGCCAGGGATGGGGCCTCCACAACCTCTCTGGGCAACCTGTTCCAGTGCTTCACCACCCTTTGGGTAACATATCTGAGTTACTCTAGGATACTAATAATAGCATACCTATGATGAAAAAAAGCTTCAACTAAGCCAAGTGATATGTCCCTGGGAGAAGAAATTATAACCCCTGAAATGATAAACTGTTTGTTCCTGTTACAAAAATCAGCACAAAAAACTTGTGTATATTGTGGGCTTTGTACATGCAGCCACCTTAGTTGTATTTAACACAATCCCTCTGGATTTATCAGAAGTGTTCTATCACAAGTGATACAGTGTTTCTGAGTTTTAAAAAGCAAACAAACAAAAAGAATAACCAACAATGTAGCAGTATCTCTGTTATATTATATCAGTGGTTTCACCATTGTCAAGGGTTAGGGCTGGGCTGGCCACTAACCAAGTGTCAGATGCTTTCTATTACACTTTCTCCCCTTCCCCATAGGAAGGGAAAAGGAATAAGAGAAAGAGAGAGAGAGAAACTTGTGGATTACAAAAGAAAACTAAAACTAATGAAAATATTAATAACATACTGAAATCTATATACAAATATATACAAACCCAATACTGAATCCATGTCCCTGATGGCAACTATGTCACCGTCATCACTGATGTTGTAGCAGATTTCCCAGACCAGACTCAGCAGCAGACAGGAACCAGATTCAGGGACTGGATCCTGGAACTGGATTAAGGAATTCAGGGATTGAGATCAAAGGCAGAATGGACAGAGTCCTCTTTGGATGCTGGACATTGAAAAAGAGAGATTGAAGCTCATGATCCCTCAGCTTTATATCTAATGTGATGTATATGTAATGGAATATCTAGCTGGTCAATTTAGAATCACCTGAACTGTCAACTCCTCTCAGCAGGTCTGGCCTTTTACTCTGCACTCCACAATGTGGGACACAAGACAGAATCACAAAGGTTGGAAAAGACCTCTAAGATCATCTAGTCCAACCATATCTACCACTAACACACCACTATACCATGTCCCAAAGACTTAGCAGTGACCTTCGTCTGCATATCAATACTTGGTAGTAAATCTAAACATGAGGTCTTACTGCAAGAACCAGGGATCATCTGCAAAAACGTGCTGTTAACTTCAGAAAGTGCAGCTATTTACAAGAGATTTAGCTGAAAAGTAAAATAATTGAGTAGAATTACTTCTGTTCTAACCCAAACCAGGACAACCATCAAGCAGTGAACACATTAATAGTGAAATATCTCAGTCCAAAGGACATAATAGACACTATGTAATTGTATATTATTGTACTGCTCAGGTAAAACTTTCAATTGGAAACTGACTCACAGTGTAACTATTCCCCTAGGTCCCTGCATTACTGTAACAGATTTTTTTTAACAGAATTTGTGTGTGTTTTTTTTTTAGGATAGAAGCAAGAAACAGATAATAGGCCTATCAATGTGACAAATGATTAGACTCCACCAGTTGCATTTGTGGTTTTGCCCTCCTACAGTAAATTTGCCTCACTTAATACACTAAAAAGATCCCAGCTTGATACATACTAATTTAAATTCACATGTTCAGCAAGACATAGACATCTGGTATTTACCTCTCTCCCCTTGCCCCTCTTCAACATATAGTATCCAGCTCTGCTGTACATAGCTCAAATTTGAACTTTCTCAACCTAAGAAAGAGCAGATGGCTCTACTTTGAGTCCTTACATTTGAATATATCTCTTCAGGTGAAATGCTTTCTCTTTCATCATTATATTCCTGAGACAGCAAGAGGGGGCATAGACAAGATCTTGACTGTCACATTAAGACTGATTTTATTTCAGTGTTCCAAACCCAAGACAAATTTTCCACAGTGTCTTCAATTAATGGCTGGTTTCTGTGTTTACATTGGAAAAAAATGTAGACAAAATATGTTATTTTTTAGAAAGGAGTGAGTTTTTATGTTGCATGCATTATTTCCTGCCATGACTGTGAACTTACAAATTTGATTTACAAAGTGGAATGAAAAATAAATATTTTACAAAAAACCCCCCATTTAAATACTGCTTCTATTCCTATTGGAATATATTGACTTGGGGGAAAAAATAAAATAATTAGTCCACATAGTTCTTTTTTGAAAATTCAAGAAAGATTGATCTTGGCATTTTTTTATTTAAAATACATTTGGTATGGACTTTTCTCCATATTAGAGAAATGAGTATTAAAAAAGTTTCAATGTTTAGTTCAATCTTGTTCACTTCATCAACAAGAAAAAGCATAGCATAGATGGTGTTATGGTTTGGGTTAGAACAGAATTAATTCATTCATGTGCCAGAATCAAACAAAAACTGAAGGATGGATGCCTATGATTCTGTGGCTTAAAATCACAGTCAGGCTTTTAAGTAAGAACAAGATGCACACACAATGTAAATATTATGAAAGATATAGTCTAGACTCTGCAAATCTCTGTCTAGATAAAATGTTTTATATATTTTCCTATATAAACAGAACTATAATTATCTCCTATATTAACATGAAATATGTCAATTTTTTTAGTTACATATTTATCTAGTAAAAAATAGTATATTCACATCACACAACAGCCAATGCTACTCACCTAAAATAATTTCAAAACTTACTGCCTAGAACATATATTCTCAGAGCAATATCAATTTGAGTGATCATTTCACTTTATTGAAAATCATAGTTAGAAACCTGAGTACCATGTTTTCTTTGATATAAATTTAAATAACACAGTCTTCTGAACTCATTTACAAGACAGTAAATGTTATTGTCAGAAAAAGATAATAGCCAGTTCTGTTATTCCTGTTCCACAAATCTTTGTGGAAGCAACAGAAGTGAAATAGTTTTTATATTTCTACTTCAGAAGTTAATTTAATTTTGATTTTGATGGTTCAATTAATAAATATTCTGGTTGATTAAGGAAAGTGCAGGTAGATTGATATGCATAAAGCTTTATAGCCATAGTTCTCTGATAATAACATATATCCACTTCAGATCATCTTGCAAAAAAGCAGGGATAAGGAAGAGGTTAGTTATGCAGGAAGTGGCAGAGGTTCTCTAAGGAGATTCCTCTCCTGCAGTTCCTCTTCTCTGCAGCATGGATCACAATCACATCCAAAACAAAACAAACAACAAACATCCTAGCATTTTGCCTCTGTACCTTCCAATTCACTCAAATTTTCTATTGCTCTTTGTTTTGTAACACTGTTGGCATTAGGGCTTAAGTAGGTACAATTGCTGTGTACTAGCTGACTTTAGATCTTATATGCATCTAGTATTGGGCAACATTAATTGGATACTAAAATAGATTATTAAAAGATTACTATTATTTGCATATTATTTATTGGGGTTTTTTGTAATATAGATTCAACAACCTAGAAGCTGACAGGTGAACTGACAGAGGGAAGATGATAGGAACATTAAGACTGACTGAAACTATAAAACAGGGCAGAAAGACAACAATAGGTAGATAGGATGACTTAAAAAAAAATCCTTTTCTCAGCCACTCGTAACAATGATTCAAACTGCACCAGTGCAAGGCCACAGAGCCACAAGAGTAAGAGCACTTGGAACACCTGGCCAAGGTATCTCAGCTGCTCCAGAACAACACCAGCTTGTGGAGGTGACAGGTTTCAAGTAGAAAGGCAGGATAAAACCAGAAATGCCTTTAACAACACAAAAGTACTTACATCCATGCAACAATATACCTAATAAAGTTTCAATGTGTTTCCTTGCAAAATAAAAATGTGTTAGATCACCTGATGACTTTTGTCATTATGGAAGTAAAAAAAAAAATAGCAAAAGTAAAGTAATAAAGCGCATGACTAAATATTAGGGGTTTCACCCTTACAAATTTGCATGTGTGAGTAGCACCTTCACCCTCAAAATTACAGTAGGATTATAGTGTTTGAACATAAAATATGCTATTTCCACAGTCCCTAGATGGACACCTCTTTTATAACTAAGAGCCATTAGTCTGTAATTTTTCCAAAGTATTCCTAAATAAAGAGTTGAAAGGGAATAGGGTTTTCTTCCACACCACTTTCAATTTAGCAAGCAGACCTGTTTGCATCAACAGGCAAAAAACTGTTCAAAGGCCTTCATAAAGAAGGAAGGAATCTGATAATAACATTCTGATACTTCAATTCAAGATAAACAAAGAATGAAATTCAGGTTTCCTCTTGTATGGGGCTATACTTTTGACAAACTGTATCAAAAAATGTCTCATAGTTTGCCTGCAAAGTTTGCTTGCCTGACGGTGGACTTGGAGCAGATCTAACCAGGAGTGGCTAGGAGGAAAACAACTTACTAAGACAAAGGAGGCCAATGCAGAATCATCAACTGCTATGGAAACCTAGGCAGAACCATTAACTGCCAAAGAAACCCCACAAGCACCAAAACAACTCTTCAAGGTTAGGAGGACTTGTTTACCAAAACACCAGGCTGCATGCACCAAGCGTGCTGATTAGGTCAACAGCCAAGGGGAAAGCGAAAAAGGCCACATGAACAAGGCACCCGTGCTCTGGGCAAGGGGTATGTACTGTTGCCTTAGAGACACCTAGATTATTATGGGATGCCTACCCTATAAAAAGCCTTTGGCAAAACAACTGTGTGTGTCCTCTAGCAAAGAAGGAGCTGTGTGGTCCCTCTCTAGTGAAAGTACAGCTGTGTGCACCCTTAATCAAGGAATGGCTGCATGTGTGCAGTCCCCATCAGGATGGCCCAGCGAGGTGTCAGTGGGTCCAAGGGTGGTGACTATTTCTGTAGTTCTCTTGTCTGCTTAATTTTTTTCTCTTTAATCTTTCCCTGTACAGAGCCAGTAAAGTTTGACAGGTTAGTGGCATCTGACCTAGTTTGTGTCTTAATTCTTGCTCATGAGATTTCACTTGAATCTTCTCTGGGTCTTTTAATCGGACTGGGACACCAATGTACAAAGCTCTTTTTTTGTTTAATATGGAGGATGATAATGTTCCACATGCCCTAAGCCTCAACTGAATTAAATTCATTGAATTCTTTCCTGATTGAGAAGAATCCTACTGATATAAAAGCCTTTTATGGATTAAAATTTAATTGAAACTACTGTAGTCCCATGTATATTTTTGGTACTGGTTAATCAGAACTAACAAACAAAAACAACCACATGGGAAAATCCCCTGCTTAATGTTTCTTAAAACTTTGTGATTATTTCAATCAGATATTTCTGTTGAACAATGTAGATTTCATTCTAATTAATGATTTATTCAAGCTTCTTGAAGAAATTATGAATCTGAGTCTTTTGTAAGCTTACAATGATGTGGTACCTATGGAAAGCGAGCAAACAATATTTGACATTCATTTTCAAATTATGTTCAGGTGTGGTCCCATGTGACAGTATGATTTCTGCCTTTCTCAGCTTGCCTGCTTCACTTCCTAGTTTATTTTCCCCTTTTTCAAACAGGAGTTCAAATTCATTGATTATATATATACACTAAGGCCAGCAGTATATTATATCAGTACAAACAAAACCTGACTGAAATTTTATTTTATGAGAAAGAATGAAAAATGTAAAGACAACATTTCTCTTACAGGCTATTTAGTATTCTTTATTTATAATCTTACCCTCCCACATAAATAATGCATGTACTTAAAGTCATGACTCTGTTGACTGATTTAAACAGTCTAAGATAAATGCACGACATTGTGATCTACTTTATTATCTGACAAAGGAAAATAATCTGTCATTATATATATATTAATGTAATAAGGTAGCATAAAGATGTGATTTAAATTCCTAAAATATTAACAGTGCATACAAAAAATGAGGGTTTTAATTGTATTTTAAAATTTTATTATTGTGAGGTTATCTGAGTTTGACTGTGGAGTAAGATACATTGTAATGCATTTTTTTACTGGAATATTTTAGAGGAGTTCTATTAATTTGACTTGTAGAACATTAAAAACTGTTGAAGTATTTGTTACTTGACAACAGGAAACATTATTAAACTGTAGGCTATATTTAACTGCAAGAGAAATATTACTCAGTCACAATCATTTTCAAAGACTAACAAATAGCAAGGGTCAAGGTTACAACCTAGGTAATTACTATGCTTACAAGAGGAAGAATTAAATTACTGCTCTTGTACACTGTTCTACCACTCAGCAAACTGAATTATGTGGTGCATCTAGAATGAAGTGTTACAGGATAATTTACATGATAAGGTCTTGCACTACTGGAGAAGTTATTAAAGAACCTCATAAACTTCCCTTCTGAAAGATATATGGAGCAGTTCGTCTTTGATAAAGAGTAGTCAGGATTGAAATATCTACATGCTTCCTGATCCCTGATCTCTAGTCAAGCTGTTATATCTAATGTGCAGATAATATTTCTTTCCACTTGCATTGCAGTGAAATTGTTAAACAGAATATAAATTACATACTGGCAATTCTTGAGCAGTGTTTAAAAATTACACAAATCTTAGTAAAATCACATCGTACAAGAAGCATTATGTTTTGTCATGCCAATCTTATGGATGCATAAGGCAGCTGATATTATCATTCAACTTAGATTCAAAGCAATGCAACTTATTTTAAATATTTTGTGGGGTTTTTTTAATCTTTAGCCTTTTGCTTTTCAGAGGGCTGGGAAGAGTATTTTAATTATATGTAATCTTAATTTCCTTTAAGAAAGCTTGATAAAATGAATAAAAAAAGACATTTAAACTAAGTTTAAATGCAAGGATTTGTCTTATTTTTTTTTACACTTAATTATTTGGCATCACTGATGTATCTATCCATCAGTTGAAAAACCATGCACACAAATAAAATTATAATCTGGAATCATAATAAAACCTCTAATAATTTAATGAAAATATGCTGGATTTCTATTAGGGATTTTGATGTATTCACCTCACCAGTGGATTTATGAGCATTTTGCCATATTAGTTGCTCTGCTACTTCTACAGATTACAGGCCTTGCTGCCAGAAATTTCACATAATCATTCATCTATCACAGAAATAAGATGCAGATATGGAACATGTTTTATACCAAAAGATTATGCTCTGTGGTCATAATATCTGGTATCATAAATACCTATAGATTTTGATGAAATAGCCACTCTATTAATGAGCTGCAAAATCAAGCATTCAAAGCTCCACCTGAATATAACAAAATTATAGAGTGTCTGTCTTAAGGAGATGCTAAGGAGTAATGTGATAAACACCTCATTCATTCAGTTGCCTTTATTAATCAGGCAAAATAACAAGTTGCAAACTGTCATCTGGGCTGAGCATTGGGAGAAAGATGGGAAAAAGCACTTTTGGCCAGGAATCTCAAACAATAATCTATCTAATTCATGTCTGGATCCAGATCCTTTAGCTGTGGCCATACTAAACTGCATGCTTATTGAGTTCCTCACTTATGAGACACTATACTGTCCTTTCTGTAACCTAAAGAGTTGTTGATGATAGTTATTTAAAGGTACACAACGACAATACAGCAATTTGGCTAATACTTCTAGCCCAGAATTCTTATACTCTCAGTTATTAAATTCATTCAACAAATTCCCAAATATTTCCAAGTGACTAGATATAATTGGAAAATAATTTAATCTGTCTTAACTTTTTAGTATCTGTAATAACTTTAAAACTTCCAATTTAACTGATATTAGAAATAAAAAAGCCCCAAATGGATAATAAACCATTTCGCTTTGATATATTTTTACTATGTTCAACCATTTCAAAATGTAAACAAACTATTGTCATAAAAATCCAAATCTGAGACTATTCTGTTGTCATTTGAATAATAATTAAAAGTTATATAGCAATTTTGAGAATAAAAGCACCTTAAAAGGAAAAAAAAACCAACAAAACACACGAACCAACAAGGTTAGCAGAACTTCAGGTGGTATTTGATTACTTAAAAATTAAATAGAGTGCTAGACAAGTATTTATTTAAGTAATATCATAGAAATGTCAGAAAATGTATGCATTTCTACTTATATCTGTAGGCAAGTGAATACATTTTGTGAATTTGTAGTTTTATACTTGTTGGGGGTTTTTTAAAACAACAATATTATATAGGTGAAGCTGTATTATGATCTCTAGCAGAATTATGTTTTTTAAAGCATTATTATTTTAATCCACTTAGCATCCAAATAAATAAAATCTGTTTTTCTAACCATTTGATTAAATGGTTATAAATTTCTCAAAATGACATATTTTCAAGATAGTTAGAAGGTAGAAAAAGAGGGCACCAAGGGACATTGCAAAGAGAGCATCTGGTGAAGGAAATGAGAGGTTACCCCAAAAAAATCCACACACCTGGAAAAAATACTGTCTTTACAGTCCTGGTATCAGAACTAACCAAGGAGTGTGTCATAACAAAAGAAAATCAGGAAGAAAACAAAGAAAATAGGGAGGAAAAAATGTCCTTATTTTTTCTGATTAGATTTTGGTGTTTTCTGGAAAGTTAAGAATGGTGTCAAAAAGAAATACTACAGGGGTAACTAAGATGAAAATTGACTCATTTTCCAGCTTATCTGATGATGTACATCCAAGACATGCATATTGCACATAGAAACCAAATGAAAAACCTTAATTCTCTTCAAAATCTTCCCTTTAAGAACACTGATCTTCTCACATTTTTCAGTATGTTATTAACAGTTTTCCATAGGACTGATACCTGCCTAAAATTCCTTGTCTGTGATTTTTCAGTAAACTTTACAGAGTTTAAGCAGGTTTGCTTCAGTGAGGACTCATCCAGGAAGTGGATATCTCTGACAGTTAAGAATTTTGCCATCATATAATTCTCTCCTTGGAAAGTTTATTGACTATGACAAACTCATTCAACATGAAATCTTGGAAGATAAGCAATCAGTGAACTGTGAAATACTGACATCAAAGTGAGTCATAAGCAGATATTATTTCCTTCTGTGAGAGAGATTATAAGGACTATAAATGGACTTCAAATGTTAATTTATATATATTCTAGTTTCATTCTAAAATTATATTGCAGAATAAGAGAGTAATTCTAAGTGGCCATTTTCATTATTTTCACCTTATTCTTTCTCTTGATTGTCTGTATATGTTTAAAGGTTTCTTTTGTTTGTTTGTTGTTAAGTAAATGAGTGAGACAGAAGTGCTACAGGATATTTTAAATCTGTTTGGGAGCTTTTATTAGTAACAAGATATGTGCAGACTGATTTTTAGCTACATTATTTTCAAAGATGTGTTTTGTTTGTTTTTCTTTTTTTCCAAAAGATCCAGTCAAATAACCTAAAAAGCTTTACCTGACAACTCCTAATTAAATCCAAGAATCTCTGTTTCCTTAGTAACCACTCATAGCATCACCTAGCATTTGAGAGGAAGCAGCAGGTGCAAGAAACCATAAAAATGAAAAATCTTATTTTGCCAATTACTTATTGAAATGTTAGATTGAAGTATTTAATACTGACTTCCTACTGCTTTCAGTGCTTTCTGAGTACAACTTCCATCAGTCTTAAATAATTACACCTTATTGGAAGTGAATCTGGTAATATTTTTATTTGGCATTCCACATTCTTATGTTACAGGATACTGTACTTGCATCCATTTTTGTGGTTTGACTTCTCTGTCAAGTATATATTAATGTAATTTTAATATTCTTCACAAGGTATTTTTGTTTCTTTTTTTTGGAGACTTTTAGATTGTTATATGAAAGTATATGGTGGTGTAGAAACTGAGGTCACAGCATATACATGAGCCTGCTGTCAAAATGAAGTCAGTTTACATCAAAAAAATGTCTTTAAAAATGGGGTTGCCCAGCAGGATCTACTGGCTGAGAATGAAAGAATCAAGTTCCTCTACTGCTTCAGTAACTCAGCTTGAGGGGTGAATATGATCCAAAAATAAAGAGTCAATCAGTCTTAGACAAGGTATTTAACCAGAAATGATAGCTTTCTGGCCTTAGATTCTTAAATACCACAGTCACCTTGAAATTTTCACCTACTATTGTCACTTTCATATCCCAAGTTATTTTCAACAAAATGGCCCTTTGCTCAGCATAAGAATTTTAACAAGTCATGCTACAATGGTAAAGTGTTGAAATGCAAGTGTGCTTGTGTGGTGTGGGTAAAAATGTGTTTTGAATCCTTAATAGAGCAGGGTCCATTTTACACACAAATGATGGTTTGGTAACAGTTAGTTACACCTGTTACAGTCCTATCATTTTTTTTTTAAATGTCTTCTTCAAATCCTACCACTTATGGTAATTTCCCATAAACAAAATTGTTATATTTTTAAAAATAATAAAAGAATAAACAAAGGAAAAGGAGAAATAGCATAAAATATCATCTCTGTTATATTATTTGCAAATCTATTCTCCTCTGTTGGTAAATCAGCTACTTAATTCACAGTTGTAACTAATCTCAGTATGCTAACAAGAGTCAGCAGAGGCATCCAGCACAAAAAAGGGTGGTAGGCTTTCTCTTTCATAAGGAGGAAGGACAAAAGAATAACAAATTTAAGGTACTATCGAGTACTGAGGTCATCAAAAGAGAGTGGTTAGATATTGGAATAGGCTGCCCAGGGAGGTGGTGGAGTCACCATCCCTGGAGGTTTTTAAGAAGAGGATAGATGTGGTTCTTCAGGGGATGATTTAGGGGTAAGAGTAGTGTAGGGCTATTGGTTGGACTAGATGATCTTGAGGGTCCTTTCCAACCCTAATGATTCTGTGATTCTGTGAAATACTTTCTTAATGTTTATCCTAAATCTTACCTTTTATGCTTAACCAAATGCTTGTCATTGAAGTTTCCCTGCAGCTCAAAATTCTTCCTTTGAAGATTCTTGTAAGCATTCAGTCCTCAGTATGAGAAGTTGCAAGTATCTTTTTCAAGCCTGTGACTGTAACATTATTGTTAAAACTCAGAGAAATGGCCCCTTCCCATATCACTGAGCAGCAACATTTACCCAGTGACTCAGGATATGTGATTATCAAGTTCAGTTCCCCTTTTTGACCCAAGACAAATTAAACCCACATTTCAAGCTTTCTAGCACAGTAACTGAGCTATGTATTTGCAGGGCACTCTCACCCTGTCTTGTTGAAACCATTTTATTAGGTGGAAATTAATTACACATTTACTGTGCCAAAGTTCAGGAATAAGAATTGCTTTTCAGCCACTTGTTAGAACATTCATATGGGTGGTAGAGTCCTGCTCTTCATTTTCGGTTCTAATAACTGCTGTACTATTTAAAATTATTATTCCAGACTGGTAGAAACTGGAATTTATAATGGTCCCTGCTTAAGTAGATGTTCCAGTCACTAGATTTGATTTAGCTTTGCTACAACCTAAAGTACATTCACTACTGAAAGAATTTAAAAGAAACAAAAGAATTCCTAGATTATTCCTTCAAGGTGCCCTCAACATGCTCTTACTTCCTAAACACAGAAATAGAATTTCCTTTCCCCAAACCACTTAACTCCTCTGCTTTGAAAAGAAAGGTCAGACAGTGCATTTCAGGAAAAAATTCAGGAGTTCAAGTCATGGGAAAACACAGCTTTCACCCAAACTACCAGCAAGAAATTAGTTCACATTGCTTACCACATGTTGATCAGATCAACGACATCATCTTCACATCTCTCTACTATCCACCTGATACTTTATGACTGGAAATTAACAGAGCTTTAAAACAAAACAAAAAACAAACCCAAACCTTTATTTGCTTAATTTCCTACTTTTTTCCCCCCATTAATATAATTGCTTTGACAATATAAATTACATGATTTTTGTGAGAACTATAAATAGAAAAAATACATTGTATGATGCATAAAAACCCCTGATTTTTGCAGGAAATATTATGCTGTTTGCATTTTTTAGTAGACTGATCAGAACTTCTAATTTGTGCCACTTACAAGTTAGCCAGAAAGCATTGGAAAAAATACAGTAGAAATACATTGTATCCAGGAAAAAAAACCCAAAACCAAGCAAAACAGCTCAGGCTAATTAAATGTGTTCACCAAGTACATATTACTTTAGCTATATTGTTAAGAAGTACATAAAAAACATAAGCTTCAATGATCTTCTTTGAGATTAGACATGTGGCAAGGATGAATTGTTTAATTTTATATGCTTTGCAGTATTGTAGAGGAGAAAAAAAAAGTACTTGGAAGAAGTAAGCCTTTAGTCTGCATATAGAAACTCCTCAATACATTTTGGATTCTGTTACTGAAAAGGTTTCAACAGTTGAAAGTAACTGAGAACAGATTCTTTGACAATTGAATGAAGCTAAGCATCATGTTTCAGAAACTCTTAAGAAAATGGGAGGAGTGAGGGTTTCCAACTACAGCAGTCACAGAATCACAGAATATTAGGAGTTGGAAGGGACCTCCAAAGATCATCTAGTCCAACCCCCCTGCCACAGCAGGATTCCCTAGGCCAGGTCACACAGAAGCGAGTCCAGACGGGTTTTGAATATCTCCATGATAAAACTAGAAAATGTTATTTATTTTATTTGATCAATGTTCAGCCTAACAAGGAGTCTGGCAAATCTGCAGCACAAAATAATTTTAAAGAAAGTTCTAATTCAGATGTGAGTTTGAATCATTGACTTAATGTTTAATGGATGCACAGTCAATCACGGCATAGAACCAGTTATTGCACTAATTTTGGAGTGACAGATACACACTGTTCATTAGAAAGTAACTTAGTCTTCCAGAATAAAAGACAAAGAAGCCCAACCTAGCTAATTTTATGTGCCTGATGTTTTTGAGGGCTCTAACTGGGAAGCACATCAGAAGTGCATAAGCTAAGTTTTGTCCTCAGTTTTCTGGGGCATTTGCAGTCCTGCTTCAGCATCATAGAATCATCTCCATGCATGGTCCCTGTGGCAGCACTTCAGAGGATCAGGAATGAAAAGGGATCAGCCTGGCAGTTCCTAAAGGACAGTATCTCCTGAGTCTTTCCTACTGTACAAATGCTGAGTAGCTGGTCTGAAAATGATATTCAGAGGACTTTGTAATGCATAAAGTCAAGCTGTTCTTGTTCTGCATACTATTTTATCTCTTTAAGGACACATGCAATATCCATTCACAGACTCCTAAAGACTTTGTTATTCTGAGCGTGTCCAGATGTCACTCAGTGTTTACAGTTTTGCACCTGTGTCTTCTATAAATCCAGTTAAAGTGAATAAAAGAGTTGTTCATCAATCAGAGTTACCTGAGGCAATCTGGTGTATCCTGAACAGATGTAGGAGACCAGGTTTTCTGTTAAAGCAAGGATTTTTATACCTAGTGAATGAGGGCTCAATTACTTTCATTGCCTGAAATTATGCAGGCTTCCCACTCATCCCTGGTAACTCCCTTAATACTCCAGGAGGATATTTTCAGGAGCAGGGACTAGCAGCAGAAGTTTCAGACTCTTCTCACATTGCATAAATAAAGACTAATAGAAACAAAAAAGTGTGTAAATTATCAGGCTCTCCATCCTACTGATTAGGATGCTCACTCAGGCTGTCTAGTACCTGAGCCAATTAATGTTTCAGGTTTTATATTAACTAGTAACTGCTCAGGAAAATAAAATTAGCTTTCAATTTTGTTTCTCTCGTGCCATATGCCTTCTCTCTCTCATGATTTCCTTCCCTCTTAAACCCAAATCTATAATTAAACACACAAATAGAATAGCTTTAGCTAGAGCATGTCATCAGTCAGGCCACATGATGACTTGATGTTAAAGGTTGTAGCAAGATCTTTCATCCTGGTGGCTAGAAGTAGGTTTATATAAGTTAAAAAATTCACTGGGAAAATTTTTACATTGTGTGAGTGCAGTATACCCTGAACCTTGAGATAAGAAAGCCCATACTTCACATCTCTGCCTGTTATTTGATAGTTGAAGGTGAAGATCATCTTTTGAGTTGTAATGAGAGTTACGAATTTCATGTGGAAGGTAATTTTTTGATTTAAGAAACAGCCAGGTCCTCTCTGCAGCATTCCTTACTGCTTAACCCCTGAAAGTGACTGGGGTTTATGCTGGCTGAAATTCACTTTATATTATAGAACCTCTAATTTCTCCTAATTGTTTGGAAGGCTGCTTTCAGAAAATGCATGATTTTCAGTAGTGAGGCGTAACATTTACATTTCTCATTACTCCATGCTGTGGTAAAAAAATAAGCTCTGAGTAATAAGATGATCACTTTGTAGAACTACCAGAATTTCAAAATATTTTAATGAGGGGTTGGTTTGTTTGTTTGGGGTTTTTTTTGTGGGTTTTTTTTTGTTGCTTTTTTTTTTTTTAATGTCATGGTTTGGGTTAGAACAGAACTAATTCTGTTTAATGATTTTACTTTTCAGCTAAAGCTCATCTAAGTAACTGCACTTTCTGAAACTAACAGCATGTTTTAACAAGCATTGCCTGCTTCTAGCAGTGATAAGACCTAATGTTTAGATTTATTGGTAGGTATGCAAACTAAGGTCAACACTAAATCTTGTGTCTCGCATTGGGGGGTGTAGAGTAAAAGCTGCATCTACAGGGAGGAGCAGACAAGACAGGTGACACTAAACTGACCAGCTAAGTATTCCATTCCAAATGTGTCATATTCAATAAAAAACTGAGAGTCAGTTCCTTCTTCTCTTTTTTTCTTGCTCTTCAATGGCTGTCAGCTGAGGAGAACTCTGTCTGTTCTGCCTCTGATCCTGATCCATAAGTTCCTGCATCCAGTACCAGGATCCAGCCCCTGAGCTTCGCTCCTGTCTGCTGCTGAGGCATTCTGCTGCAGTATCAGTGGTGATGGTGATGTAGTTACCATCAAAGGGAGGATGGTTTTGGTATTGGTTTTGTACATATTTGTATATATTTAATTTTATCATTATTATAATTAAAGTAGTTTTAGATTTCCAATCTACAAGTGTCTCATTTATTCTCTTTCCCTTCCTGGGGAGGGAGGGAAGAGGGGGTAATAGGGAGCATCTGTCATTGGGTTGGTGGTCAGCCCAGCCGTGACACTCAACATTTTTGTTTTAATAACTTATGCAAAATACATATTGACTGGCACTGTTACTTGAAGTTTTTTATTTTAGAAAGAAAGTAACTGAAAAGAGATGTACAATCTTATTTTATGCACAAACAGGAGACCCTTGAAAATTATCCTGATTACGCTTTTGAAGAGTTATTTCAGGTCTTGTTGCACAAAAAACATTGCAAAAGATAAAGGCATAAGAGTGTCTGCAGATCATACATTTCTTTGGTACACTTCTTAATTACTCTGCCTGAAAAGTGTTATAGTTGAGTGGTTTGGTGTGCATTTTTTTAGTGGTTGGCAAAACTGTAGCAGATAACTATGCATGATTTAGTCACAGGATAGGTAAAAACAAAAAGATCAGTAATGTTTCATTCTTGCTTCTCGTTCTGAATATAAAGAGTTAAAACAACAGAACTTGCAAGTAGTATACAGCTCCCAAAATTATGATCTGAGCTGAACAAAAAGCCATCTAGAAGTGGATGGTTAATACATAAAAATAAGCAAACATCTACTGTAAAACTGGGTTTCCAAGATGGGCAGCAAAAAAACAACAAAGAAATAAAATTGTCAAGCTTCAGCTTCTTTGAAAAATATTCACTGATTTTAAGAAAAACCTCAAAACCAAACAAAAATTACCTGTAAAATTATTAGAAACCTGAAAATACTTCCTAAAATAAGATTTGTCTCTTTGTAGTCCTTTATATGCTGTTCAGTGCCTTCTTATATTAAATTTCAGCAGCAGAGGAGCTGTTGAAACACACAATCACACACATAAATAGGAAATAATATTTTGTTATAGTGTTGCAGAATATTTTTTATGAAGAAAATCATGTTTGACTAAATTATTTTCTACAATCTGGATTTACTTTGCTGAAGATGGTAATCTTTATCCAGATGTCATCCAATTTCATCACACTTAGAAAGATTTGGAGCCCGTTTTGCCATACAATTAAACAATGATAAACATGTTGGGTCTGGGAAACAGCAATGTGATATAAAAAAAGAGTTGAAAAGCTGAATCTGCAGTTCTATAGAACCTGAACATTTATAACAGCTTCTAAAATGACTATAGTTGATGGATTTTTTTCTTACACTTTTTAAGTATCAGCTAGATTTTCTGTATGTCTTCCTGGAAAAAGTCCCAGTGATACTTTTATGTGAGAGTTTATTTCTAGTGCTTGCAGTTTAGATAGACTGAGGAAATGATGTGTAGCCTAAACTCCCCTTTTCTGGAACACTGCCACACTCTAAGGGAGAATTTCTGTGTTTACTAAACAGCCACTTGAATACATGTAATTCCTGTAACAACTAATTACTTTGTAGATTAGTCAAAATGTCGTTTTTCATATGTGACATGTGAAATGAGCAATCAGAAAACAATTACAAAGAAAGAAGAATCTTTTTACTGAGCTCAAGATAAACTATTTATCACTGAACTGCACTCTACAGTTGCTGTGAAAACTGCAGAAGTCATTCCAATAGTTTTGGTTCACAGATGCTACCCTGCCAATACCTCTTATGCCAAAGTGGCTGTTGAAGTACTGTCCAAGCTGGTATTTGCAGTTTATGAGCTAAAGGACTGTTCTGTGTTAAAATATGTCAGAGAAAATATAACTGTTATCCACAACCCTCTGCTAATCACAAAATGCTGTACCTATATCTTATGTCTAAAATATCATCTGCACAGACAGAAATAGTTTTTATGTCTGGAAGATTTTAATCTATGGTGACCCACTGAAATATTCATTTCATGTGATGTACAATTATACATGCTTTTAAAAAGAATACTGTAATGAAAATTTTCTGAAATATCTATAACCTGCTTTACTAAAATAATGTTAGTGTATTCAAACAACTCATTTGGCAGTCAAAGGTAGTAATTTTTTTTCTGGAATGGGGTGTATCCATACACTTAAGGACTTAATAAATTAATTTTGAATAACAGAACACAAGTAAGCCTAATTATATGCAATAAAACCAGTATTATACAGGATTTCAAATCTTGCATTCATTTAACTGACTTGAAATTATTTCAAAAAACTTGCTATAGGGGATAATGTGTCTCATTTCAAATTTAAAAGTAATTAAAACATTTATCTAGTATCTGCACATTAATTTGTTTTTAGAGAATTCAAAATACAAAGCTGAAGCTATAAAACTGAGAAAGGGGTTTATGCTTTAGCATGAGGATAGGCAAGCACAGAGCCAGACAGAATGTTCTCTATAACTCTGTTATTAAAGTAGTTGTCACTTTCTCACAGAGCTCTGGGTGATTGCATTTATTCCTGGGAACCTTGAAATTTTTTCTCATTTCAGACACTTTTTGTTTAATTAATGCTACATATTCTATCACCATATAAAAACCAGTTTTACTAAACCATTATTATGGGATGAATATCTCCCAATCACTAGTTTAAACTCATGAAAGCTTGTTCAGACTTATAACTTCTAGGGAGGCCTTCCAAAAATACAATTTTTCTTAAAAGTTTTTTCCAGTCTTCTTTTTTTTTCAGTATAGATCAGCTCTATTTGAGATAATTGTCTCATATAGATGATTGCAGCTTTTCCTACACTCAGGAATTACCTTTTTTTTCCTACACTTTGTACATTCACACAGATATCTAGAAAGCTTTGCCATATAGACATGACTTTATGAAACATAAAGCTTGTAATACAACACATACATTTTGCCATTTCTTACAAAACTAACTCTAGGTCCCTTGCTAGCACATAAATAGAAAATAAGAGATTCCTATTTAGACAAAGACATCAACATTTACTTTGAAAAGTCCTTTAAAAATAGCAGTAGTTTCATGAAAAACATTTTGTAGTCCCTTCCAGCCTCTACAGTTCTGAGAAGGGGACAAATAGCCTGGGGACATTGCCTTAGACAAACAGAATATTTTTACTTACCAGAATCTTGTTCCTCTACTAAGCACATTTTTGCATCTCTTCACTTTCATTTCAGTGGATTCCATTTATCTAATCACACTTAAACAACTTGTGGTGAGACAGTAGGAAAAAAACCCTGAATTTTTGTTAGTAGATTACCTTTGCAAATTGGAAAATAAAAAATTATAAGGTAGTCTTTTACTGTAAAACAATTTTTCTGAGTATATTACTAACATAAACCAAGCAATTTTAACAGTTCAAATTTCAAACTCATGCCAATCTTAAAGTACATAAGGTCTTCTACATAAACAAAACTTTTATGGTGCTCATAATATCAGCAGAACGCACAAGAACTGTTGATCGTAAACAAAATGTTTTGTATTAATAGAAAATTAAAACACTGAATGGAGAATTGGGCACCTGCTGTAGCATTTTTCTGCAGACTGATCCTTCTGTGAGAGTGGAAATTCTGCTGTATCCTTTTTTAATATTTTGATGGTGTTATTAAATGTGAAGGAAAAGTTCTGAGAGTTTGCAGAAACATAAGACTGAATTTTCATCTCTGTCTCCCAGCCACACAAAACATTGTAGCATTTATCTCTTTTTTCCCTTTTTTTCCTCATCCCTTCCTGCTCTTTTTCCATTTTTTTAGTTAGTACTGATTGCATCTATAGATGCAGCTGTAAAAAGGTGATTTTGCCTCCTGTTACTACTTGGTAAGACTTAGTATGGAGCACTTACCCTCATAAATTATCAGAGCTGTAGGTGCATATTCCTTCAGAGCTCTGAAACTGGTGGTTGTGGAAAACATTTGAATTGAATTGTCAGAGTTAGAAGGGACCTTAAAGATCATCTAGTTCCAACTTCCCTGCCTGGCAGAGACACCTTCCACTAGATTAGGTTGTCCAGAGCCTCATCCAGCCAGGCCTTAAAAACTTCTGGGATGGGGCTTCCACAACCTCTCTGGGTTACCTGCTCCAGTGTCTCAACACCCTAACAGTGAAGAATTTCATTTATAAAGTTTATAAATTTTCATTTATTAAGTTCTATTTATAGGATTTTTTCTACTCTAGATCAATGTATATATCAGAATAAAATTTCTCAGTTTTGAAGTATGATTGTATACCAATCCAAGTGAGTAATTATTTATGTGAAGGTCTGATGCCTTCTTTTTTTATAAATTGTTTACATTTATTTTAAAGTTTTGCAGGTAAAAATATATTTCAAAAGTGAATGAACAGTCAAATGCTGCATACAGTATGAAAATCTAGACTTCTAATTATCCATGTACATGAGTTAAAACTATCTTTGTTAAAATAATTCAGTAGACCATGGTCAAAAAATGCAAAATGAACCATGGTAAGGCATCATCAGGAAAAATGTGCTGAAAATGAAGTATAGTGTACTGGAGTGAATGTCTATGGGAATGGAAACTTAGCTAATGGGTTCCAGTAACCACTGCAACATCTGACAAGGTAGATGTGCTTGATCATACCCAAACTGGAATTGCTCCAAGGAGCAGAAATAAGGCCTGTGGTTAGAGTGTCTGCTGCAAGAAACCTACCACTCTGAAAATAATTCATTAGAATATGATGACATGTAGATGAAGAAAGGTGCAATCTCACCACCTGCTGTTGTGTTATTGCTGCTGTTTACAAAATATGTGCACTTAGGTTTAGCTTTCAGAATATTTGGTGAAAAAACTGTGTATGAAATATGTCATTAATGGGAAACACCTCCCAACTCTCCCTCCTGCTAAATCCTTAAACAAAATTCACCTCTTATAAAACAAATCCTGTTGTTGACTACCAAGGAAATAAAAGGAACTATATATTTTGTCATGAGTTTTGAGTAAATGCATTTATACTGAGCTTATTAAGGTAATATATTACAACTCAAATACTCCATCTACAGTGTCAAGATATACATAAAAAAGGACAGAGATACTACTATTTGCAATATAAAGTGAAGTGTGACAGAATCTACAAGACTTTTAACAACACACCATAGTGAATTTGTGACAGGTAGCAAAGAATCCCACTACTCCATGCAGGGTGATGAATTTTCTTAAATATAACTAATTTGCTTTTTTCAGTCTTTCTCTGTTCTGTTATAGCTTGCTGCTATTGGCTTTGTATAGTTAAGATACCTGTGTAGAATGGAAGGGGTGTGAAAATAGTTCTCAGCATTGTCCCTTAATAATTGAAGCTTGGGCAGAGTCAGCAGAGGTAAGTGAACATTCCAGATCCTCTGTACACCAGGAGAGAATGTTGTCTTTATGTGTTTTAATGAATTTGGCTAGAGCAAACATATGACAGCTTGCATGGATGATTTGTAGAGTCCAGGGATCCTTAAATGGTTAACCAATAAAGTCAGAAGAAAGAAATGAATTATATGGGATCAAATTTGCCAACAAAGGATAAGGCAGCATAGTAAAAAATGTCAGTGGACCCAAACATGAAAATAAGTCTTTGTCAATTGGTGCTCATTATGAGAGAAAATCTTCCATTCCTAATGAGGCTACTAGCACCCCACAGCCTAATTAATATTTGAGAAGATTTTCAAAAGCATCCAAAGGGAATTAGGAACCCCAAACATTTATTAAAAAAGAAAATAGACTTTTTAATGTGGTTGGGCTTTTGTTTCTTTTATAGTTTAGAGTTCATATCTTTGATCACTTCTACATACTTTCAAAAGAGGCTAAGAAAAGGTAAATCAGAATTTTACTTTCTGATTATTTTTACCTACCATTAGAAAATTTTAATGTTTCCTGGACAGGATTTGGGTTTTTTAAGAGTTGTAATGAGATACTCCATTGCCAAAAGGAATAAATCAGAGCTTTGCACTGAGAGATCTAACTCTGAATCTTTTTCTCATCTTCTTGATATGCTGCATTATAAATGGTAATGGTTTCAGACTCTTCAGCTCTTCTCCATACAGCTTCAGGCAATATATTTGAATCTGATTTTTTTATTTTTATTTTATTCCTGATAATACTTTGTGGCACAAATGACAGAAAATGTGATTTAGCCTGCATTCTTTGGAATTTCCCAGGTGAAGCTCCACATGACTGTTTTGTATGACAGAAAATTTTTTTGAGCTGAAAGTCTGTGTTTTTTATAGAAGTTTAGAGTTCAGGCTATAGTTAGGCTACTGCTCTATCAGTATCTAGCAAAACCACATTCATCTGAAATTAATATTCCCAAAAAGAATCTGAGATTTCTTGTCTGCTATTATTGAATACCATTTATAATCAAGAACAGACATTTTTGACCAGATGTTCATGGATTCTACATTTTCAGGTTCTCTGTGATAACATTCTGTAATTTCTGTACCAGGAGTGCAATACAGTGGTAAGTAGGAAGTAAAACACTCTTGAAGTCCTATCTCAAGTGTATTTTTGGAACTACATGTGTTATACTATTCACTTTTTGGATTGCTTGAATCAAGCTAGTCTAGTAGTCTACTTAGAGTTACAGAGAAAGGGCTAGGATTTGAGTGGTTTTTTTACCCTGCATTGTCATGGATAATAGTGAACCATTATGAATATTTATAAATAATCAGGCTTGGGATACAGTTGGAATTCTTCAGTCTTTGCTCTGAAGACCAAGTAACAGAGATGCATGAAGTTGGAGTCACATGGATGATATGTAAAGAGGTACAAATAATAAAGGACCACAGTTATCATATGACAGTACAACAAGTGATAGAAATGGAAAGCAGTAAGTAGAAGGGTCAAAAATCACACTACAAGTGATTCAATGTAATGGTTTAGAGCACAAAATCTGCTTACAGATGACCTTTTTAAATGGTTTGTTCTTTTATTATTTAAACTACTTTTGCCCTCACTGTCCCTCACTTTATAAAGGGTACAAAGATTTTATCTCTGAGTTGTTCTGAAATGTGCCAATTTAAAACCAGAATCACATTTATTTATAAATCATGAAATATTTGTTAAGTCAATAACAGAATTCATACCTATTTCAACAACAGACTGTTACTGGGAAGTGTTATCCCATCATATATACTCAAAATTTCACACAGAAGAAATCCTAGACTGTTCTTGGAATGGTGATATCTGAAGGCTTGAACATTTTCAAACTGCTGATTATTTCCCATTAGGTGTTCCTATACATAATGCTCAGATGTTGCTAGACAAAAAGTCTCCAAATGACTAATCTTTCCAACAATTCCACTGTTGCCAAAAAAAAAAAAAAGGCTGACTGAATATATGCTATAATATGTAAGAAAATACTTTATGCTAGGATCCAAACAAGATGAATGCTTTTGCTACAGTAAAACATTTAGACACAAATGACTTGAAGGTCAGTAGATACCCATCAGGTCTCAAGACAAGGTATGTGCACTTCTGGGCAAGATAATTAAATGACTCTGCATTGTTGGTAAATTAGCTGAAGTTTTCTTGTGGATATTTGTTTTCACAGAAAGCAAACTAGTTGCCTGGGTATGGGTCAATCCCAAATTTTATTTGGCAACACACTTTCTTGATACAATCCCTGTAACACACTAGATAATAGGAAACATTCAGATCTTTTGAGGTCCCTTCCAACTGCTAACATTCTGTGATTCTGGGAAAAAAAACCCTGACCTTTTTTTTTTACCTTCCTTTTTTTTCCACTGTATGGTCAATGTACAAAAATGAATCCTAAACCCAAAGAACTCTACAATGTTAGGCATATATTGTATGTACTAGCATGCAGATTAAAAATATATGCAGAATTTATTATGGTCAACAATAGAGTTTATCAATGCAGGCTAGTAAGCCCAATTGTCTGTCATCTACTGTCTTCATGAAACTTCATATTATGCCTTCAAGCATAGCAAACAATCTTCATTTTGACTAATTTAGTAGAAGATCAAAAGGTAGACACAGTTGTGTGCAATTTACCATAACACAGGTACTTATGGCTTAGAATATTGTTTTCAAATTTAACCCTGACCATGATCTATGCATTTGTAGTTTCAGAATAGATTACTGTTAGGCTATCTGCTGGAAAATTAAACAGACTCAAAATTTTACAAAGTAAGCATCACTTCAATGTCAAAGCAATTATTGCTGCTGTGGGATCTATAATGAGTGGCATGAATGTAAACATTTGTACTTATCTGTTAAGTGGGTCCTTAGCATCTGAGATACTCCTGCTTGCTTCATACAAGACAAAGGTAGCTATCACAAGTTGTATCCTTGGCCTGGCATTTATATTCCATTTTGAATTGAAGAAAAAGGACTATCCATAGAATATTGGCAGGGAGAAAACATCTGATTCCAAAATTTTCTTCAAAGATTTTGGTCTAAAAACTCTTCAGTCAGTGTTCTTGTAGAGTCTTATTTGTCAGCTGAAAGAGAGAAACCAGATAGATGAGGAAAAGTAAACAGGAAATTGTTTCAAAATATGTTTACAAATAAAGATTCTCTTTCATTCTGTGAACATGGCATCAGTCTTAGTGAGGTATAGCTACCTGTGAGATACTGCAGCAAAATAAGGAAACAAATCCAAACCTTCAAGAAAATTATCTTTGAAGAGTTAGAATCTCCATAAAGAGTTTTACTAATAACAACATATAACACCACCGCAAAAGAATTCTTCTTCTCTTGGGTTTGAGAATATTTCTCAAAGAAAACTCCACAGCCCTCAGCATTGCAAATCTGCCACATTCAACACTAGCATCTGTCATTTAATTAGTCTCACTGGCAACCTGTGTTTCCTCTGCATTTCACCAATTTATCCTCAAATTTTAAATATAGTCCTCCCAGTTATTGGCTGGTTCCATTCTGGATGTAACTGTGCTTGTTACTAGCTGCAAGTGTTGCTTCAGCTACAGTATCTTCAGTAATAAGACACCACAGGAAGACAACTAACTAACAATGTCTGAGCTTTAGCTAAGTGGAGTCAGCACAAAGATGATGACAGCCTCTTGAAAAAATGAAGTATAAGATGAAAATAGCTAACAATTGAATTTATTTATTCATATGTTTATTATTAATTGATACATAAATGTAAACAGATTTCATAAATAGAAATCCTAGCTTCTTAAAACTGTGTGTTTAATAATATTTGTAGGCAATCACTGATAAAAAAATCAACATTTTACTTTGAATTAAACTATCAAAGGTGAAATGAACTCAATAAATTAATGCATTTCTAATCCATTGCCACTTTTTGTTAAGAGCATTATGTCTGAGCAGTTCTAGTCTGCTCTGCTGCAGTCAGGACTGCAGAGTACACCAAGAAGACAAATTTTCCTTCTTACTTCATTTAGAACATACTTGACAGCAATTTAAGAGAAGCATCAAGGCTTAGAAAATTATAATGAGAAAGGAAGATCATTTTTGTAATTTCTGTAATGTGGAGGACTACCATTGGGCACTCACCACTGATTTCATTCCAGCTCTTTGCAATGAGTTGCTGCTACCACTGCTCTTTGAGCTGTAATTAAGGTAAAGTTACTGTGACAATCTTGTCATTTCAGATTTTTATTTCTGAGGTTTGTATTTTGATGAAATTCTTATCAGCCCACAGCTGTAAGCTAACAGACTGTAACAAATCTAAACCTCACATATAGTGAAAATTCAGCAAATGGAAAGCTGGAACAAAGCACAGCTATTTCTAACTTAACAGGTACTGAAAGTTAAATCAGCCATCCCTGGATGTGGAGAACATATTATTCTAGTCCTCCTTCCACAAACTCTTTCCTAGGTCCAGGTACCCTTATGTTTCTAATAGAGCACAAAAGAAGTATATCTGTACTCATCTGAAGAAATTCACTGGTAGTGGTATGTATTAGTTGCCTCTGCATTTCCACTGCACAAACTGCTCCAGGAGTCAGACCATTAATAATTGCAAAGCTGCCAAAATTAAAGCTACTGTGACAGATATTCCTCACATTATTGCAATCAAAACACTTTGTCTTCTGGACAAAATGGCTGAAGGATTTGATAACTGAATTAAAGGAGAGATATGAATGTTAAAATCCAACTTATCTGAAATTTATTATAATATATGCTGTGAATATATTAACCCTCCTGAGTCTCCAGCCCCCATTAATAATACCCAGACATCAAATTCAAGCCAAATAGTGAGCACTAAGGGTAACTGAAGAAGCTTGTGCTTTGATTATGGTTTGTTCATTGATGTCTTCTGACTCTGGTCACTATGCAGGATATATCTCATATCAAATATTTCATTTAGGCTATACCAGAAAATTATTCACTAAGGACAAAATTAAATACTTTGTAGATTAATTTGTTTTTCAATATTTCTCTCTAATTTTTTCTTTAGTGTTTTACTGTAGAATGTTGGTACATTGCTAGCTTGATCAACCTAAAACAGTGTATGTGATATGATGCTTCTAGAAGATGGAAGTTTTTTTCTGGAGACTATTTGTCTGTGCTATTATAAGCCTTTAGGGAGTTTCAGCAACAAGAAAGTGAATTGTACACTCTGACAGGGAAATCTAGATTGCTTTTAAAAATGCTCTGTTAAATGCCAAGATCTAAGATTTTCTGATTTTTCTTCTAGAAGAAAAAAAAAAAAAAAAGATGTATGGGAACTGAAGAACTTCTGGCTCTGCCATAGTTGGTTTTAGTGACTTCAGAAGAAATAGACCAAATAACATTTTGTCTAAATGAAGTCAAAGGGAATTTGCTATTAATGTTAAGGAAGCCAGAATATCACCCTTTATGCTTCTTTTGTGATTTTCTGTTGACACAATGAGGGTAATAACACTATATTTCCCATTCCATTTGTCTATTTGGAATGTCAGTTCTCCAGCATAAAAATGGTTTCTCACTACACACATCAGAGAGCACTGATCTTAACTAAACCTTCGAGTGTTACCCTAATGGATACAGTATAAAAAGACATAAGCAAGTGGACTCTCTTTCAGTCAACTTAAAAAGAAATGTTCCTTGAATTTCTTTAGTGGAACATATTAACAGTAACAACAATATATATCTTTGCTTGGAGAAAAAAAAAAGAATTATTCATTACATGCTTTCTATATCTTTGCCCTGATACAAAGCCCTTTTGATGGTAATAGACATATGATAGGCCTTTGTATGCCCTGAGACTCTTGAAAAATGTTAAATTCTATTTGTTTCATGAGTATTCAAAAATGCTTATGGATCTAGTCTTTAAAAAAAAATGCAACAGAATTGAAGATTATGAGATTATGAGCAAGATAATGACAAATAAGAACAAATGTAAAAAATACCTTCCCCACACCTTTCTCTTCTTCCCAAACTCAACTTCACTCCCAGTTTTCTCTACCTCCTCCCCAAGTGGGAAGGCAAATGGGGGTTGCAGTCAAATCATAATACTTTTTCTCTGCTGTTCTTCCTCCTCCTGCTTCTCCCCTGCTCCAGCATGGGGTCCCACCAACAGGAGACAGTCCTTCATGAACTTCTCTAATGTGTGTACTTCACACATGCTGTGGTTCTTCACAAACTGCTGCAGCATATGTCCCTTCCATGGGATGTAGTCCTTCAGGAATGGACTGCTCCAGCATGCCCCTCCCACACCAAGGTCACAGGTCCTGCCAGAAAACCTGTTCCTTCTTGGTCTTCTCTCTACAGGTCAGTTCCTGCCAACAGCCTGCCTCTATGTGGACTTTCCATGGAGTCACAGCTTCCTTCAGGATATATGCACCTGCTCCAGCAGGTCACCCACAGGCTGCAGGGGAATCTGTGTGCCAGCACGTGGACATCTCATCTCCTCCCCCTCCTTCTTCACCGACCTTAGTGTCTGCATAGTTGTTTCTCTCACATATTCTTGCTCCTCTCTCCCAGATACTGTTGTGCAAAGGATTTTATCCTTACTTAAATATGTTGTTACAGACACACTACCACTTTTACTGACGGACTCAGCCTTGGCTAGTGCCAGGTCTGTCTCGGAGCTGGCTGCAACTGTCTCTAAGTGAAGCTCCTGACATCTCACAAAAGCCACATTTGCAGCAGCCCTGCCTACCAAAACCTTGCCAAAAGACCCGAAGACACTAGGCTTAAAAAGTTATGTCATTTGCATTTTGGAAAGACAAGAGTATATACTTACAGACAACCAATTATTTCCCTACTCTGTAAGTAGATAGCAAAATTTTATTTCCATTGTTCTTTTGGAGTACTGCCTTTTTCCTTCTACATTTGAATATAGATGACTAATAATAATACTGTATGGACATTCACTGCCTAATACCAAAGCAATTACAGAGCACAGTGGTATCACAAACAGAAATTTTTTGCCTAGCGGTGGTTTATACACACATTACTTTGTCAGAGGTGAACAGACATTCTGTTATCATACTGCATTTGATATCTGTCCCCTTATTGTATGTTGCTGTTACTGATTGATGGTGTTTGTCAAACTGTAAATAGTTTTCTGTCTCTGTGTCCCATTTTGTTTTTTATTGCCAGATCTTTTCAGGAATTATGTGTTATTGCTATATAGATGCTTTCAAAGAAAGGATTAGATTAAATGGTGCGTGAAGTCCTTTTCAGTCCAGTGCATTGTAGTTTTAGTTTTAGAAAAAGATCAATCACAATAACAGTTGTATAAGGTTTCTGCTTGTAATATCTGCTCTTCATCAAGCAATCTGGCAGTCTTCAAGTTATAAAATATTAGGAGAGTAGGGAAGTGCTGTTGGACTTGCAGTACGCATGAATATGTGCTAAACATGTTTTACAGACACAGTATGAGATTTCTGGCTCATTTTTGATATCAAAATACCCAGAGAACCTGGGAAAAATATAGAAAAGGAAACACATCTAGAAGATGAGAAATACAATCACTCTAATAGAAGTTTGTCACTTAAAGTATTTGTTTGAAGTCTTCCATAGCCAGTGAAAAAAAATAGTCACTTTTGTACTTGAGTCTAAAGTAGATGTCTGAAAAAAATGCCATGTACTGTAACTATGCCTGTAATTCATTAATAATTGCAGTCCTGACTAGAAAGGAATGATCCTTGTGAACACCTTAATTGAAAAGGCTTTTTCCAATTTCTGAGCATTTCAGGAAAAAAAAACAAACCCTAACCCACAGATGCTCTTGATAGCCTTGTGCTCTGGAATTAAATAAAATAAACCTAGAGACTCATACAATACAGTGCTTTATAACAGCATTGTCTCACTTTTGAAATGCCCTCCATACACTTACAGAAGCACAAAATAAAGTGAGCTCCTTTGAATCACCCAAGTGAACAGTTACTGCTCTATTTCAAAACAGAAAGATAAATTCTGGCTGACTTCAACTGCTTTGAAAAACCAGTCTATTGCAAGAGTGATGCTTAAATACGAGTTTATAAGCTCATTTTTAAACACCCAAGTTTGAGAATCTGGCCTGTGTATGAATAAGTCATTCATATGTTTGCTTAAAATATTTGCAAGACACCTCTTGAAATGTAATAAATACTGTGAAATACAGTGAGGCAGGATGAGAACAAAACTGAAAATAGTACTTGTAGAGAAATAACCTTCCTTTCATATAGATGCTTTCCTATTAGCTACTAACTCTGACCCTTATCCTTAAAAAATGACCTCTTGGGTTGAACAATGTGCATGAGTTGTTTCATGCTGAAATAACCTCAGAATGTGTCCATCCATGTATGCCAGGAAATAAGTATTTTACTGACTGTAGTCACATGCCAATAAGCAAATTCTAAGCAAATAATAAGCAAATAATAAACATGGCATTAAATTGCCAAAATTATGAAGAATGGAAGCCATCCATGAAATTGTTAATTATCTGACTCTTCCTGCAGTGCTGAAAGGATAAAGCAAAGATTCAAATCACACTTTGCTCTGTATCAATCTCCAATTTACACATTCCCTTTAGCTCAGTCTCTTCAACCTCTCAAAACCAGTTTACCTCATGCTTATTTTATTTTAAAAATAATATTTAACCGGTATACTTAACCCAAATGTGAGTTCACCTCAAATAAGCATTTTAGACCAGATTCCTAACATCCAATATTTTCTTCAATAAATATTTTCTAGTATAATAGGAAATGGTAGAAAAAGAAGAGCATTTTTGATGGAGCTGTTACAGAAAGATCAAGGTTACTCAAAACATGAGTAGTACTATTTCCTTTCTCAGAGTAAATCTCTTATTCATTACTTGAGTTTGTCACTTCTGTAATAAAGATAGGAGTAACCAGATACTTTACAACTTTCTTCCCTTCCTTTGGGAATTACCTACATACCAATATCAGATATCTGCTGCAGCCTAAACAAAAAAAATTTGACTGTCATTAAATAGCTAGATTTGGTTAGACATTCTTAGAACTGGTGTCAGAACTGCTTTAATATTTCAACATTCAACAATTCTTGAGAGGGAGTAGCGGTAGTCAGAAAATGCTCATTCATGAAGGCTAAGCTTCACCTTAAAAATATATTGGTTTTGAACGTTGACTTACTGAAAGGGTCTCTGAATCCAAGCTGAAACTTTTCATCAAAAGAGGAAGGAAAAAAACCTGAGATGAGATGCATGAATTCCTTTCTGATATCAAATATCATGGGTCCTTAATTAGCAGTTATGCCACAACACAGTGGAATGTCCCAGTTATTGAATATTTGACTATATTGAGGCAGGTTTTTCTCATGTTATTTGTTCATGGCTACAAGCTGAAGGAGGAGAAACTTAGGCTGGAGATTAGAAGGGGGTTCTTTACCCAAAGGGTGGTGAGGCACTGGAACAGGCTGCCCAGAGAGGTTGTGGAGGCCCCATCCCTGGCAGTGTTTAAGCCCAGGCTGGATGTGGCCCTGGATGACCTGGTCTAGTGCGTGTGGCGTCCCTGCCCATGGCAGGGGAGTTGGAACTAGATGATCTTTAAGGTCCCTCCAACCTCAGCCATTCTATGATTCTATGAGTCATGGTATCATCCCTTCTGTGTAAATTATATGTTAAACAATTCAGTTTGAAGCTTATCTCTTTAACATTGCTGGATCACAGAAACATCCTTTTTTGAAGTTTAATGAATGACCATCACCAATAGGCAGTGAAAGAGGTGGTACAGACACTTGGTTTCGAGTCACTCAGCATAAGTTTTTCTTATAAATTTTTCATTTATTTTATTTTTGTCTGAAAAGTACTAGTTTGCCTCTTTCAAAGAAAAGGAATATTCCTTAAATTACAGTTTTAAGAGATGGAAAAAATACTGCCTTCCCAGTAGCAGCTAGAGTGGCTCAATAACAGTAGACTTGTGGAGCAAACTGTTGCTAAGACCTGATGTCCACAGCGCATATACTTCAGCAGAATTCACTTCAGCTTAAATTTAGTCTGGTTTATAGACTAAAAATACATTAGGAGTGGAAGTATGTACTTCTGAAATGTATCTTCCAATTTAATGTCAATTAAAAAAAAAATCCATTTTGTATACTTTCTGAGACAACTCTGAATAAACAAAAGTAAAATAAATAGTTGCACTGGAGAGAGCTGCTCTAAAAATACAACCCTGATAGAAGGTAAAAAGTTAATGTAGAAAAAATCTCTACAAGATAATGAAAACCAATTATTTCTTAGAAAAATATATGTGGAGCTGGCAAAAGCAGAAATGACATTGAAAATAGCTGGAGGGAGGGATTACTTTTGCAATAATAAAATGGCAGACCATGAAGAATTTTTCAGACTTCTTTATTTCTTTTGGTCTTGTACAAAAGATCTCAGTTTTCTCTGCAGGTAATGTGACTTCATTTTGGTTCATAATATAATTAAAAGTAGTGTTAGATATTGAAAGATATTAGATGTTAGATATTGAAGATCTACCTCAAAACATATAGCAAATTTGGGATGTGTTTTACCTACAGTGACAAAGAAAAATTATCAGGAGGAAATAGTGGGAAAAAAATAAAATTAATTTAGGAAAAGAAATTAGAAACAAAAGTAACCTGCAAAAGGGAGATGGAACATATGACAAGAAAAGTGTTCTGGAAGACCAGAACACTCTCTCCTTCACATGCTTTCTAAAAAATGAGACACTTCATTTGCCCTGAATGTTCACATCATGCCCTCACACTTCCTGGCACACTCATTGATACAGAAATTGATCAGGAATTATAGTTAACCACACAATTCCAGAAAACTCCTCTGCCACATCAGGCTCTTTCCACATTCATAGTTACCCTAGTTACATGGGAGGATGAATGAGTATTATAAACCTTACCTTCATCTGATGTTTCAGAGGGTCAATGAATTAAGACCATGGTGGCAAGCTGAGCAAATAGCAATTCTGTTTTGGTGGTGACAACTTTAAAAGTGAAAAAGAATCATCTTTATTAGTTTTCATTGCTCAGTTTTCGCTATGTAAAACAGAAACACAAACAGAACTCTATTTCATATTGCTTTCTTTTAAATGCTTAGATACTAAATCAGCTAGTACCATAAAAATGTCCATAGGCAAACAAATAGCATCAAAAGGCACTCTCATATAAAGCACTGTTATATGACCTATGTTTTATGATCAAGGACTAATTCACAGCCTGAACAATAAAACTTCTATGTACATCTTCAGCAGACATACCAAACCCTAATTCCCATTTTTTTCTCTGTCATACATTTTTTTTTTGCCTTAAACTGAAATATCTAAAATAGTCCAAAGACTTTACACTTTGGTCAAGCTACTTGTTTGCATTTTTTTTAATGGCGTGTTATTATTTATAACAATAGGCTACAGGTACTTGAAGCAGCAATGCCTTTATACAGAAAGCTAGCCACAGAATCACTGATAATACTTCTTAGTATGACTTCTAACTAAGACATAGGCTCTTGTTGTTGTCTGTTATTTGCCATTGCCTCAAGGTATTGGTAATATTTCATAGGGTCACCTTCACAACCCTTGTCTTCCTATTTATAATAAAGCGTAACTACAGATGATTTTGGAATATTAAAACTTCAAAGGTAACTTAGCTGTATTAACTGAGCTATAACATGAATAAAAGAATTTGGAATCATAACACTTTAAAAATTATTTTAATCTTTTCTACCTTACTGACACAGAGAGCATCTATCTGTACTGCTGTGGTGCTCCAAGCTATACATTAATCTTCAAAGCTGAAACATTTCAAATTATGTTTGCAAGAATGCTAGTATAGTGTCTGTAAATAAGTGCTTCCAGTTCTATAAACATTCTTAACAGTATTTTTTATTTTTCTTCTGAAAATGACCAAGGTACATGGAAAACTTCTTAGCAATTTTTAAACCACACTTCAAACTTCACCATCATCTGCAAATTATTAGAAAGATAAAAAATGTTATGCATTTACAGTCTCTTTAAAATTCTAAAACTGGCAATAACTATAGTTTTATACATAAAAATTAATGTTATGGTTCAGTAAATTTTAATATCTTTTATTTATAATATATGCAATATAGTGTGAGTTTATTACTAATGTAGATTCATATTTTCCTGGTGGGAATAGATTAAAAACAGCCAAAAACTATCAAAACACTACAGGCTGAAGGAATAATTTATTGTAATTTTTTTAAGCAATAAATGTTCCTAATTAGTACTCAAGAGTTGATTAGTAAATAAATATATTATGATTAAATAAGAGAAGAAAACAAAAAAAATGGAAGGCCTTACCAGCAAAAGAAAGACAATGATAAAGATGGATGTTAATCACAAGAATCTAGGACAAGAAAAGGATGCTATATCAAGGTTGGGCAAAAAAACAATGCAGAAAAAAAGAATAGCTGGTAGAATATTAGACAATGACAGCAATGATGATAGGAAAGGACTCTGAAATCGTTCAATTTGTAGAGCACATAGCCCTGTAAATAAGATATTGCTGTCTCTTGAAACAGACCTAGAAATTTTTATTAGCTCAGCAGTGCAGGGCCTCAGGACTTGTTAGACTTTGTCAAGGTTTCCAGACAACCACAGATTTTTAACAACCGAGTGACAGCTGTCTGACTTGTATTAGCTTTTACTTAGCTTTGTGCAATTATGTGGTTGAACATCTAATGTTATAATCATGTCTATATATTTTTGTAACTCATGGATAATAACTACAGATAGTTGATGTGTGCAGAGTGATGTATCTGTGATCCTGGGGGGGAAAAAAAATAGTAATACGTAAAAGTACAGGATGATAAGTGTCCTTGAAAGTACAAACACCAGCATCATTGCAGAGGCCCTAGGGCTATAAACAGAGCTAATGGTCACTGCAGAAAAGCAGCCTTGTGAGCTGAATAAATCTTGGTTTAGGGATAACAAAGAAAACAAAAAGCAATTACCTCATACATGTAAAATACCATATATTAAAAACCCAGCACTGTGAGTAAATAAAAAAAAGAGAGAATGATAAAGCAATCCATGTCAGCAAACTTATGAAATTAACTCCAGTTAAACCCAGGAGTAAGGAGAAAGAACACCTTCCATCGATGGCGTACTACTTCCAATAATGTATCGTAACACTGACAACTCGCTGTAACCACACATTGGAAAGAAGGTGAGCACAAGGCTCACCTTGTGAGAGAAAAGAAAGAGGTGGAAGGTCATCGTGTAACAGTCTTACCTGTTTATTTATAATGGGCTGCAGTTGGATAACTGAACTTTAAGTGCTCATATCACTGCACATGAACTAGTAGTATCTTCTGGGCTTTTTGTTTCGGTTAAAAATATGTTTTGATCATCCAACAGTAAAATTTTGTTGTCTCTGAACATCAGCTGTGTTTCTTTATCCCACAATCCCACAAGAAGCAGAAAGGAGTTCTGTGTCTCCAGATGGAATATACAAGATGGATCTAATACATTTGATATTACTCTCCTTGAGGTACCTGGCTGGAAAAGACTTTCAAGAATTTTAGGAGCAAATGATTTTTTCTTTCTGTCTTAAATGAATGCATCGAATGGTGCAGCAAATCAGTAAAGCTCAGCAGATGGCATGAGAGCAGGGGTTGTGATGAAATTCTGAAGAGGTTTGATACTGGCAGCATCTATGGAAATAGTTTTTTTCTTGTTATATTGGAACTATTTTTGGAGTATGGTCTTTTGGGATCAAGAGTGGCAAGACCTATAAGAGCTTTAAAATGGGAAACAAGAGGGGAGACTGCTAAAGACAAATATAACATCCATGACTGACTGTTATAGGGGATCTAGAAAATCAGGTAAATGAGGATACAGTAAAGGGTACAGGAGTATTTTCAGGTTTTACTCTGCAAATAGGCACAGAGTTAGGTTTGATGTGATTAACTGTCAGACAATGCACAGCACAGCTAGTTCAGCAAGAACATTAGCTGAGATCTGACGTAAAAATCTAATACAAGCTGATCGAACAACAAAATAAAGTTTCAAAACCACCTTGCACAAGTAGAGGGTAGGATAGTGGTTATGGTTATGTCCACATTGCCAAATCCTTTTCTTTCTGTTTTATGGCTATCTGTCCCTATTAGCAACTATGCTGCATATTTATTATTAATTTTCAAGCTTTATTGGGAAGTGAAAACAAATAGTTCCTGCTGAGACAAAAATCGTACTATGCTTTTCAGTTGCACTAGGACTTCTCTGTACAGTTAATAGCAACCAGATGATACCAGGTTTAGTTCTTCCTAATTTGCACAGGCCTGAATGATATCCCAGTACACCAACATCCCTTGTAAAAATTCTCATGACATGGTGTCACGTAATGACCATTCTGTCCACCTGCGTCACAGTCCTCTTATTATTTCAGGCACTTTGAACTTTAAATAAAAAGCCACAAAAAACCAACACCACCACACACACACAAGCACATCCCTCCCATATTAGTCAAATTTCAGAGACAGTGGGTCAAGTTCTATGCATTGTATACACAGACAACTTAATCCAGGGAACAAGATGGGGCTCCAACCCAGAGGCAGTGCCTACGATTTTATCTGTGCACTAAGTTGAAAGTTACCAGATAAGCTTTAAAAACAATCCTTAAAGCAGGATCTGGAGACCAAGTCTCATGCATGATTCTTCTAAATATGATTTTGTTTCACAAGTGAAGAGTAACAAACCATCTTTGACCAAGTCTTGATGGAAAGCAGAAGCTGTGGCTTTTTTTGCATACTCTCTAATACTGCTTGCAACACTGAGCCCTTCAGGCAACAAAGATAGAAATGTACAAATTTGGGGAGGTTGATGTAATCTAATTAATATAAGAAAGACTGTAGTGTTCCCAAATAATATCAGTTCATAACCAGTAAAGTCATAGCCATACAAAAATGTTGAGAATTTTTGTTTAAGACTTACAGAGCTACAGGTCACCTGCACCATACTTTGGGGTCTTCATTGTATTTGCCATTCTGAGCAATTTACAAAAATGTGCTGGGTTAGATTTAAAAAATAAAGAAAATTAATTCTATGATGAAACAAATAAAAGAGAAAAAAACATATACAAGAGTTTTGCAGTGAGCATAACATTACATTTAAAATAATCCAGACACAACTAAATATTAATTGAATTCTTTGTCTTATAATTTATCTTGAGCATAGTAGAATATAAGGGGAACTGTATGAAAATTAATAAGAATGTATTTATGGAAATAGATCAAAGAATTTAAGGAACTTAAATTGGGTGGTCAGATATCTTTCATTTTTCAACAATAAAGAAGCCAGAAATGAATCCCACAATAAAGGCTTAAATCATTTAGCTTTTTTAGCCAACCAAAATTAAGACTGACAGAACATATGATTGCTCTCAACAAATACTCAAGAACTTGAAAATCAGGGAGGGAGAATTGCTATTCAAGTTCAAGGACAAAGTTGTCACAGTAATAAATGGATGTAAGTTGACTGTGAGTAATGTTGACTAGAGATGAGAGGAAGATATATATTTCTAAGAAGAAGGCTATAGAGCAACCCTTCACTCAGCAGTAGAGGGACAAAAATAGTTAAACTGAATTCAGTTGCCCTATGAAACAGATTTACAACTGCATGATATAATTGACTGCAGCCACTAAGCTCTGTTTTAGATGTTTCCTTTCAGTTCTTTGTACTATATTCCTAAAAATAAGATAGTTGCAAATATATATATGTTTATTTCAAATGTGCACAGTTATAAAATATCTAGAGTGTTGGGTTTTTTTTGTCAAATGCTTTTTAACCACACTGTAGACAGCATTTAACTGATCCCATGGATTTCAAGGTTTATTTCTTATCTTTGCAAGAATGCTTTCCTGTGTTTAGGCTGTTGTGTTTGTCACTTAGAAAGCAGCTACTACATGAATGAGAAGCAAAAGATCTTATTAGATAAGTACAGGCAAAACAAATGTAGTTTCTACATTCGCCTGAATATCTGTAAATTACAAAATATTTGTGATTTTAACTTGCACCAGCATTCATAAAAGCAAAAATTTGCCTAGACATGTGTTTAGGAAAACAAAGTGTCAAAAAGAATTCATCTCAATATTTGGACATGAATTTCAAGACTTTGGGTTTGGGTTGGTTTTTTTTTTGGTCCAGAAAATTAAGATACCATTTTTCCTGTGACCAGAATGCTTGGACACACATGTATAACTTTTCTTCTTTGAGATGTGCTATCTGACAATCAGGGTGTCAGTATGCATCAGTTATCAGTATTAGAACTAAATATCAGTTTTTCTGGACAGGCTGGATCAATGGGCTGAGGCAAATGGTTTGGCAAGGTCAAGTGCCAGGTCCTATACTTCTGTCACAACAACCCCATGCAGTGTTATAGTCTTGGGGAAGAGTGGCTGGGAAGCTGCCTGGCAGAAAAGGAGCTGGAGGTGCTGGTTGACAGCTGACTGAACATGAGCCAGCAGTGTGGCCAAGAAGGCCAACAGCATCCTGGCTTGTATCAGAAATAGTGTGGCCAGCAGGATCAGGGAAGTGATTGTCACCCTGTACACAGCGCTGGTGAGGCCACACCTCAAATACTGTGTTCAGTTTTGGGCCCCTCACCACAAGAAAGACATTGAGTTGCTGGAGCATGTCCAGAGTAGGGCAACAGGGCTTGTGAAGTGTCTGGAGAATAAGTGCTATGAGGAGCAGCTGAGGGAACTGGGGTTGTTTAGTCTGAAGAAAAGGAGGCTCAGGGGAGACCTTACCTCTCTACAACTAGATGAAAGGAGGTTGGAGGCAGGTAGGAGTTAGTTTCTTCTCCTGGGTTACTAGAGATAGGACAAGAGGAAATGGCCTTAAGTTGCAGGGGAGGTTTAGATTGGATGTTAGGAAAAATTCCTTCACTGAAAGAGTTGTCAAGTATTGGAACAGGCTCCCCAGGAAAGTGGTGGATTCATTGTCACTGGAGGTGTCGAAAAAGTGTGTTGATGTTGCATGTTGTGACATGGTTTAGTGGGCACGGTGATGATAGTTTGATGGTTGGACTAATGATCTTAGAGGTCTTTTCCAACCATAATGATTCTGTGATTCTATAAAGAAAGGGCATAGCTAGTCCCTTCTTTTCAGTTCCTCTTAAAGAATACAGCAAATTAGAGAGAAATATGGGAGAGTACCATAAACGTTTTTGAAGTAGTAAGTAGTTGTCCATGTGTTCCCTCACACTGTGGGTGAATGAAAAGAGTACCAACAATTACCTGGAGGATGACCTTTAGTTTTCTTAACTAAACAAAGATTGAAGGATAACTCCCAAAGGCAGCATAATTGTTGGATGCTTCAGAAAGTGTATAATGCTTAGTAAAAGTAGGAATGGAACTCCAGGTGGCCTCTCTGCAAAGGTCAAGTGTAAAACGTTCCACAGAGGAGTCACTGTCACCATTTAAAAGGGTCAAAGAAGCCCTTGTAAAAAAACAGTCTCTCAGTCAGCAGCTAACCTTCACTTACATTTTATGATAACCAGGATGGTATTCTTTTCAGGACACTGACTCCCCTCTGAGGTCTTTCAGCCTTGACACAAGGACATGGAGAAACCTCCTGAAAACTCTTCTGTCAATGTAAAAGGACAAAGAGTATTTATTCTCTAATGTGTAGAGAGTTACATTTATTGAGGAATCCTAGGGCTTAGGAAAGCCATGGCAGTCAGAAAACTCCTCCAGTAAAATCTTAGAAAGCCTTCTGAGGGGTGCCTTTTCCATACAGAAATGACACAAGAGGAATCAGTCATAAGAATCTGCATCTCAACTAAGCCTTCCTGTAAAACTGATAGCCACTGAAAAGGCTTTTGCTAGATAAATGAGGCAGAGATCATATCATATAAGGTTAGTAGAGCCTGCACTTTTGAACTGAAAGAGCCTTTAGACATTGCAGTAGAAAGCAGGTCTTTAACTGTAGGTAAAGCCTATTAGACCCTTCAATAATTTCTCCTGGGGAGTGAGAACACTGATTAATCCTCTACCTGAGGACATAAAGCCACGATGACTGCTAAATTGACTGTGACAGAAGAAAATTACAGGCCACACATCTTTACTTTTGAGACATAGCTAAGAACTGGAAAAATTGCTAAGGCTAGGAAACATGACTTATTGTGTGACTATGAGTACACAAATACAATTATTTAATTTGTTAGGTAGGTATACTGGAATCTCCTGTACTATTTGCAGGACTGTTCTTTGCTAGAGAATAGACATGTTCTAACTCTAAGCCATTTCACAGCATACTCTGATATAAACAAGATTTTCTTTTTCTCAGAAGGAAGACCTCTTGTAGAAGGGTAAGGCCAGGGTAACTGAGTGATGGTATCTTCAATTAACAAGAACAACAACAAAAAGATAGTAGAATCCTTGTTTATGATATCTAAACCTCATTAGCCAGAAATTCTAAATTGGGATGTTTAATTTTGACAGTCAGACCCAGAAAAGAGGTTGAGATGATGAATTTAATAGTGATTCTAAGGGAGGCAACAAATCAACAATGTATAGCTCTTCAGCACACCTTCAAAACATTGTCATAATTGTGTCAGCCTTGTCTCCAAGATGGTTCATACAAAACCATGCCAGTAGGTAGCCCAGGGTGTGGCTGTGACATTGTGTTTTCTTTGTCTACCTGGAAGATATTTAGTGTATAAAAGAAATAAGACCTATGAGGACAAGCATATAAGCTTCTTGAATTAAGATGGAAGAAAACCCAAAAGCTTAAGATGACCATAAATATTTGTGGAATGTAATTCATATAAATATATACAGTAAACAGGTCACTTGCCCTTGGCACTGCAGTTCCTTAGAGATATCATCTGTGGCCACAGCCATGAGCTCTTTAACAGAACAACTCTCACCTGTAATAGTAGCACACACTATTTAGCAGCAGCAACATTAATTTCCAATCCAGAATCAGGATTGATGAAAGACATTTTCATTCAGAAAAATATTCAATCTATTTGTGGTATACTTTGATGATACTGAAGGTCTACAATATTGCATAGCAGCAACCAAGAAAGGGGGTGGTATATTAAATTTTAAAAATTGTATTCCCCTTTCCATTTTTCATACCAGTTATTTCTTCAGCTTTTGACACATTAATCAAACATATATTTACAGTCTAAGGCCTTTTTCCTTTTATTTTTCTTTCTCAAAATTATTCTAAAATGAAATGTGACTGTGCTTATGTTATTATGAAAAAACATACTTTCCCAACCTTTTCCAAAAGACTTTTGAGATGGTGCTCTGCAACTCTTAAAATTAATTCCCAATATTAATAAATATAACAGTATTACAGTAGATGTTGTTATAAAAATTAGAAAAATCTTCTTTAAAAAGCCACTGTATTCAAAAAGATACCTCCCTTTTGTTCCTAAAATAGTACATAACCTTTCATTTTTGGACAAGGAAGTCACAAAAACATATTTCTCAAAATTCCCTGAGTTGATTTTGGTGTATTATTTATATCTTCTAAGTATTCTGCATGAGGATAAATTCAGTTCACTCATATTTCCAGCTGGTAGCCTTCCATATTGCAATGCATGGTTACAGTTTCTGAACTTTCATTTGTTTTTATTCCTTACTGTGATTTGAAACAAGTTTAAGGCTTAAAAGGTAACTTATTTCTTTTGTATAATGTGCTTCTCTCTATTAACATCTATGATCAGAGGTAGATACCATTCCATCTTTTTCTCACTGCATGGTGGAATGAGAAACAAAACAGTAAATCATTTTTCTTTCTTGCTACAGGGTAGGATGGTTCCAATGGCTGCACTTTGAGTAAGTCTATAATTCAGATCAGTAGCATGCTTTCAATACAAACTCTGAATTTTTTCCACTTAACATAATGTACTTCTCACTAGAAATATTCTTGGAATGCACAGATTCCTTCTAAATGATAATAAACTGAGAGATGCACCACTGAAATACACCTCAATGTGCTACAATCCATTACAGCTGTTCAGTCCACAGGACTGAATGCTAACCCCTTGAAATGCACAGTGTAGAATACTCCATTTGTCATACCAGCTGCTTCACCCTAGAGTCCTTCCCATTCCATGGTACTTCCTGCTAATGTAAAAGCTATTATTTATCTTTTCAGTTCATTAGAGTAAAAAGCAGTAATGTTTTTTCCTCTTCCTATAATGAAAAAAAGAACAAACTTGACAGCATTTGCAGGTTATATGAATTCTTTGAGACAGAGAAAATGTTAGTACAAACTTTTAGCTTTCATCCTAACTGGTGGAATTAGAAGCAGTTTAATTAATTTCTTAAATGGAGATCATGAATTATAGGCATGGTCCAAAAAAAATTATAAGCATTCAGTTTAGAAAGAGAGCAGTGCATTCTAGAAGTTTTCTCATGTTTAAAGCTAAACAAGTGCTTCAGTAATACATTAGATCAGAGTCTACATTTTGAGAATTAAAATAGATGGGACAGTTTCCAGGACTGGGAAATGAGAGGATGCACTGTAGTAACATTGGATGAAAAAAAAACCCTAGTCTTACTGTCAGAAAATCAAAAAATAGTAGTGTAGTAGAGGCTCATTACAAAATACATTGTTTTTAAAAAAGGTAGTATGAATCATGAATATTTAAAGAAAAAATCATTAACATACTTTGTCAAGGTTGAAGATATTTGTTTGCTGTTTATGTGCATGTATAGATCAAAGTAAGGAAATAGAGCTATATTAAATCACTACTGTAAGTAACAACATTAGAACTATTGTTTTAATAGTTATTATGCTGCAGTACATCCTGTTTCCAAATGACTTTTCATCAAAAGTATCTATTCAAGCTTCCATTTTTACCTGATCTGTGTAACTGAGTGGAGAAGAACTGACAAGATCCCCCAACAGATGATACATAATTCTAACTACCCCAGAAACTGTCCATTCCATTCCCTGCTCAAAGCATTCACAATAACTTTTGTCCTTGTCTTATAACTTCAAGAGACAATATGCTTCCAGAAAAGCAAGGCAGCAAGTTTTAAGAAATATTAACTCTACTGCTGGACAACAGAGATGTCATGCTGGACCTAGGACAGAAATAAAACAATACCCTGTCATCACCACAAAGTGCACAACAGTTCTAGGTCACACACAGCACCAAACTGTCTAGCTGACAGACTGAAAAAGTATTCTTAAATATTGATAAAACTTATTGACATTAACTAATGCAAATTAATGTTATGATTTTTCTAATTTTAATACTATTTACCTTGTCCACAATCTTATTTTGTAAAACTTTCATGAAATTGAGAAAGTTACTATAAATCCAAATAACATAAAAACATGAAACCTTTCAACTTCTGCATGCATCAGTGTCTACTGGTGTCAGAAAATGCCATCAAGGAAATCTACTAAATAACTGAAGCTTCTTTATCTCACCAGGAAAGTGCAGAGGTACTTTTATGGGGTAAGACACGACTCACATTTTCAGAAGAGACCAAAGCAGAAATTTCTTTTTCAGAAGGAATTACTTTTGTGTTAATTTTCTAGTTAAAATGGAACCCTTCAAGCTGTGTGATAAATAAAAATATTATGGAAAAAATTATTTGCTACAGACAAGGAAGTTTCAAAGTGCTGTTGAGTCAGAATTCACTTGCTTGAATGAACATGTTAAATGAATACAATGGGAAAAAAATGTTATATTTGCTAAAATAACTACACATTAAAATCAATAAAGCTATAGATAGGTGCAGTGCTAGAGAAATAGAGCTCAAAAAGAAATAAATATAAGACACTGAAAAAAGCATACAACTTTTACAGAACATAATAAAATGAACATTGCATCATTTAAAACTGATTGACAGGTAATGAACTATAAAATCTATGACAGATGAAGAATTGCACAAGGCATCAAAGTCACACGGCTGAAAGATAGGAAAATTTCTGAGGCAACAGCTCACTGAAATTAAGCAAATTAAAGAATGATGAAAAAATGTGTTCTGACTGAAGCAACCAGTTGCTGTGAAACAGAACAGCACTGCAATTTAGCATGGTTGTTAAATGGATGCTCCTGCTTACATGAATGTTCTTGTATATTTGAAAATGAGACACCAGTATAACAAAATGCACTCCGTCATATCTGACCTTTCCTTGGTTGTTACAACATATGTTAACCATGCTACCAGTTTACTATCCAAGTTTCAATATGGTAAAGTGCTTAATGAAGCAAATATCAGTTTATTCTGAATCTTCAATTCAGGACAAATTTGTTTTGCATCTGTTCTGAATTCCTTTCTAAGAAAATATTCTCCCAATCTATTTTAAAAGCAGAATTCAGATAGTCATATTTACTTGTGACATTTTCTGACACTTGGGTTTACTTAATAGGATGATCCAGTTTCCTTCCTCCACAGAACAACAACTTTCAATATCTGTAGTTTCCATTCAATGGACTGCAATCCATAGCTTGAAGCTTCTAGCTAATCTGCAGAATGAAATCACTTTCAAAATGTTTTCAAATAAATGCTGTAGTAAGAACTCATGATAGTCATGATAAACATTGATACTTAAAAGTGAGCTGTACTCAGTAAAAAGTTTGAAGATTACTTCTCCAAACCATTCAATTACAACAGTCTGTATTAGGTCTTAGCAATGAACCACTTTCTTTTCTTTTCTTTTTCTTTGTTTTCAAGCAGAAAAAGTATCATGTCAGGAAAAGAACTACCTTCAGGGGAAGCAAAAAATATATTTACCAGTTGATTGGTTCTTCAGGGGTGTTCTCTGCCCACAAGATGACTTTTGTATGAAGTTTTTTACATCTTAATATATTGCCTCTACAGACAGCCAATAAGCAAACAGTAATTTCCTTAAAATTTCAGCACCAATGGAAAGAATATGAACTATAATAGTCTAGCTGTTATATAAGAGTGGTTTGAAAGAGGGGGTTGATTTCAAGATTTTGATAACTTCACTATTAGCCAGAAAGTTCTATTAGGTTGCATGATCTTCATCTTTGTACAAGTAGGTCATTAATTTTTGTCTTGCATTGTGTTTGTTTAGACAAGCTTTCAGAAAGTGATATATTCTTGCTTTGAAGTCACCAGTAAATAAATATCTACTGTATTTTCATGGATGTTCTATACAGTTCCTAGGCTTTCTTTCCATTCACAAGCATGCTCAAAGCATTAACCCTTAAGTTTGTCATAAATTAAGGCAGCAATGCAGGTGCTTGATATCTTCTTAGTGTAGTGCAGTGGTGAGAAAAACTCACCCAAATAGTTATGTAACAACTTCAAAATATTAAACCTCAAGATACTTTTTAAACATATGGCCTCAGTGAATTTTTGCCTCTTATACCTTGCTCCCTGTATTAGATTATTTTAAAGTTGTGTTCTTCAACTTCATGTTTAAATACCAAAGACCATGATATTTCTTCCAGAGATACTACAGCTAATTTCTGAAGATAATAGGTTTGTGATTTTCCTGGTCATTTTTCAGCAGCATGGTACATGCATGAAATGAGAAGGAACTAAATGACCTCATCATTAAGCTCCTTTCCTATACTTTTGAAGTCCTCAAATTTTAAAATCACCTGTCTACAATTCATCTCTGAATCAGCTGCCACTTTGGGGTTTTTTTACTGTTATTATTTTTATATTTATTTGTTGTCAGGATCCATTAAAAAATATTACATTTTGTCTTATATTCAGAGCATCTCCCTACTACCATTCATCCTGAGTACATATAATATTTAATGTTGAGTTTGTGAAAATATTTTCTCTAAGTTTAGAATTCAAATCAGTCTCTAATGTGTTTAAGTTATTTTGGGTAAGTATATATTTTCAATAATAAATATTTCATATATGAAAATAATCTAAATTTGAGGGGGTTTTTGGTAATGGATGTTTCAGTGCTAGCCATCCTAATTTTTCTCTCAGAAATGTTAACATATTTCAGCTCAGATTGTTGAAAAGGAGGTGTGTTTTCTTAGAAAATAAATGTACATGACTGGAAGAATGCTGGATTATCTTTAACTACCTATAGTTTTTCTAATTGGTAATAGCCTGCAAATACATACATCAAATGAATCACTGAATAAGGAGGAATGAAATGGAACATATCTACTAAAAAAGGTATATAGTCAAGTGTGTTCACTGCTCCAGTGCACTGAAATGAATTTGGACTAGTTTTACTACACTGTTGTAATGGAATAAAACACAAGACTGCAGGTAATTTACAAAAATAACTGAAAAATACACTGAGAATATTTGCAGATCTAAATTGACAGAACTCCATCTTCAAAACACTCTTCATAGTAATAAATAACACTATATTCACTTACTAAAACATCTAGATCAAGATATTCCATCAACTACTGAAGAAATAAAATCATTTGTATCAGCCTGTGAAATATAAATCTCTGTAACAAAATCTTTAACTTTTTCTATGTAGCAAAAAAATTTGGAATACCAAAAATGTTGCTAATATATTAAAGCTGTCTACACAATGGTTTTGTCAAGAAGTGATTAACTTTCTTATGGAGAAAATTCAGAATGTACCTGCTTAATAGGAGAAATTTATAACACCAAATTTAAAGAAATCTGAAATATTTTAAATATTTATAATGGAAAAAGAAAGAATTAAAGAATACAAGTAGCCTCACAACAAAACTACATTTTGATTTAGTACTCACAGATTCACAGAATATTAGGAGTTGGAAGGGACCTTGAAAGATCATCTAGTCCAACCCCCCTGCCACAGCAGGATTCCCTAGACCAGCTCACACAGAATACGTAAGCTGAAATGCATCCTGAAAGGATCACCATAACAATACAATACTTAAGCATCAAATTACAAAAATTTCAGAAAAAAAGAAAAAAAGCCAAATTGGTACATAAGTGATACCTAACCAAGACATTTTGCACTGACTGAATTGGAGCTAGACTAAATTGGAGCTGAACTAAGATATGCTACATGGAAACCTGTTCTCTTTTTAAGCAAGATTTTAAAAAAGAAAAGGAAAAAACAAGTCTTGCTTATTCACTCATCTTAACTAGAAAAAAGAAACTAGAGAGAGAGTGTTAAGATGGCATCTAAAATGCCAATTATTTGAGCTTTTCAATCAGTAACTGACAAACTGAAGCCATGATTTCCCATTGTTACATTATCAGTCGTTAACTGCTAGAAAGTTACTTCAATGGCATCACATAGAGAGCATGAGATGCAGCAGATGTAGGAAAATAGTACTTTATATTTTCTTGATTTTATATGGTTTATAAATAATGTCCTCTGGGATTACTATTTTCTCACAGTTGATGACTACCTAGCTTTGGGGAGAAACTCCTCTAGTCAGTCGTTGAGTGTCAAGAAATGCTGACCCCGCAGATCATTCTTACTGAAGTGCTGTGTAATGCATATAATTGTCATGTAAATGTTGAGTAACACTACAATAAATATTTAAATGAGGTGCTTTGGAAAATCTTATGGTTTATTCTTGAACAGATGCTTTGTCTGGGAGCAAAGGTGAGCAACAGGAGGGTCTGTGAACACTTGCACACAAGGACAACCCAGACTAATTGTTTTTATTCTCTGATGTAAAGGATCTGTGAATAAGGCTTAGTATTAGCAAAGATGAGGAATACTAAGACTGCAGAAGAGACTCTAGTTTTCCTGCCTGCTTCTTCTGGTATTTAGTTGCAATGGGAGGATTATGCATTGCTTTGCAAAATAAATAGAATCCATGGTCAAATGTTCTCACTGTGTCACAAAAACACAAAGTAATAGTAGCAGGCCAATCATGCAGACAACAAGGTCAGTGAGGAAAGAGAGAAGACATGCCAAAACAACCATTCTCCTTCAGTCCACTCTGAGAAGGAGATCAATGGTGGAGCAGAAGCCTGTCTACAACCCATGGAGAACCTCATACTGGAGCAGGGGACTGATGCTGAAGAAGGCTGTGACTATAAGGAAGCCCATGCTGGAGTAGTCCATTACTGTGCCCACAGGAGGGACCCACACTGGTTGGAGAAGTCCATGGAGGACTATCTCCTGTGGGAGGGACACCATGTTGCTACAGGGGAGAACTGTGAGGAGTTTTCCCTCTGAGCTTGAAAAAGCAGCAGCAACCTGGAACAGACTCAAGCTGACTGCAACCCCCAAATCCCTGCTCCCTCTGTGCCACTGGTGGGAAGAAGGTAGCAGCTGGGTCTGGGAAGAAGGGAGGGGTGGGGGGAAGGTGTTTTTAAGATCCATTTGTTATTTATCACTATTTTACTCTGATTTAATTGGTAAATTGGTCAAGGTTTCATTTTTTTAATTAAAATAATTTTAAATCTGTGAGCAAGCTCTCCCTGTCTTATGTCTTGACCCTCCAGCCTTTTGTTATATTTTCTCCTCCTCATCCCACCAAAGGGGTGTAGGAGCGAGTGAGCAGCTGTGTGGTGCTTGGTTGCTGGCTGGAGGGGGTTAAACCAGAACATACAGCCAGACAAGCTTTCTTTTAGGTATGTGAACAATATATTCACAAAGGGGTATACAGTGGTGAACACAGTTGCAAGCAGGATCGGAGTAACAAGTGTTTTCCAGAGGACAACATGAGCAGATAAGCACAAGTAGCTGAAAATATGCAAGGAAGCTTTCCCAAATGCACAAGGATGACTGGCAAGGCAAAAAAGAGGGGGGCAAAAAACCCCAACCAACAACAATAAAAAAAACCCCAAACCAAAACCAATAAAGAAACCAACCACGAAGACAGAAAGAGAAAACAAGCTGCACTGAGAGCAGAAGAGGCTCCTCCACTTTTGGGGGGGGATTGGGGGACAGGGGAGGGAAATAGCATAAAAAAAATGAGGCATAAATGAGAAAAGTCAAAGAAAAAAAAAGGCAAGCCCACTTCCCTTATAACTCCTCTTATTAAATTGCTAAAAACAACAGGGAGAGTAGATATCACTGCTAACTATACAGCTTCAGGTTCATGGTATTGTATATTCACAGCTAAATTAGAATATAAATACTAGAGGATAATAGTTTTGTATAACACAGTAATGCTGAAACATTGAACTGAGAATAAGAACTGACTGAATTTATAAAAAAAGATTGACTATTTACACATTGTGTGTTGCTAGTGAAAGAACTTATTTTTATAGTTTAAAACTGATCTGGTTTGTCAGTCTTCTAAAAAGTCCCATCACAGTGATCTCCAGTTTCCTAACTGATACATATATATTGCTACAGTACAAATACTTATATGATAAATGCTTAATATCAAAATAGAATAGAAAGATTTAGACAGATTTACTGTTGGGTAGCAGTCACAAAGGATGCTTCATTTGCAAAAGATGATCATTGCCAGAAAGGAACTCAGAGATGACAACTATAATTAAAATCTTTGCTTTGGAATGCTTCTAAAATGTATCTGGTTAGACAAGTGAATCCTATTAGGCATCATGACTTCAAAATAAAAGAGGAAAATGAGTGACTGTTAGTTTCAGGAAGACAGATTTCTGTTATTTATCTTCTAAAGAGATTTAATTTTGTGCCATTTTTTTCAGATAAAAATACAACCTGACTGTTGTAAGTTCACTCTTTGAGCTATGACAGGAAGCAGGAACTACCTTAAATCCAAGGCTAATGTCTAGGATATACTTGAATGGTTTGTACTACAGTATACAGACCACAGACCAAACTGTCTGGAAACAAAAAAGAGGTAATCAGCCAGTATATTGTATCAAATACATTCTCATAGTGAGCATATATATACACCCATGCTTTCAGGACTAAAGACTTTTTATACCTTTAAACCTCCTTCATTGCATTTGATAGAGTTATGTAGGGCAAAACATAGGCATGACCTCTGATCTGACTCTGCCAAAGAACTGTTGTGTTGCCACATACTCTAAATATCTGTGAAAACCAAAAATAAGTAGAAATTTTTCTTTATGAATATATAGACACTAAAGACCTATAGATACTGAAGAAATCTTTATTCAAGTGATGTACATATTACAAGCAATAGTCCCATAGAATTCATGATTTACTGAAGTTAGCTCTCAAAGCCCCTCATATAAAAAAAAAAACCCAAGCAACAAACCAAAAAAACAGAGGACAAGTTTATTAAAATGTGTATCTCTGACTGCCATTGTCCAATGCAGACAAAAATGTTTGATTGCTTTTTTTCCCTGTGACTGTGCTTAGAATGTCAGGGAACTGTTAAGCAGATAAGAGGCCACTGAAGCAGTGTAAGTTGTTTCATACTCAATACCCTGAGACAAGGAAGTTTTACTGTCTCATCAACAATGCTAACACAGCATGAAGTTGTATGGTGTTCAAGAGAAATTTATGCTGTGGATATTAAATATCAAAAGTATGAGTTTAAGACTTTGCAAGATCACTCCTAAAGCAAAAGGGACTCCTTGCACTGGGGTTGCAGAGCACAAGCATATAAATGTACCTGAAGGACTAGATTATAGAAGATTTTGGGGATAAAATGTTGTCTCTTTTTAGATGGAATTTAAAAACCTTCATAAGTTTCTAACCTACTTTTTCACCAGAAATTACTTCAGGCAAGAGCAACAATTTCTTAGATGGAGACAAAAATATGTAGATTGGCAGAGGCTCAAAGTAAAGCTCAACAACTATCCTGAGTGTCAGGACCTAGAAGCTGAGGTTTTTTACAGATGGTTCTCCAGGTTAATGTTCAAGTTCTATATGCTTACTCTCAGACAGTTAAGACAGACACAATCTCTAATGGATATATATAGCTACACAGTGTACCTGGAGGTTTTGCTGTTATTACACAGTACATACCATAAGCTGTAGAATACTGACAGGAAGACTGATCCTTTCTGGAGACCAATAATTTTCATCCATCAGGCCCTCAGTGTTGGTATCCTACTGAAAAAAATGAATATAGGACATCACTAGAAAGAAAGCAAAGGAAAGGCTGGTAAGAAATGCAACACTCAAAGGAAATTCAAATTTTTGAACTGAAAGAATGCCTTCCCAGAGGGAACATGATCTGAAGCCATAACTATAAATTTCAGACCCTGACCTCAGGCAGCATGGAGTTGTGTGCTACCAAATGTCCTATAAGAGCTCAGTATGATTTTACTGAAGTGGTAGGATGAGTCTCCAGACAAGGAATCAAGAAGGTGCCATGCATATGTATGCATACCCTGTCCCAGTATAGGATGTCACTTTAGATATACAGACATTCTGTATATAAAGCACAATGGTATCACTCCACAAAATGGATTTTCAGGCCTCCTGTAATTTCTTCTTGTACAACTTGAAGAGCAGTTTAAAATTTCTTTTTAATAAAACTGTTTACTTCACAACATTAATTTGCTTTCATATGTTTAGGGAATGTTGCTTTCTAGCATTTGTTAAAATAATGATTTTCACATATATGTTTGCCTGTCTCTGTTATGGTTTTTTATTAATGCTGCTAGTGTAAATTATTAACTGTTTTCAGCTTAATTTTATGAGACTGTATGAAATATACTCTTAGAGGATTGGCATAAAATAATTTGCCAAGACAATTCCAGTTTGTTGCTATTTTTTAAACTAAGAATAAAACCTGAGAAGAGAGCTGGTTAATAGAGTGTTCTTTCCTGTAAATAACAACAGGGGTTTCTGAACAGAAACATAAATAGCAAAATTCAGAAAAGAAAGTATTTTTATTACAAAGAAATTATGTATGCTGTGCACATGCTCACTTCTGCCCAAAGCCATAGGATGAGACACTGAGTTAAAACTGACCTATTTAGCTATAGCCTAAAACCCCAAAAGAATATCACTTTCTTATTTCAAAGCAACACTCCTTGAGGAAAGGATGATATGGGCTCCTCCACATGAAACCCTTAGTCACTCTTTAATATCCTTAGCTCCCTGTAGAAGTTATCATCACTTTTTCAATATTTTACCTAATCATCTTTCTTTTCATTTTCCTTGAGAAAATATACTTGAATTATGTAAATCATTATCCAACTGCCAATATGAAAACATTCATCAAGAACACTTAGAAATAATGTAAATTCACAAAAATATACCAGAAGCTGTACTGCTTAATGTACAACTAAAAACCCCCTATTTTATCCCCTAGTCCTGCTTAAAGGATAATAAACCTCAGTCAGAAGAACTAGAAGGATTGATTTCATTTTTCTTTGTGACCCCAAGAACATAATACAAAGAGGCAGCATTTTACAGGGCAAGCCTTGAAAATTTGCATTAGATGGTATTGCTCTTTAAGAAAAAATGAAAAATTTGATATATTGGGAGAAAAAAGAAATTATTTTTCCAGAAACAGTAGGAACATTATTGAACAGAATACATCAACTAAATGACAAGCTATCCAATGCTTTTTTATCCAGTCTCTGAAAAAGCAATCTCAGCTTTGATATGGATTGTTAAAGTTTTTAAAGAAATACAGAACCTTCTGAACAGAGTATTGTTATTTAGGAGATAGCAAAAGCCTTGTTCCAGTGTCCATAATGCTCTCAACAAACACATTTTATACATGAAAAATAGTGATATTATGTGATGAGGCACCTTTTACATTATACAGATTTTTTTTCCTAAGTGAATCAGCATAAATGCACCCTCATGAACAAGTAATTGAGATGTCTGATTTTAAGCATGAACAGTAGCAACAGTAGCAGCTTCAACAGTCCTCTGTATATTTCTCCCAGACATTTATCAGAGTGGTAAATCCTTGTAACATGTAAAACAAATTATACAGAATCATAGAATAGAAACACAGAATGGTTTGTGTTGAAAGAGAGCTTAAAGACCACCTAGTTCCAACACTCCTGACATGGGCAGGGACACCTTCCACTACATCAGGTCTCTCAGAGCCCCATGCAACCTGGTCTTGAACACTTCCAGGGACTGGATGTCCACAAACTCTCCTGGCAACACCTTCCAGTGTCTCACCACCCTCAGGGCAATTAATACCTTCCTGATAGCTAACCTAATCTACCTGCTTTCAGTTAAAAAACACTACACCTCATCCTATCACGGTACTACCTGATAGAGTCCTATTCTATCTTTCCTGTAGGCCCCCTTTAAGTACTGGAAAGCCTTTTCTTCTCCAGACTGAACAACACCAACTCCCTTAGCCTGTCCTCCTAGGTGAAGTGCTACTGCCCCCAGATCATCTTTGTGGCCCTCCTCTGGACCTGCTCAAGAAGATCCACGTCTTTCTTAACCTGGAGGCCCCAGAGCTGAACTCAGTACTCCAGGTGGGGCCACACCAAATAGGAGAAGAGATGGAGAATTATCTCCCTTGACCTGCTAGCCACACTTCTCTTGATGTAGCCCAGGATGCAACTGGCTTTCTGGGCTGTGAGCACACATTACTGACTCACATTCAGTTTTTCATCCACCAATACTCCCAAGTCTTCTCTGCAGGTCTGCTTTCAATGCACTCATTACCCAGCCTGTACTTGTGCTTGAGATTGCCCTGACCTATGTGCAGGACCTTACACTTGGCCTAGCTGAACATCATGAGCCCCACTTCACCAACAAAATGTTAAACAGCAACAATCTCAATACCAATCCCTGAGGAATGCCACTTGTCACTGGTCTCTAGGTGGACACTGAATAGTTGACCACAATGCTTTGTAATCATCCAGCCAGTTTAGCCACTGAGTGGTCCATACATCAAATCCTTGTTTCTACAATGTGAAGACAAGAATGTCTTGCAGGACAGTGTCAAATACTTTGCACAAGTCCAGGCAGATAATATCAGTTGCGTCATCTACTGAAGTATGTTACATTGATATAAGTTTCACATATGTCAATGTGAAAATCTTCCTTTTTGTATATTAAGAACAAGCATTTTGCTCACAGAGTTTTCCAGAGAATCTAGACATAACTCACAGACTTGGTTTGGCTTTAATTGCTTATATTATTTTTTATTTATCAAACTGTATAGCATAACACTACAATAACTGCAATAACCTTATCCGAGCTTATATCTTAATTCTTATGTAAGTAGAAAATCAGACATAAGTGAAAACTAAATCCTCCACCAAGTTTTTTTCCAAGTTACTGAAGATAATACCTGTTCTTTTAAATTTTTGAATTGGAATATTATTGTTATTTTGGCATAAATGTAACAAAAATATAAACCTTTAAATTGGAGAGGAGAAAAATATTGAGCATTGGATGAACCTCATGTTAAACATAATAAAATGGAGTTCTCAAATACAGCCCTTAAAATTTCACTTAAAAGTGTGTATTTTCTTCATAGGAAAAGACACTGAATCAGAAGTAGTATACAGAATTATGCAGTTATTGAGGTTGGCTCATGTTTTCCCTTCTTTTTGCTGTTTACATACCTGGGTGATCTGTGGGCCTTGGCTTTCTTAATACCATCCCTGCACTAAAGGACAGCATCTCTGCATTAACCCTGAGTCAGATGCCTGTGCTTCCACCTCTCATATGCTTCCTCTTTTTGTTTAACAGGGAGATACTTGTTCATCCCTGCAGGCTTCCTACTGTCTTTGATTTCCTGCTCAAATTCTTAAACTTGGATGATGTGATTCCTTGAATATTAATGAGTTGCTTTGGACATCACCTCTCTCCAGGGTAGTCTGCCATGAAGTTCTTTCAAACAGACCATTGGAGAGACTGAAACTTGATCTTCTGAAGTCCATTGCTGTGATCTTGACTTCAGTCTTACTCCTTCTGTTCAAGATCCTGAACTCCTTTCGTGGTCACTGCAGCCAAGGCTTCCCTGTCCTTTACAAGCCAAACAATCCTTCTTTATTTGCAAGTAATTGAGATCCAGTAAAGCCTGTTCACTTGTTGGCTCCTCAGTCATCTGTATTTGGAAGCCATCATCATTGCACTCAGTAAAACCTCTCAAACTGCTTATGCCCTGGTGTGTTGTCCTTCTGGTGGAAAAGAACACTGATAAGCACCTTTGGCTGACTGGTGACACAGTATTAGACCTCAGTCAGTACCTTTCAGTGGATAAAAAGAGGGGTAGATACTTTGGCTAGATGATTCTGGTAAAATCTTGATGTTGAAGACATACAAGAAATGTGGAACAAAGCTGCTGTGTTGCAAAGTGTATCACACATTCTTTTAACTTTTCTTAGAGGCTAATATCATCAATATATAATGTATATATGGTAATTCTTTATTTTTTTTTTTATATTCAGTTTTCTTCCAGAGGTGCTGAAAGCACTAATAAGTATTTTACTGCATGACACACGTTGCCTAGAACAAATTTTAATGAATTACATCTTAATGCTGCAATCCAATCATTGAAGTGTCAGTTATGATTAATAGAGTTACATTTTAATAAAGGAAAAAAAGCTCTACAAGGGAAGAAAATTTTGTTCATCATTTCTATGACAGTGGTGTGATAAGGGTACTGCATCATATAATAATATAATAATAATAGAAATATGTAGAAAATACATTTTATGGAAATAGAGCTTTGAAAAGCTATAGTTAACAGCTTCCAAATGTTGCCACTGCAATAAAATAGAGGAGGAATAAACATCTTCACAAGGGTCATAGAAGGATTACTTGTTAACCTAAATACCAAATTTTAGGATCTCACTGAATTATACAGTAGTTATTTTAAGGAAATAAAAATACTTAACCCTTTTACAACTTTCATTTTTTGTTTCAGATTAAACAAAATCCACTTAACTTCACGCTGACCTGATTGTTTCCACAATTGTTTCATCCAGCAAATGAACCAAAAAACCAATTAGTTTCACAGCCTTGTTTTGATGGTTCTTTTTTTACTTGACTGGTCTCAGGGAGAATAAGAAGCATAATAGTCTCAACAGTAATCTACTATCAAACCCAAATAAAAGTTCTTAAACTAAATGTATTAACACAGAGAGAATCTTTATTTCAGACTGATACCTTCTAAAGGTATTATTTATGTGTGTCTGACAGAATACCATAGATTGTCCAAGATTTATTTTTCTTTTCATCCCTACTAGACACTTCAAAAAGGTCAAACATCTCAAACTATATTCCATCTCCAGGTTAGAGAAATAGCATGGATTATATTTTCAGAAATTTAATCAAGTGTCCACACAATTTATTTGTTGTGCTGAAGAAGAATGGAGGGATAGAGCTGAGTTTTCAAGCTGATATAATTTAGATGTAAGAGATTTGCTTGGTAAAGTGACTTCAAATTCATGCAATATATACTTGAGGATTAGTTATCTGTCACTCAAGTAGAAGAAGTGCATCTCTGATGCATCCTGGTTTACCCTTTGTGCTTTGGTATCAATCATCTTGCTATAAGGGCTTTTGGAGCAGAGTAAACACATTAGTGTATCACTTGCTGATATCTCGGGGTCCTGACTCTATTTCTATATAATAGACCTCTCCATAAGAGGTCTCTTAAGAAAGTCATACAGTAGGATTTTTCCTAGGTATTTAGCTCTCATTTGACCCATCAGAGTCATTTAACAATATCAGAGCAACACATACATCAACCACTGTATTCATAGCTGAGGGAAATCAGTAAACAGGGATCTTCTTTTGCTTTGCTCTAAAAAAGAAAAGAAAAACAACCCACCATAACCTGAACTTACATTTACTAGCAAACCTTTAATTTCCTGACAAAGACATAAACATTTCAAATCATTCTTATATATACACCAATATATATGCACATGCATATAAACTGACACATATATTTTAGAAGTACAGCATGACTACTACATTCTCCAAAGCTGTACCTATTAGTACAATTGGGAAAGAAAAAAAAAACCACAACTAAAAAACACCCAAAAGGAGTCCTCTACTCTGTGTGAAATGTCCTGCTTATGTCCAGCCCCATGAACATATTAGTTTATATTAAAAGAGCATTCTTATTTTTTTACATTTCTTACAAATTTCTACAGCAAATTTCAGCTGGTCAGAGGACCATGGTTTTTGCTTCTCCTCCAGTAAATGCAGAAATCTTGACAAAATAATGCTCAGAATTTTCTAGCAGGGTGACTAAAATAACTCAAATATTGATGTAAAGCATCTTGCAAATTTATTGTAAAGGGAAATCCATACCCAAATTTATGCTGAGATATTGGAAAAAGGCTATATCTTTGTGAAGTATTAATAGTACATGAAATACAAGATTTCTTGAAACCTAACTGCATGATGCCTGTTTACTTGAAAGAAATCATGTGTCACTCCAGAAGGAAGGCAAAAGGAAATGGCAGACTGCCAAGGTGAGTTTCTGTTGAATGGCAGTCAGTATTCAAACCTAGAAAAAAGTGCTTCTGTTATTTAAGCAAATTTGACAAGCAAATCAGGCTATAAAGTTGGCCTTCTGGAAGAGATACATGTGCCATTATAGGTCCATAGCTACTCTCAGATTATTAAAAGAAGTTTTCCCAGTTCATAAGTTCAAAGACTGCTATAATATATTTATGTATTTTGGAAAGCACCTTGAACAATGTTTCTTTTGAAAGTATTTTGAAACAGAAATGTTGTGCTTCAATGTTTTTTGAAGTATTTTTTCTAGTACTGAAGATTCTAAGACAAAACTTTCGAGTCTTATGTCTAGAAAAAAAGTATTGGAGAGGAATCCTACATTAGTGAGACTACAAAGACAAGATACTAAATCTATGGTTAACACTCGTGCCAGAAAAAGAAAAAGGCCAAGACTATGAAATGTAATCCTTGTAGCTTTGACTAATCACTTTTAAAAGTAGTCACCACTGCTCCTCACCTTTCCAGTCCATTGAAAGCTGCCAATTGCTACCATCTACAAATCCAGAGGTCTAAAGTAGTCATAATCCAGAGTGTTCTCCCTTTCCCTTCTCAGCAGGCCATGATATGCAAGGAGCTGAACATGGTTAACGTGCAGAAGGCTTGTTTCTTGTAAAAAGAGTTTGAAGTGGATATGAAAACACTGCAAAAGTAGTAATGTGGAAGTAAAGAGAAGAGAACAAAGAATAACAGGAGAGAAACTACAGATCTAGGAAACCTCACAAGTTCTTGCTTCTCTTTCACATCAAAACCCCATTGGTCTCCCCTAAGCTGAACTTCTGCCTCTCATGTCCCTGAAAATCTCTTTGAGCCTTCTTTGCCCTCCACTAAACCTGTTCCAGACAAGACTTTACCTTTTCTTTTAACAAAAAACTTAATTCTTGTCTAATCTAACCAAATTTAAATCCCCCCCCAAATTGTATTTTGTTTTCATTATCATAACCCTTAATAGACAGTATGATGTTCCTCAGAACTAAATGAGCAAATTCCCAGCTATGCTCATGATCTGATGTGTGATAACTGGACAAGTAACACACTTTCTAGGGCCCTGTTATCTGCTTAAAATGGAGATGAGACTATTTTCTGTTGCAAAGGTCAAAAGATAAAAGTAGAATTGTATTTAGAAATGTATTTAGATAGCTTTTTTTCCTTTACTGTTATGTCTTATAAGCTTTTGTTTATGTATCTCTAAACTATCAAATTCCTTTTCATGACTTTTGCTGAAATTGCAAAAAAGTAATGAAATTAATGTCATTACAGTAACTTTGGCTACATCAAGGGAACAGAAGACACAAAACCATTATGCCTAAAAATATATTTCTCCAAAATAAAGAAGAAATGTCTGAAGAAAGAAAGAAAGAAAAAAGCAGAGATAAAATAAAGTGATAGTTCAGCTTTAGAAGACTCCCCTGGAAAACAGGAGAATTTCTACCAATATATTAAATTATTTCCTTAGTCCAATGCACTTTTGACTTCATTGGGCCTTGAAAGTCTTGTATACAGAATTAGGATTTAAAACATACTATTTTTTTTTTTATTACAAGAAAAAAATCGTTTTTACTGTTATTTCATATTCTTTTCTATGTAGCCTTTTTAGATCAACGGTTCAATTCAGTTCAATCCTACCATGCCCATGACACTAAGTCTTTGAAATTATTGCAAAACAAGGCATAGCAGCTTTTGAAGTGACAATTTTATGCTTGTATTTCCTTAAATATCAAGGATACTTTACAAAGGAATCAGTTTTTCTTCCTGATTCTAATATATGTCTAGTCATCTAATGATATTATCCAATTTACTGATCAAGCTGTATATTTTACCAGCCAGCTACTACACTTTCATGAGCTGTTGATTTTAACATTTAAGAACTTACATATTTTACTGATGAAATTACACAATTCACTGATCAAACTGAAAATTTTGTTGACCTCATTGCATACTGTTGAAAACTGAGGTAAACAAAGCTGACTGGATTTTAGCAATACTCTGAGAATTTTTTGTACTATTAAGATAGAAAATACTCTGGGTTTGGGCAGTTTGCTTCTCTTGACTGCTGCAGAAATTATCCCTCCACATTCTACTGCCATTCAAGTTTTATTGTTACCTCTCCCTGATAGATTGAAATAGGCAACACTGTGTTGCTTAGCCACTGGTCCTCATGATAACTAGTATAAAGTCAGCTCAGAGAGTTTTTCTGCTTTTTCATGACAGCAGACTAGCCAGTCTTAGGATAAATTACCCAATAAGAGACCAGGAATACCCTAAATGAATAGATGGGGAACTGAGTAAACATCTGATACCTGTAAAGGAAGAAGGGAAGCAGAAAGGAACATTTATGTGTAGGAAACACTTCCTTGGAGAATGCTGAAATAAAAAAGATGAACAAAAAGGTTAACTACATATTCCTCATCAAACACCTTATCCAGAAGGAACTGAAAAGTGGTCAAAAAGCCAACATCATGAAAATGCCTGCTGGCTGTTTCTATGAGAGAAAAGGACTCTAACAATCACCATGAAAGCTTTACTGGTACATACTACCATCTTACCAAAGCAGACAGAAAAGTACAGGCCAAAGAGAAAGCTGGAGAGAAAGAAAGAATCTCTGTCCCATGAAGGATAAGAGGACTTCTTGCAGGAAAGAGTAATAAGAGACTCCAGTATAAAAGGCAAAGGTGACTGTTTGATATTGATACTGAGATATAGCCTGTAAGAAGAAAACACCAGTGCTAGGTAGGATTCTTCAAGATACTAGGTGCTAAATCTCTGAAGGCTTTGAGCACAGGCAAACAGGAGTATTCTGTGTTGGGAAGTTCAGAATAATTTTTCTGGGTAAATACATGTGAGTTTTAGTTCTAAATGCTTCTGGTCATGTGCAGAACGAAGGGTTAATGAAAACACTGCAGTTGCATCATTGCTATACAGAGCTATTCATGGTAGGTTATACAGAAATTATGCTTTGTAACGCTGCATTTTAGTTCATAGTCTTTGATTATACATTTGGCATTCAGCTTTCCTACAAAATATTCCATGCTGGTGATTTACCATGCTTTTGAAATACATGGAAATGGTTGCATCATGTTTCTGTTACTGCTGAACTGTTACAGTTTATTTGTTACTTCTGAGCAGTAAACAGTCATCATACTTTTACTGATGCACACCTATATATATAACAAAATAATTGCATGGGGATTTTTTTTGTTTTTCAATTCAACTTCTCCCTCATTTCTTGACTTAGTATTTCTGTGTTTTCATATCATCTTTGGCTGAGTTCAATAATATATTACTAGTGTCCATTATGAAATAAATATTTCTGTTAGTTTTGTTAAAAAAAAAGTAATAGTAGCAGGCTAAAGAATAATCTATTGCTTGTACTGAAATGAATGTTGAGTAAGTTAGTTACTTAAAACCCTACATGAATAAAGTATTGGAATCAGGCCCTAAGGGAAAGATAAAGTTTAATAGTTATATGCATAACACTGATACATTTCCTTACATGCAGCATTCAAGAGAATAAATTCCATGCTGAGTGTTTCTAAAGTGCTACTTTGGTTGGAGCAAAGCAAAAATTGATATCTCTTTATGACCCTCACCATTTCTTATGGGAACAAATCCTACCTTTAAGCTAAGTACTAATCTATGCTCATAATAACCATCAAAAGTGCAAGTGAAAAGGAAAGAAATGAAGACTTAAAGATATCTGTCCATAGTTTCTTTCTATCCTAACTATAATGAACAATATTTTGAAATTTTCATTAAAAATATTTTAAAATTAATTAAATTTAAATTTGTACACTTGTGACAAGTCACCATAACACTAGGAATTCACTGTTAAGTAGTTGACCATGTGGCATTCAACATATAGAGGAAATACTTTCCTATTTAGCATAGGACTTCTATTATTGCAGACATGTAATTAGGCAGTTCACACATGTAGATGTACCACTATCTGTATAATTTAAATATTTTTATATGAAGATATCCCCCTTTTTCCCTTTTAGTTGCCCTATTGTAAGAAAAAAACATGATAAAACAAACCAATACCTTTTCATATAAAGAATGATTTTATTAAGATAAACTTTTTATGGACAAGTTTATTCCTTTCTAACATCTGGCTAGTCAAAGTGGAAAAAACTTACTGAGTGCAAAAGTGGAAAGAGAATCCTAAGAATATACTAGAATTCTCAAAAAACATTCTAAAAACCCCTTTAAAATTTACTAAAAAATACAGGTGTTTATTGATTGATCTAAAGAAGTCAAAAATGTCTAACAATTTAAGAAATGATAGAGCTTATTTTGTACTCATTATACAGTGGTGGTTCAACCCCAAATCTTATCACGCTGTGTAACACAAAATAAAGTATTTGCATTATTTTTTTAATGCATGAATCATGCATTGATCCATAAATACAAACCCAATAAAATCAAAATAACACTGAAGGATGGGAGCTATGACCATTCATTACCTTACTTTCTTCTTTTTTTCCCCCTAGGGATTATGTTTGAATTAAATAAAGGTAAGGGTAGATTAAATGTATTTAACAATGCATGAAGATAACATCATAGTGGTGCTTTTAATGTCACTTCATAAAAATGTTATTAAAAATAGTTTTAGATATTTGTTTTGTATCATAAAATCACAAATCTTGAACATAGTCAGGATCCACCTTTTAATCAAAACATGAATCAAAGATTTTTTTTGTTTTGTGTTTTATGTGATACAACTGTCTTAACTTGACATTACAGATATCAAGAGCTTTATTCTAAGGAGATTCTGGAGGGTTTTTAAACTTTTTATTTCTTACATCCTCTCTTAAAAGTTACAGTCCAAACATGAATGATTTTACTAAAATCACTGCACGTAGAGATGAAAACTCAAAAGTACAATATTAGAAGCTCAATTAGGAGGCAATTTTAAATCACCTTTGTATAAACAAGATATATTTCCTATTTAAGGACTGTTACTAAAGACTTTCAAAATGTGCAAATTTATCTGTCTTAGCTAGAACTGCAAGAATCAAAGGAAAACTCACACATTTTGACTTTTAAAAGCTACCAATTCAAAAGTCCCACTGTTTCATCTACTTTAACTGCATGTAATATATTAATCCACTTTTGTTTGTAGAATACAATAATCAATTACATTAAGCCTTCCAAGCCTCACTTGGAAAAATGATATGCAATCTGTTTGCAAATAACTGAAATAAAAAGTGTAGGAGAAATAAGCTTAAATAAAGAGATATCTGAAGAGAGATAAAAGAGGTTTTTGGTTTTCTTTTTAAATAGAATATTTCTTCCAAAGCTGGTCTGAGATAGGCTAATCCCTTCCAAGCTGGGCTCTTCTATGATTCCATGATTCTAAGTGGTCACTGTTCCTCCCAGCTGCTATGGAAAGCAAGCCAGCTTCTAGGGTTAGTGTGGAACATTGTTTTGCACCAGAATTAACTTCCTCTCTTTCAGCAACATCTTTTCTTCAAGAAGCTACCATTAATATTCCACTATTAACAATAAGATCACAGTATGAAGGAGGACTAGTAATGAGATTTCTTGAACAATTGTAGCAAAATGATCTGCCTTACCTGGTGATATGGCACATAAGTCTTCAGTGTCAGTTTTATTTTGTGAGAAACCACGAATTTACTCCATCTGTTGACCTAAGCACTTAAAGAGTCTGTCTGGAGTATTGCTCAGATGAAATCTCCATTGGGAATAACACAATTGTGGGAGCAGAGCAGGTGTTATTATCAATAAATTCCACCTCCTTGATGCATTAAAAGAATTCCATGCTCTGGAAAGTCAGTGAAAGCACCAGTGCAATCCTCATGTGTTTGATATTGGTTGAAAGGTAAAGGTAGAGTTGTTAAATAAACAAATTGTCCTGATACAAGTGTTCTAAGTTAGCTATATAATAAATACAAAGTGATCATTGTATCAGTCAGTTAATGATGAAGGAAAATGAAATGCAAACCCTTTCTTCTTTTCTTGTGGTTCAGAGCATGAATTTCAATCAAAATCTGGTTATAAAGCTATCTGAATGGATGAGAACACAGAACTATAAATAATTCAATAATTTCTCCCACAGTAAAATTCTATTTTATGTCTTAGATAATCTAATAGTTCACCATTTGCTGCTGCTTGTTATCCTTCCTTCCTACATCATTTTTCCATTTACACACTCCTGAACCTTTCTTTGAAGTGACTCTGGAATTTGATTTATTGATCTGATCCAACCCACCAGGCTAGCAAAAAAAATAGCCTTTGTCAGGTTGCTATTTGACCACTTCAGCAAACTCATTCAGTGCATGGTCAGAAGCTCCCTAAAATGAGAAAAGGGCTCGTGATCAGAAGAGAAGACAGAACAGAGAGTAAAATTTTATATCTGTATTCTATCAGATTCATAAATGGGATATAATTTTATTCTGAATCTCTTCTTCAATTTGTTTCACTCTCTATAAAATGAATTTCCATCTAGCCAAAGAAAGAGAATTACTATTGCTGGCGCTTATAGTACTTCCCTGACTATTAATCCTTAAGGAGTACATATTTCCATCTAAATTAACAGATAATTCTATTTTCATTTGACTTCCATATATGCCATTTGTTGCTCCTATTTATTCTCAAACCAATGTCCTTTGTCCAATTAAAAATACTCTCCTGAATTTGTGTCCAATATCCTCCTACTTAGCTCCATAAATTCCTCAACATACACCTCCCTTTCTCCAGTCCTTCATTCTTACTTCCTTTCTGATTTCCTATGTAAATGTCCATATTTTCACTCTCATTCTCCTCCTCCCAAGCACAAAGTGCCACATAGCTCTGTCACTCATTTAGTTACCAGCCCAGCCCCAACCCTTGACATTGATACAAATCTTATTTGTTGCTCTAATGTCTAATTGTCTAATCCCTAGATCCTGCACTGTTGATGGGCCCAGCACCTCAGAGTAACCACACCACTTCCATGAAGCACAGCCCTGCTAATCACAATGCTCACAACTAAGCCCAATCTGCTTTTTCATAGCTTTTTTTCCACAGCAGTATTACTGAATCCTGTTCTTGACTCTCTAAATTGCAATAGGCTCAAAGGGGGGAAAAAAGCACTTTTCCAGACAGCTGCAGCCACACTAAGATGATCAGTTATAACCTGTTGTCTCAAGATTTGTCTCAACAGTACACTAAGAATAAAGGTTTTCAATAAAATCTCTACAAGAGTCATCCCTGAGCACAGACTGCTCCTAGGTTAGCAGTAATAACTACTAAAATCAAAAGCCTCTCATCAAACTCAAAGGCATTCCATGTCTGCCAAAAGATAACTTGTAATGACTCAGAATCTCTAAAATACTAATGATCTAAGATAATGAGGGAAATTATCCAATGATAATGCAATAGTTATACCTTAACTGCTCATGAAGACTCAATTCTAGAGGAGGTAATAGATATAAACATCAATAAATACTCAAAGCATCCTCATAGCCAAAGTTCTTTAGGGAGTTAAATTGATTTTTTACACACACAGAAACGTTGTTTCAGTGTCTGTACAAGCAATATATGGAAGAGAGCTTATTTTAAAAGGAGGGTTCATGATCTAGGAGAATGAAGAAAGTGATGGAAAAAAGATTCATTCTGGACAGGTTATGCAGATGTATTTTGCATCTCAGTGCTACTTGTAGATATCAAAAAATCAGTACCACAATTATATTTCCTCAAGTCTTAAATGCCCTCTAACAATGAAAAAAATCTTTCTTGAAACACAGGACCTCAGCTTTTCTCTTTAAATATGTATTATTTTTATACACTCTGTACTTCTAAACTCTAAATGAAATATTTGAGGAGTGAAATACTTTGAGGAAAAGAAAAAGTCTACCTAGTCCAACATGCATCAGCAATAACTTGAGCAACCTAGGCCATACATGACTGACATCAAACAATGCTTCATGAGTAATCCATAAAGTTTATCCTTCAACACAGCCTATAAAAATTCTAACAACAGTGAAATTGTAAATGGTGTAGGAACATAAGAACCTCTTTCCCCTAGAGGTTCTGCCTCCTGCAATGAGTGAGTCTTACTATGAGCCTATCATGATGATTATTGTCTTTTTATTCAAAAGAAAACCACTTATCACTCAGCTTTAGTAATATTGCTTCAGCAGAGGAAGATAAAGTTCTGTAGGGTACTGCATGTATTTGGCTGCCTGACAGCACTATAAGAGGACTCAGCAGAATACATAAAGTCATTTATGGCCTCTGTTTCATGTACTAAAGAGAACATTGATAGTAAGAATAAATCTAAGTACAAAGAAAAAGGAAGGGAAGGGAAGGAATGATGATATAGGATACAGTGAAGGTACAGCAGGTTTAACTCAGGTAATGTAAGTAACTTACAACACATGATTTGTCAGGATTATGCTGCTGTATGCTCATCAACACAACCCATCATTCCTTCCCAGTGTTCATGGCCTTAGTGTTGGATATATCATGAAATTATTTGTCAAGGATTTGCCTGAGGATTGAGAAAATAGTGCAGGCAGCATTTTTCTGTACACTTTCTCTTCTTTATTCACACAGCATATAACAGGCCTCTTTGCCTGTGAGTGTCGTTCATAGATGCTGTGGCTATACAACAATAAATAAGGGAGGAACTGATATTTTTTGAGTGATTTTTTTATCTTTGGCACTTTTTTTCCACTAGAGTAAGGAAGAAGAGACCTAAGCCATAAAGCCAAATTTCCCCTAAGCCCCTTAGCTGACAGAAAATTTTGCAAACAAAGTGTATGAAAGTGTTTGGGGTTTATGGAAGTTCAATTTGGTAGGTTTCAAGAACAGCTACTTCTCAGCTTCCTTGAGACATGAATTTGTTTCAGGTAAAGCAGGGAAGATGACCAATTACCAAGAGATATTAATGAGATGTAAGAGTGGCCCTGATGGAAAATATACACTTTATCAATCCACTCCTCAAAATATTAACATGCTTTCGGTCACTAGCCTTATGACCTGAACAGCATTTTACCTTAGTGCACTTTTATGCTTTCCAAGGAAAGATTGTAACAATAAATCAAACTTAATCACAGGCATCAATTCTTTCCTTTCCAGAATCTGTCTTTGCAAAGGGTAATAGACCTCTGAAGGTGAATCCACAATATGCAGAAGGCATTATCCTCAAATAAGAAAACAATTGCTCATCTATTGAATGAAGCACAAATCATTTTAGATGAAATTCCAGATTCCTCTTTCAAACTTTTGAGCTTTAACCCAAAATTGAAAAATCCTTATAAAAAAGAATTTTGGAATAGTGTGGGAGGATTAAGAAATTAATCAATGGTTCTAGTGTTTATCTTTTCACCTGTTTTTATATAAACACTCAAAACCACTGAATTTTTTTCTGGCACATAAACTATAAAAACAATTTTAGTTAAGTGTTTATAAATCATGAAAATTTTAAAAATCAAAAACTATTACTTCATTGACACTTATAGATTCAGTACTTTATAGCCTGCATAGTATAAAAGCTATAAAGAATGCTATGGTTGTCCTTTATTTTCTTCCTGATTATTATCATGTAAATATTTTAGAGAATTGCTATGTAAACTATTTTCACGTTACAGATCAGGCAGTAAATCAGTAGCATAATTGAGGAAGAAACTTTGATGTTCCAAGTTGTTGTTCAGGGCACAGTCAGCAGATAATGTTCTTGGATCTAATAAAGGATGTATATAAAAGAAAATGTGTTGATTTATGAGTATGGAATAGAAAAATAACAGAAAAGCTATATGCAAAATTGAAACTGGTTCTCTAGGTAGAGTGTCTCAGGAAGGAGCAGATACAAAGCTAAGTTGTGGATGGCAACTAGAGGAAACATCAGAGGGGAATGCTGTATAAATTACACAAAAAACATTTTAAATGAAGGAAAGGAAAAGGGATATATTTATGCTGCTCTATATTTTATAATAGATTTTAAAGAATAATACAGAGAAAGATAATAAAATCTATTATATATTTTCTATAAAATTAAATAAGGAAAATGATAGAAATTAATACCAAATACAGAATAAATTTTTAGATTACCATGTTACTGCTTTTTCTCTTCCTCAGTGATATGGCAATGACAAAGAAAGTACTACTACCTTAAGCAGTTTAGCCAAGAAGTAGTTTTTGAACAAGCTCCTGACTAAAGGCTGAAAAAGAGTCAAGTACTTCAAGAAACATAAGAAAAAAACCTAAAGCTAGAAAAATGCTAAATATGTAGAATAATCTCCATGTTGCTGAATATAAAATACTAAAGGTTTGTGAAGAGGGAACAAAGCTACTGTGCTGGCTTCAGAAATGTGCATCCAAAAAAGTATGAAATAAATAGTTTAGTTACAGTACAGCATAAGGAAACATCAACATTATTAGTCACAATAAATAGCCAGGAAGTTCACACCAGAATTGTTGTTTGTAACAGTAACTTTAGTTGGTGCTTTTCTGGGAAACTGTCCAGAGAATATGTATTAAATAGAACAGTCTGCCAGCACACTAAAAAGAGACAAACCCTGCAGTACTTGGTGCCAAAAGACCCCTGGAAGTAGAAAAAAAGAAAAGTACATTACAGGAGTAAAATATATAAAGAAAAGAGAAATTATCACTATAGAAAACTTTGTTAAAAATACCCTCCTCCATCTGTTTCTGCAAACATTAGAACAGATAACTTTGGTAAATGAAAACAAACAAGGTGAATAGCTGAATGCATGCATTGTCTTTTTAAATCTGTTGCTGTAGCCCAGTAGTAGCCTCATCTCCTCGGATGGTAAGATTGACAGAGAGATAGACAACAGGCTAGCAAAGGCATATAGTGCTTTCTGAGAGCTTCATAAAAGAGTTTGGCAAAATAAACACCTGAAGAAAGGTACAAAGATCAGAGTTTACAGAGCCATAGTGCTGTCTGCTCTCTTATACAGATCAGAATCATGGGTCATCTACCGCCACCACCTGCGTCTCCTAGAACGCTTCCATCAATGCTGTCTCCACACAATCCTAAACATCCACTGGTCAGATTATGTGACCAATACATCTGCTCTAGAACAAGCAGCAGTCACAAGTATTGAGGCCATGTTACTGAGAACACAGCTACGATGGGCAGGGCACGTCTCAAGGATGAAGGACCACCGCCTCCCTAAGATCTTGCTTTATGGTGAACTTGCCACCGGCTGCCGCAAGAGAGGAGCCCCAAAGAGAAGAGACAAGGACAACATCTCAGCCTTGGCCATATTGATCATCATAACTGGTCTACTCTGGCCTCCAAGCAGGAGGCCTGGAGACACACCATCTATAACTCTGCGGATGCTTTTGAGAAAGCACACAGGATCACCCTTGAGGGGAAAAGACAACGCAGAAAGAATCGTGCCTTGCAGAACACACCATCTAAGGAGTCTTTCTGCTGTGCCTTTTGCAACCGCTCTCTTATTGGCCTTTTTAGCCACCAACGCGCTTGCAACGAACGTGGGTAGAGCCCTTCCCGAATCTTCGTTCGCGAAGCCTAGCCATGAGTGAATGAGTGAGTGACAGCACACAACTGAAATCAAAGGTCTGTGTTTACTTCATCAGACAGACAATATTACCTGTCAACAACTTTTATAATGGAAGTCATACAAAAATAAATACATTTCACTAGTTTGACAGCAGAAAAACATGATGTTACCATAGAAGAAATTATACTGATCAGAATATAAAATTCAAAATATCTACTAATTTACTACTATAGCAATCACAGAAGTTTGGGGAAAGCCAAGTAGGTCTCTTACATTTGTGAATATTTGTGTCTAATAAAAAGTGACTGAAATGATCACATTTTCTGAAACCAGGAATTCAAGAGACTTCATCAGCTAAAAGTAAAATCACAATGATCCGTTTAGTCTAGTTTTAGCAAAAGTTACATAAGTCTAACAGGGCAAATGAGCAAGCAATCTGGTGGCTTTTTGCTGCCTGCTGTGTTTAAATGTGGTGTCTGGTACTTCCCTTCACCTCTGAGATGTATGACACATTGCTTTGAAACACTGCAATTTGTAATAAGCTTACTTTGTTTCATTGCACTCTTCTGTAAACACATACACTCTTTAAAAAACCAACCAAACAAAAACAACCAGTAACTGCAAGTATATGGATACCTCCATAAGTTTCCCCCAGGGTTATATATTCAGTCTCAAAAACAATTTAGTAAGGAATCTATTGGGAATTTTATTACCATTCTCAGAATAAGAAATTTGTTAACTAAGATGTGACATTTCAGATAGAGTCTTTGTGGTTCCTACTGCACTTCTAAGGCACTTCCTGCCCTATCTTGATGGAGTATTTGCAGAGGAATCCTGTATAAACAACAAAACCTAGAGGACTCCAAAGAGACAGAGGGCCATCAAATGCCCATAAGAAAAAAAGAGGGCTCAAAGAATAATATCTTAATCAGTGTAACTTTGATGATACTGGAAAACTACTGGAATATGTTCATTCTGCCTGATGCTTTTGAATTTCTAGGAGGCCAGTTATCCTTTCAAAAAGGACATTAGGCTGGTTGACATGGTATGTTATAGATAAACTCACTCCACCTGTTATAATAATCTAATTATGTTTTATGTCCCTTCCAAACCCTATCATTCTGTGACTAGTTGGTTAACTGTATTAGTCAAAAACTGCTCATTGTTTAGATCTCCCCTTATTTTCCACCTTTATTTCATCACTTGGAAGTTAGTGAAAGACCAAAATATATCAGGAATCCTAAGCTGAAGAAACGGTGCTTACTTATGGAATCTATATTTACCAGAAGACAACTGATTAATGTAATTTTTAGAGTCACCAGAACCAAGAATCACAGAATCATTGAGATTGGAAAGTGCCTCAGGAGGTCAAGTGGTCCAAACTTCCTGCTCAAACAGGGCCACTTAGAGACAATTAGACATGTTCAGACAGCTCTTGAATGTTTCCAAATAACTTCAGAGAAATCTCCCTGACTCTCTTTGCAACCTGTTCCAGTGCTCAGTCACCTCACAGTAAGTGATGGTGAATGACTGAACAATTTTCTTAAACTTTAACCTTCACAGAATGACTCTTTCTTGTATATTGTTGGTATTTCACATTGCTTCAAAGAAATGTTACCAGGTTTGCCAGTCAAGAAACCTTCTATATTTTTTTCATCATCTTCACCCAAAGTTTCTTTTCTGACAATAGCCACCATAACCTTTCTCTATCTAACCTCCTTCTCAGCAAATCCTTCTCCTATACCAATCACTGACAATTTCAGTACAAATTTAATTGGATTTCCAAACCTTAAAGGCACTACTTTCAAGTCTCTAACACTCTATTGTATTTCTAACAGAGGCAAGCATTGTAATTTCAGATGGGAAAACATTGCATTTCATAAAAACAAAATGTCCAAAATAATACATAAAACCAACAAAGACTTTATTGCTGTGGATTAATCATTAATATTGGCTAAAAAGCAATGATATTCTCAGAAAAGCAATGCTTAGAACTACAAAGGAAAGGACTTGAAAATCTCTTAAAAAGAAACAACCAACCTGCCAACATATCAGAGCAATCCACTAGTAAAAAGGGAGCAACTTACCAAATAATTGATGGCCAATTACAAAATCAAGATTGACACAAGGATTTTTTGAGATAGCATTTTGTTGTTATTATTGATCATGGATTTCTAGGCTATAGACTTGTTTCTCTACACAACACAGAAAAATATCATTTTTGGACAGAAATATAACAGCCCTGACTTTTGACAAAGACACTTTCTCAGGCAGCCCAGATCAATTGCACTTATGGCTGTTAGAGTCATGAAAACAACTGGTTTCCATGATATTTAGAAAAAAAAAGTCCAAAAACCAAAGTAATAAGTAGGAAGGATTAGCATTTTAAGTTCTGGCCACTAAATCAATCAAACATGATATAAATTTCAAATCCTGACCAGTTGTCATGAAAGACACTATGTTGGTTCTGTTTGTCTTTTTTATTTTGGTGAGCAAGAAATAGTTCCAGTCCTTTGGTAGAATTCTAGTTTAGTAATTAATTATATTGTTGACTTAAATGATCTTAGCAATTTATGGGAAAAAGTCATGCTACCCTTCTTCCTTAAACGAAACATATTGTTGCTTTCTACTATTCAAATACTAAACTCATTATATCCTAAGGCTATGTCTAAGTAAACAAAATCAGTTTTAAATTAAAGAGTTTTACAGTGAGTATTTAGGGGTTTCTCTTGAGTATTATGTTCTATACATACAGCATGAAATTGTTATCAGTAGAAAAAAAGGCTTTACTTTAAAAAAACCAAAAATCTTATTAGCTATGTTCAAACTGTCTCCTAAAATGTGTTTTCTTGTTTATTAAAATCCAAAAAAAAAAGAAGCTTGAACTATTGCAATATGTTAAAGAAATTTTGATTTCTAACTTTTCTTACTTGTCTTTCCTCTGTAATAATCACAGGCTAACAAAGGTGCAACACCCTCTTGAGCAGGAGAGGGTGCCATAGGTGTCTTACAGCCTCAATAATTCTGTGATTCTCTGGAAACTTGCACCCAGTTACAATAATTGCTAACACTTTTTCTACATTCCTCTCTAGCCTTTTTTTCATAATCTAAGAATTAGATTTAATCAAATGTTGTTTATAAAAATGGCATGCTGATGGAACTCAGAAAACGTTCCTAAAACCTGTGTAATAACAGTCATATCCTATATAGATCTCAGTAAGTTCTGAATAATATATTACAGTGAAACTCAAGGATAACATATGAGATAATACACCAGAAATCACATTGTCAATTGTTTTGAATACTATTAAAGTGATAAAAAAACACAAGCCAGAACCTGTAGTTTTACTTTTTATCTTTAGAATTTCTGTTGGGTTGTGTTCACATTACTATCTAACAACACTAAAACACTGATGAACATCACTTGTAAATTAGAGAGACACTTTTCTCTCACCTTCCTCTTGGCTCTTTCTGTATTCTGCTTCTCTCTTTTCTCCATTAGTCAATTTATAGCTTGCTTTTTCACTACAACACAGTTTCAGGTTACTTCCTTTCCTTCATGTTCTCAAATACTTCTCAGAAAGAGAAAGATCTGAACTAGATGCATTTTAATTTTAGCTCTTTTTGATAATCCGAAATGCCTTTTAGACATGAACTTTAATTGGTTCTTGGTGCTTGTACAGCTTAATAACCTACATAAAATTAAAGGAGAGTAGCATTGTGATTTCCAGGTCACTTCATCTACTTTTCTGCACAACATACTGAAACAGTTCACAATGTATATCGTATTATTCACAGTATTCTGAAATCTTCATTTTTTTGCTGAATACTTACATATATACTCATTTCACCTAAGAACACCTCACTATTCACTTTTCTTCCCTCTGTTATAACCTTGCAAAGCAATCATGATTGTGTCTCATGCAGTGTTATCAAACTGTAAATAGAGATGCTCTGCTCAACCTTCTCTGCTCATATGACATTCCTTTTGTTCAACTGACGCTTCCATTCTTCCTACCTATTTTCCACACTATTTCCCCAGGGTTCTGCTCAGCTGAATTTTTTATCACACACACTTTACATGGTCTCCCTGTTTTCTTACCAAGATAGGAGTCAAACAAGTCATTCCTGCACTGAGCAGGGGATAACACAAAAAAAGTCCACAAGGGAACATCCTGATGGGTAAGCTCCTACTGCTGCCTGAACTAATAGAGAAGAAGAATGTGTTCAGACAAGCGGAGAAGATAAAATACAGCAGATTTGTTCAAGGATGAAGTAGCACCAAATGGCTTTGCATCAGCTGAAACTACACAATTGAAGCTGTTTGAATGAAGCAGGGTGGTTGGGCAGAGGAACTGAATCTGATGAGATGAAAGACATTTTTCCCAAGATGTTTTCCCAAGAAGTTTTGTTGCCCAGTTATTGAACTTTTTTTACTTAACAGAGTGATTAAGTCTCAAAGTTCTTCCTAGTCTGGTGGAAATCATTTTATACTTGAGCTAAAACATTTAACAGAAGTTCTATCTTAGTTTTAACAGTGTTGGGAAATAAAAAGCAGAAACACATTTTTTAATTTCACCAATTGCTATTTAGCCATTTCTTAAAAGTCTGCATAAATAGAAGTTGCATTTCGTACCACAAGAATCTGCCTCCACTTAAAAATAAGTAACACTTCAATAGCCTCTAGAACACAAAAAAGATAATTTACCTGACATTGCTTTCTGTAAAGCACTTGCTATGTACATAACCACTATGTCATTAAACATTTATGCAATCACAGTAGTTGTAGATATTTCCCTATTTCAGCCATGAATCAGATATTCTTTTTATTGAAGCAGTAAAGCATGCCTTTTCTCAATCCCTCTTAACTGAAAACTGCTAAGAACTCTGCAGGAAAGAAACAGAGATTGGATTATGAATGTGAACAGGGTTGGTATGAGTTGGACTAGATGATCCAAGTGGGTCCCTTCCAACTCTGGCGGTTCTGTGATACACCTTAAAGAAGAACAGTTACAAGTAGTCTATTTGTATGTCAAAAGTGAGTACCATCACACATCCTGCAAAAATGCTCAGAGTTGATCCATCAAAAGACCCAAGGACAGCCTTTCCAAAAACCTAGAGGTTTCAGTATCACTGAGTCTTAGCAGAGAGTGTGAACAAATCTTCAGGTATTTGATTTTACCATATTATTAGCAAATATTCTACAGAGAAGCTGCAAAACTGCCAGACTTAAAATGGAATATATCCTAGGCCAAAAAAAGTTTTCTTTCTTGGTAAAGATCCATATAGAAGCTTATAATGGTGGAGATGCTCTGTGTACTGACAGAAGCTCCTTTAGGAAGACTTGAACAGACTTTACCTCTATGTTCAGTGGTGTCATCTTTTGAGACTCAGTGATACCCTTAAGTCAAAAAGATAGGTAACTCTTTTGATGTTTTTCCTCTGCATCTGAAGGATAAGCAAGAGTATGAGTGTCAATACAGACTACCAAGTTAGATGTAAGCAAATTTTCTTGAGTTTTCTGAGCTAGAAGTGAGGAAGGACAATAATTACTCCTTCTTACTGATAAGAAGGACTAAGGACTCAGTCCAAAGCAGATCCTCTCCATTTCTCTCTTCTTATGTTTCCTTTACTAGCCGAAATTCTTCATATTGGCCCAAACTATGACCCAGTTAAGGTAAAGAAGAGACACTGTTATGTTCACTCAAAACTCTGTTTGATAAGCCACACAAAATTTGTGCAGATTCCATTTTTATTGGTTAAATGTTTTTCCTCTTAATGGTAGAAGCACCGGTTATGGCAGCCATCTGCTAAGACAAGTTTTCTACCAGTCACAATTTTGAAAGCAAACAGAGAGACTGAAGACTTATGCTTAAATTCTTAGAGCAGCAGCAGGAGACAACCTCTGCTCTGAGAAGAAAGAACTGGAATAGCAGAGCAAATTATCCTGTGAAAAATATAGACTCCTCTGAAGAAATTAGAGAAAAAAGCTACCTACAAGTTCAGACTTCTCAAGGTGCCAAACCGTTGAGAGGAGGTTAAAATGTTTTATGTCTTCTTCTTGCAAAAATGGTGAATCAAGTGAATTTTTACTATGTTCCAGTTGGAAAACAATGGGTTATGATGTTTATATACTACTAATTCAGTCACAAAACGAGTGCAAATATAAGCACTCTAAAAAATTCAACTCCAGAAAAATTTCCTCACATATAAAATTTACTTAGAAGATCAATATTTTTCTTACAAGGTGATTATCTTGATCAAGAAACAACTTTACATGTTTTCAAAACAACTGTTGTGTAGAGATATCACTATAGATAATAATAGGTTTGGCTTGGCATGCTGAAGAGCAATTGTGTGATAATGGATTTGGCATGCCAGGCAGTATACCTCAAGAATGCAATAAAGAATTGCACAGTATTCCACAAATGTTATATAGAACTGTTTACATAGAAGTGATGATGAATATTTATGTACCCAAAACTTTCAGTTTTCAATTCATTTCAGTACAATGAATACAAAATTCCCTTTGACATCTTATGATATAAACAATTAACATCCAACTAAAGAATCTGCCTATACAGATCAAAGCAGATTTTAGTTTTGTCTTTTCAGTAGACTGATTTATTTGGCATTATATTTTTTTATATTCTCTGCTGAGATAAAGGTTTGATACAAAGATTATTTCAGCATGCTCAGTGTCAAAATGTTTACAAATAAATCAGGTAAAGCAGATCTATTTCCTGAAGATCTTCACCTAAGAATTTTAAAAGAGCAGCTTTCAAAATTATTTTGACATTGCTTTTTTCTGGTACAGGTCTTGGGAAAGCACTTTGGTATAATCACAGTCATGGATGTAGAGACTACTTGAAGGTTTGTATAATTAAAAGACTTGATTAAGAAATGAAACTTTTAACTGCACTGATTCAAGTGTGCTCTCAATTATCATGATTTTGTATCTATATGAGCAGTAAAAATGGTACTTCCAACTCTCCAATTCTTTTTCCTGTAGTGACCAAAAAAATCGATTAATCAATTGGATTTCTAGTTGGCATTTGCACATCAGTTTAGCAATATAGCATGCTCTTCATATCACAACTTGGTTTGGGTCTTGCAGTAGGAATAAAGTCTGTTAGTCTGCTCCTTATTTAATTTGGACTAATTCTTTCTTTCTTTTTTTTTTGGAAATAGATCTTTTTCTAATTTATTCTTTTGACCTATGCCTTACCAAAGTAATACAATCAGTGTCCATATTTTTAAATGGTGGAAAATATAACAGAACACAGCCAATTTGCATAATTTAGAAAACAATATTAACAAGTTAGCTTAGCAATATTTTAGCAAATATTTGGATGTTATAGTTTAATGCCTCCACCATAAATGGGTCAGCTCAAAGTGAAAGTGCATTTTATGCTGCTACATTGTAAGGACAATGAAACTGAATCCATCTTCATTTTCATTGTCCAAATGTGCAATTAAACCCTGCTGATGTGGTAAATATAAAACTCTTTGTTGCTTCAATGTGAGGTTGATTATTACATGGAAGCAGCCTAGTCTGAGTTTAAATAAGGAATAGAATTGATTAGCATATAATTAGAGATAAACAAGCAGGCTCATATAAAAACCTAACCTCATGCCAACCTTGCCTGTTCAGTTAAGTAGGGCTCAGACTGAGCTTTCCATTTAGAAACATAAATTGGACTTAGAGAGCTGAAAATTGCTCTATCTCCTGGCTTTCAGTGGTGATTCAGCATATTTGATACACTTTCTCTATGTACTGACTTTCAGAACACAGAATACCAATACATACTGTGAAAAAGTGTGTTTAACTATACATTTGTGATTCAAATTAAAGCTTTTCTACTATTTAAGAAAAATCTTGATGGTTTAATGGATAAAATACTGATCTTTCTTAGTCCAACTTCTAAGCAATAAGCCCAAGTGAAGTGTTTGTGTTTAATCCTACTGAAGCAATGCATTGCAACACACACAATCAGCAACCACTATTCAAAGATGACTTGAGTAATGTTTATACAATGTTCCTCTAAAACTGTTTTTATGGATTATAAATCTTTTAAACCATACCATCACATACAGCATACTTTTTAAGTGTAATCTTAAGTGTGTCAAAAAAGAACCAAGATAATATTAGACTTTAATTAAAGCCTTTTTTCTAACTGGACTTCACCAAGGAATATAAATCAATGTAAGAGATGGCTCCCATTCAGGCAAAGCTAAAAATGGGGAAAAGGAGTTTAAACTACTACAAAGACTGATCTTGTTTGGTTTTCTAACTGCATTGAGTTTTATATTTGTGACTTGCTTTGGAAAACTTGTTAAAAGTGTCTTTGCAGGTTTTAGTACAATATATGAACAGTATGAAAAATAAATCAAAATGATTTAAAATATAATTACTATGGCTTACCTGGGTCCCACTAGAATTTGCAATCCTATACATAGCCATTAGAAAGAAAGATAAATCATTCAGTTTTTAAAATGGTCTTTTAAAGTGGCTTAGAACTAAGCTAATCCTGCTTATTACACTGGTAACTGGGGAGGACTGTTCTCACATTTTAATGTTCATGTTTTTTTCCTTGAAAGTGCTTCAATGCTTAGCATGTTACACATTTACTAGTCTCATGAATACCATCTCATCTGTAATTTTTAAGGAAATAAAAAGCAGTGTAACTGCAGCTTGATATCAAGCAACTAGAAATAGTATGCTGCTTTAATACTCACTATGGAGAGCCACAAACAACTGTCAGAGATACTGAGTATATGTGGAAAAAACACTACTTAAATATCTGCCAGCTTTTAAAAAAAATACCTGTTAAATGAATGACAAATTGTTATCTGGAGTTTAATATTTTATTGGATCATTGTTTTTTTCAGCACAGTGAGGTAGATCTGATATGTTCTTGCTTGATTACTTAGACCATTATGATAGTGCTGGCTCTGATAGCTAGGCAGCCTGACCTTTGAAGTCAGCTAAAAAGGCCAAAGCAGCCACATTCACTGCTGTATCCTTTGAAATGACAAATTCACTGTAAGATCTCAATGCTGAACCTGCATTTGAACAGAGAAACACTTGCTTTTCACTTCCAGCAGTTCAAAGTTGAGGACTTCACAGGTCTTTATAACTTCATATCTATGTAGCAAATACTGAGACAATTGAAGGACTTTAGCTCTTCTGCAGACATTGCAGGCAGGGCTGGCCAATGAAGCAATCAAAATATGACTTGTCAGACATGTTCTTAACTTTTCTACCTGACTTTTCCTAAATATATTTTCCCTCATTAATGACTTGTTTTTAAAATATGACAGGATGGACAGAAGTATTTTTTGTCACCTAAATATGTACCCTGAAAAATATAGGTGTGAAATTCCTGACTACAGAATCATTTAAAAACAAAAGAAAAACAAAGCAAAACAAAAACCCACAAATCTTGACCTAATGTAAAATGATTTACCTCTAAAACTTCATATGTGATGTGAGCACCTGGTTTGAGAGGGACTGAGGAGAAAGGCAAGGTAAGAAAATAAGAAAAAAGTCTTCCACAAAACTGAAGAGAGGTTATTTCTCTCTTTCAGAAAAATATGGAAAAAAAATTATACCTGTAAGTGGCATCAATACTAAAGGGATGATATCCTGCTGGAAAAAGTGAATGTAGATGACCTTAAACCCAGACAGAATTACCTTTCTGAATTGCTTTCTGCATCTGTTACTTGATACTCTATTCCAGGATTCCATTCCATTTCTTCCTAGGTTTTATAAAAAAAGTGCAAGTGGAGGTCCAAGGGAGCCAAGAACTATCACATAGCTGCAATTTTCAGTACAGCCAGATTGACTGTCTGGAAAGAAGAAGTAGCCTGTGTGCAGCAGGAAATAAGAAAAGATGTGTTTTTGTGAAACTGTTGTCTCTTTCTCAGTCACTACAGAAGTTTCTGAAAAGGTTAGTAATACAGCAGAAAACTATCTCATCTGAAAGGGGGGGAAATCATCATCTTTTCATTGGGAGAAGAAATGGCCAGAAAACAGTAGACCAGTTTATGAGGTTTTGCACACAGCCTTCAAAAGCAATTTAGATCCTAAGGGATTATTATAATAGAAAGTGCTGCTCAACAGAAAAGGATAATCAAGCAGAAGATCTATGTACAAAGCAGTTCAGGACAGCTTTGTATCACAGAGAAAAGATGAACATAGGTCTTAAGAGAAGTATCACTAACTCAGCATAGTGCCCCACTTGTGCTAATAAACGATAGCAAGTTCAGCCTGGTCACAGACCCCTGCCTCCAGATCTATCAAAGTTCTTGCTAGAGAGTTTATGCCATGATATGATGCTTATGTAACTAAAAATGTTATTCAGAATTCTGGATCAAGACCTGAAATCCAAACAATTTCCTCTTTATTTCTTTTTTAGGTAAAGCTTTGAAAGAGAAATTTCACTTGCACAGCTTCAAGATGCAGACATCTCAGAAGCCTCAAAATTAAATATGTATCCTATATATGTGATAGTTACATGTTTAAAGATATTGTGTTGTAGCTATATATGATCCACTATTGCTAAATAGAAAAACATTATAGACAACTATTTTGTTAAGATAAGTGTTTATTTTTCCCTTAGTATTTAACACTTTAGTGGATCACATGATGAAATCTGGGGTTTTTTCCCTTCCCACAGTCTTGATTTAACCAATACTTCAGCTGCATAAAAAAGTCCTCTAAAACTCCAAGTTTTAATTTCATAAAAATGGTTGACCTCTGTAAGACACATTTGCTTACAAAAGCAATGAAGCAGAATATCTACACATTCAGAAACAACTTCTGCATTTAAGGTGCCTGAGATACAAGAGTCACAGCAATGGTATCAGTCATTCCAAGTTGTGTAACCCTTGCTAATTCAAAGCACTCATCTGTCAGTTTTCATGTGTTTCTGTCATACCACACGAGGGAAAGGTTAAAGTAATCCAGGCAGAGCTGATATTTGAATTGTATTTCAGTCTAATAACAAAGATAAGGATTTAGCAAGTGTTGATTAAAAAAAAAATGCAAAGGCTTTAAGATCACTTGAGAGAAGTGTTGTTGTCTCATTTTTTTTTAAAGTTTTGGTTGAAAATTTTTTGTGGTAGTCAAGGAAATAAGGACAGTTCAGAAATCAATTCTTATTTCAGTGAAAAGAGATTACCTAAGTGTTATAGGTGATTTTGAGTCCTCTTCATCCCACCTACAGATTTCTATTTCAAGACAAGATGTTTTCAAAGGAAGCAGTGCTCAAGAGTGCACACTGGTTGAATTCTGTTGTTTCAGAGAGTCATTACTGAAATGAGAAAAAGCAAAATAAACCAACAGCTCTCATGTCTCTGCATTTTATTAGCTATTCCCTGTTCCCAGAACAGAATGGAGACATGCTATCACTTTGTTCTTCAAGTCCATTTTGCAATGGCAGAATAATATAATTGTAAAATGCTTGTCACTGGGATAAAGTACTCAAGATATAATTGCTGAACAAAAATTCAGCACTTTTATACTCATGACAGCTGATTTACTGCTGCAAACTCTTTAAGAAAGCTCTGACAATATCTTTGTATCCTAAAAAAAATATCTATTCCTGAAAGACTTCACTACTGTTCATTATTTCCTCTTCCTGCTGAGCTACCTATGCAGTCTTTGATATCACTTCCTTGCAAGCAAATACAGAGAGTAAAGTAATAAAGTGATGCATTGTCAAGTCTCTAGCCAAGGCTCCACACTAGCAAACTCCAGGATGTTGTACTATCATTCTACTTCTTACATAAATTTCTTTGAAACCATACAATTTGTGTGTTTACAGACACTTAGCTCTAGCTTATTTACCCAAGTCTGGCATGCAGGTGTAATTCTTAATCACACAAGAATAAAAGCAAGCTGGATGATACAGTTTCCATGGATTGTCAAAATACTTTTGACAAGGAAACTGATCAGTCCTAGCATAAAAATATAGCACATCAGAAGCACTATGATCCTTGCATACCTAAATTTGCTTAAAGGCAGAAAACAAGAGGTAGGAGTACAGAGTCTCACCAGAGCCAAAGAAATGTCACCAAAAGACCTCTGCAGAGGTTAGAACTAGGATCTCTACTAATCCACACAGCAATTTGTAACATAGCAAAACAGACTGAAGAGTGAAATAGAGGCTGCTGGCGAGTCTGTCTCATATTAAAGATAAATGCAGACTTTGAAGACTTGTAGAAGCATTTATTAAGATTAGCTGACTTAGCAATAAGATTGTCATATGAAGCTTCAGATAGACAAAAGAGACTTATACAGAATAACCACAGCTTCACAGACAGAGATGCTGAAATGACTATTAACGAAACAAATGATCTTGACAGAGGAGTGAGTGAGGGAGTGATGTTAGTGACAGGCAGTTCTACGACACCACCAGCTCAATAGTAGACCCATTTCTAGCAAAAGCATAAGGGTGAATAAAGATTGGCTGCTCACTTTGTATTGTTCTTAAAAGCTTAGTGTCATCCATTTTTTAAGACAAATAATCATTACTACTTGAAAAGGAAATTATTACAGCAAGATACTATTAATCTGTTTTCCTTTGTGTAATCATATCACTTCCTTTGCATCCTTCTATATTGAAAATGCTTCAGGTTTTGTTATAGTGCTTCTTTAATTCATAGTCTAGAAGAAAAGTTTGGGAATCATTTATCACAGATGTAGCTATAGCATAACAGGCTGTAACCTGAAATCAGAGTCAGAGAACTGAAAACAACAGAACAAAACAATACAATCAGAAAACAACATTAATAAAAATAATATTAAAAATGCTAGCATGGAAATTTTCATTAAGTTCTACATGTTTTGCTGAAAAAATATTCTTAATTGCTCATAGGGAAGGAGGTTGCATTGGACAGGAAAGAATTTTCTACAAGAAATTTTGAGGAAAAATTAAAATCAGACTCTTTAAATCATGCATTTCAGAGAAAAAAGGGACATAATTTTCCAGTAAGGATATTTAGGAAGAAAAGGATTTTTTTTTCCAGTAGTTTATTTTGTTTCAAGTAGGTTTTTTTTTTAACCTAGTAGGTTCTATTACCTGTCTGTACTGGTGTCTTTACCATAGGCAGATCTGGAGTCATTTGGCTATATTTTATAGAGGATTATATCTCTTATGGAAGAGTTTTTAAAGAACAGATGACATACACCAAACAAAAGACACTGTGGTCAACACAGATAACAATAATAACAGAAAAATTTTCAGTTAACTTACTTTTTGTATCTTAGCAGCATGCTACAACCACCATGTCATGCATAAAACTGTATCCTATAGTACTTTTTCATTCTCTATTTACTAAAATGATACAAACAGCTGCTGCACAAAGACTAAAAACTACCCCTTTATTTTCTTGCTTACCATGCCTTAAGGATTAGGGTCTGTATAGAAATAGGTACAGAAACCTGTAATTTCTGACTTCCACTGCAGCTTAGGCAGGAGATATCTGTTTGGGAGCTAAGTGTTGTCAGAATTTCAACTCTGTTCATGCCCTGCAGAAGAAAACTAGATATCTATAAGACTTTGCTAGGAGAAATTTACATGCCCAAGGAACTGAGCTTTTTTAATCTAAATACAAAAGTAAGTCTAAAAGTTTTGTCAGACAGATCAATAATAATTATAGAATCATAGAATTGTCAGAGTTGGAAAGGACCTTAAAGATCATCTAATTCCAACCCCCCTGCCTGGCAGGAATAGAAGCCTAAGGAAAAGCAGGGTTTGACTTTTCTTGAAGATATGCAGATGTTTAGTTAAACCAAGAATTTTACTTTATCAGAATTCAGATAAATGTCGTATTACAGCCCTTTAATATTTTAATTCAGTTGACAATAAAATGCTTTAATAAAAGATCTAATTTGTTTTACCATATTGCCTGAAAAGAAATAACAGCCATTGTATGCCTTGACTGTTTGTACTGATACAATGAAATGTAATAATGGTCTGTTACTACTGCCAGGAAATGGTAAGATACTTTACCAGGTTTTTTTCTGTTATAAAACAGAGTCTCAGAAAGGCATAAAATCAACAACTGTCATAAAGAGAAGCCAAGGGTTACAGATAAATTCTTGAAGGAGAATAAAGGAGTAGCTGTTGTTATTCTGAATTTATACATAATTAAAAGATTCAGTGTTTGGTTTATTTCAGAGATTTATGATGCCATTGCTTGTTACAACATATATATTTGTCTTTAAAAAAATTTAGATAACTCAATATTAAAAGGAAGATGACAGAGTAAGATAACTCTTGGTAGGGTTTTATATCCTTCACAAATTCAAAAATACTAGAACCAGAGTGAAGCTAGACTGCATGATTTCTATGATATTTCAAAATATCAATGATTACTCTAGGATTAAGAAACCCCACCAGGGGACTTATGCTGAAAATACTTTAAGGTATTAGAGTCCCTAAACTTAAGCTCGTAGCTTGCATCCAACAATATGCTTTTAAAGGGAAAGATATAAGCAAATTATAAAAGTCATTTAGTATACAAATCAGGTTGTGCCTTTAAAAATACTATTTCATTACTAAAACTTGTAACAGCAACATTCATAGATCAATTAGAAACATTAGTTAACTTGTTCTTATAAAACTAATTTAAATGAGTTCTCCCAACGCTGTTTTTATTGCCTTTTGACTTGCAGCATGGTGCCATTGTTCTGAAACCAAAAGGAAATAAGTATCTTACATCCAACCTCAATAAACTGCAGAATCACCTATTTTTTTATAGTTTTAATCATGTAATGAACTCCAGGAATCTAGACTTTGTTGCTATATGCTTGCAGAATTATTTTGCCCGTTTGCCAGTGATTACAACTTCTGTCACAGTTTTTAGTAGTTCAGACACCTTGAATTCTAACATTATATACAAGTCACTACATACAAAATGACACAGATATTCCCTTGACTTGCCTAGCAATATTATTCACAGGTTTATCCTAGTGACCTTTTTCCCTTTTACTATCTCTATAGAAAACTATGCTACATTTGTGAGCGTCACTGTCAGCTGAACATCTTAGTTTGATTTCTTTTATGCTACATAACACATAGGTTGTTCTTATTATCATACATCTCCAAAAAGAAATTGCATCTGTCAAATCCATCTCTAAGCTTTGCAATAACATTATGACAAGCCATTGCTGTTAGAACATTTTGTCAAATAGTCTATGCTAACTGAATAGTAATTTCTACAGGAATAACCCTATGTGTCACAGACCACTTCTGACTGAGCAGTGAATATACAGTTACATTTAACAGAGACATTACACTCAATATTTTTCACTCCTTACAGTTCTTCTTTCTTCTCTACCCTTCCTCCACATACACACATTCAGATTAAATCAACAGCTCCCAATTAACAGAGATGTTTCTAGAAATGTTGCTTCAAGGGAGTCCTAACAGTAAGCAAGTATAACAAATAGGACATCACAAACTACTGTCTCAGTCACACACAAAAAAAATCTATAGTCTGAGTTAGTCACTCTATGGGATTTACAGATACAACAGAAATTATATACTATTATCTTTCAAACTTTTCCAAGTGGCTGCATATGCATCCATGACAATGCTTGTAAAAGACTAGCATAGAACTGCAGAGATCAGTCTCCAAAACAAGTTTAGTGACACAAACCCAGAGAATAGATGGACCCTCACTGGACTAACATGTCCATGTATGTTTTCCTTCAGTAGGAGCATCCCATTCATTACGTCCTTAAATCTCACATCAACTATGTCAGAGGATATGCATATGTGACATAATGTCTAGGGGAAGCACAGACAGCTCTCTCTGAGGTGGCAATGCTGGTTTTTTAACCACCTGACCAGAAGCATGATAGGTCAGAATGATTAATTTTCCTCTTAAAGCCCACTATATACAAAATCTGAATGTCATAATCCTATTAACATTCCTGATCCTTCAAGTATTATATTGTGGCTTACACTGTGTCATAAACAGGTTAACACATAACACTAACAAGACAGTTTGTGAAACTGAGGCTGCACAGGTAATAGTTTACTATTCCTAGCTTGACACTGCTGGGCATTCAGGGAGAGACTCAGAGTACATTATTTGGGTCCTTTCCACTCCAAATCCTCTTTTAATGAAATCAAGTCATAGGCCAAACTTTCCATAACTAGCATTCATTCTATTCTGTATTTCTTCCAAATAGGCAGTAATTCAGCAAAATACAGACAGCCTCAATTTTGTATTAGGAGAAAAGAAATAGAAGTGGTATAGTCACATTGGCTGTCTAAAAATTTTGCAATTTCAAAAGAAAGATTTGGAACTGATACTTCCTAAATATGAGTTTCCACACAGAGATTACAATTTTAGGAAAACAAGTGGCCATAAAAGGGAAAAAGCTGAAATACACCAGGCAGAAAAACTAGCTCTTTCATCAGTACATAAACCAAATCATTCAACATCAAGTTGAATATCTATATCCTCTTTTAATTAAAGCATACAACAGTATCTACATTTAACCTATATCTGGGGGTAAACCACTGCAGTTGCTCTATCAGCTGATGGCATCTTCCCAACAGAGAAGGGGAAGTGGGAAAAGGAGAGAAGGCTTATGGGTTAAAATAAGGGGAAAAAAAGAGTTAATAAAACATCAAAATGTATACCAAGAATATAAAGTTACACTTAGCTCAATAAGAGTACAGCAGTCATCACAAACAGATGTGACAACAAGACAGCCTGAAAAGTCAAGGAACCAAGCAGAAAAAACCCCAAAACCAAAAAAAAAACCCCAAACCAAACAAAACAAACAAAAAACCCCCCTCTACTCAGCAAACCTCCCCCTTTATACTGAATGTGATGTTTATGGTATAGGATACACCTGTGAGCCAACTCAGGTCAGCTGCCCTGGCTGCAGATTGTGGCTGACTTAGAATTCTGTGCCAAAGAAACCAGGATGGATAGCTAGCTGAAAGTATTTTCCCCTATATTTAAATCCTATGATATTTTTGACATATGTAGCACTATATTTCACATTAAAATCTTGAAGTCATTCCCTCCTGCAGAGGGAAGAGCTTGTTTTAGATTGCAGCCTCAAATTACAGTAACATTTATTTCAGAAGTATATTTTTCTTGCTTAAGTTCATTCACTGGAAAAATTCTTTAGATGAAAGCAAGTTATTGCTGATTCTTAACAAATCTGAAAATTCCACTCAGCAAGAAAATGTTTTTTAAGTTCTTTCTTAAACTGTGCAAATAATGTGACAGCCCATTCTTTCTTAATTAATTAATGACTTCATTCAGTCCCTGTTTATGTGGCCCATTCATCCCTCCAATACCCTTTTTTTCACACATATGGTCTCCAATTCTAGCCATACATCTTCATTTAAGATCAATTCAAAACAAGACATAAAAAGGGGTAGACCACATAGGTGGACATATATATATTCAGATGCTTCCAGCCAGGCAGATTCAACCCGAGCATCACTCAGAAGCTGTGCTGCTGCAGTGGTGATGCTCTTGAGCTAATCATACCCTGCCTCTCAGCAGGAGAATGACAGTCTATCTTACAAGTGGAGAATAAATGAAAAAGATTTCGTTTGCCTAACAAAACAAACAGTGAGAGAGAACATGACTGCTATCTCTAAACACACTGGGGGGTAAACATTAGAAAGAAACAAGAGTTATTTAAGCTGAAGGGCATGGTTGGCACAAGAGAAAGTGAGCAGAAACTCATCATGAATACATTCAAGCTGCAAATCAGAAGATTTCTATCCAGCAGAAGATTAAGTTTTTTATTTCCTTTCCAGCAGTGCTGCACACTAATAGTTTTTCTGGCTTTATTATTGGAATGCATAAGTTTATGAAAGGTCTCATGAATTATATTTTACAGAAGATCCCATGAATTAACTATCCAGTGTAGTAATGGTTCAACTGAGTGACTCTTCTAGTTCTTTGCTCTCATCACAGAATCACAGAATATTCTGTTGACAGACATATTTTAAAATAGCTCTGCATTATCCCACATTCTTATACATTGTTTGGTGATTAGCATACCTTCCATACCTTTCATTTCATGGACCTAACTTGGGACATGGACTGGAAGCTGAAGAGGTTTTCAAAGTAATGTATTTAACCATGCCCTTTGTCCTCTTCCTTCAAAAATGGCTGCACAAGGTTTTTAAATCTTAGCTTGTTCAGATTACCTATGCAATTTGAAAAATCTTTTACCTATTTTTAACTAAAAAGTGTATCATTCAATCAATCTAACAGTGCACTACAGAAGTATCTATCACTTCCACACAGCCAGAATATTACTAACCATATGCTGATTGCCCAGGTTCAATTGCACACATATTTAAAGCAAATGTAAGAAAAATGCATCATCAGCACACTCTAGACAACAAAACCAGTGCAGCATTTGATAAAAATAATCACTTCCAAAGAAATACTCTATTACTTTGGCACCAATAGCTTAATGCAATGAATGAAGAGGTGCTACTAGATGCAACTTGCTGTTATTATCTTTCAGATTAATTAAATTGACTAAATGGAATTACCTGCAAAGGATAACTTGGGCCAAGAGACATGGTTCTCAGAAGGTTTTTTTTTTACAATCAGAAGAAAAAAGAGAGAGCTTTTGAAAAAAAGAGTCTAACTTAAGTATCCTGAAATGCCCTTTTAAAGATCTGTCTAACCCATGAAACACTGGAGGATCATTAGTCCTGCATACAATCCTTTTAATAAACTTCTGAATATCAAATCAAACCATTCCACAGTCTTAATCTGTCTCTTTTGGTCATGTTTTCCTTTCACCTGCTAGTAGATCTGGTATTTTCTGACATTTCATGTAACAGAAGTACTGTTTTTGTAATGGTCTTCCATAATTCTTGTTAGTTAAACCAGCCCCAAGCTCATGATGACAATATGCAGCCTCCTTCCTGTGTGCTCCATACCTTGAAGTATGAAGCTTCCAGTGGGCAGAATATCCTTTGCACAAGACCAGAAATGTGGCAAGAGGACAGCAGGGACATCAGCTCTCTCTGTAAATTTCAAAGCATTGTTTATAATGGTTTTAAACAAAAGGTCATCTATTTTTACTTCAGTTCAAAAAGAGGAATATTTACTGCTTTAGAAAGACTTCCCTTAATTACTTTTATTTTCTATAAATGCCTGATAATAGCTCAGTAAGTATTTCATTAAATATCAACCAGTTGGAGAAAAAAGCTGTTCCAGTTGGGTTAACAGAAAAAAAGTCACTTTCTTCTTTGGATGAAAAAATGAGATATGCAGAATGGCAAATCTATAAACTACTAATAAAATTTGTAAATTTGAAAAGCTTACATTTAACCTAAACCCAGTCAGGCAAACAGATGGTTCTTTGCTTAGAAAATTAATTATTTTTTGATGGCATTTCACATGTACATACATTTCTGAAGATAACTTTAAAATGTATTTCTCTAATATTTCTACAGTTGTTTTGCATTTAACTTTGCAATTACAGGTATCTTTGTAAAATATTTTTACATTATTTTGCAGCCTCTTCCATATCAATTTAAAATTGTATATTGGTACATTGGTGTACTTTCCTTAAGCTGCTCCTGAGAAATCAGTCAAATGGACATATCCAAATAATAATCCAGATTATAATTAATAATATGAATAGTCTGTGATATTTTATCTCTTTATTATATATTTCTAAAACCTTATAATTGAAAGTGTAAAGCAATATTAATAATTGGACAACCTAGAATGGACAATCTAGAAAAATTTTATTTCACCCTGAACTTCAGTAGCAAAAATGAATTTTTTGTATAGAAAATATGTAAAATAAACAAAAACACAACTGCATCACACATAAACCTGCCTTTGAAATTAAGTTGTAAAGCCTTTTCAAGTTTTTCTCTAGGTAAAAGGCAGATTACATCTACATGTAGCTTGTTTATTTTCCTTTGTGTTGCTTTTTGAATGTAACTATTTATCTACATGGGTAAATACTTGGTGCATAAAATAGCAATTCTGTGGCTGTACTGGGTTCAACTTCAAATTAATTTTCAAGCTATACATCAGTAAATTGCCTCAAAAGTATTTGAAGTATTGCATTTCAAGGTAATTTTGTTCCAAAATACACTAAGCTGTCAAATAAAGCTATGTAGCATGATGTAAGATGGTAAAATTAAATATCACTGCTCTGAGCTTATACAGAACTTCAGTTGCACTTGAAGTGTAACATGTAAAATATTGACAGTGCTTTATCTACAGTTTAGACTGGTTTTCTTTTTCCTCTTCAGAGCAGTATACCTCAAATCTTGCTTACTTGGATTCTCTTGGAGTAAAAATATTTAAAAACACAACTTAAACCAGATGGCTATGAAAATGACTGGAAACCAGTAAAAATATGTGATTTGCAAGTTTCACAATAGACTTTATCAATCACAAAGACATTGCCAATTATTCACTTTAACAGCCTATGTCTTTTTGGCATTTTTTCCAAGCAGATTTCAGTTTGAATGTTACTACACTGGAGACTACTTACATTGAGACAGGAGGGCAGACCAAGCCCATGCGATGTTCTTCCCTCTCCTGCCAAAAAGCAGTCAGAAAAAAGTCTCCTTTCCTCTTCTGCAGAAGAAGGAAAGAAATTGATTGTGTTTTTTTTCAGAAACAAAGGCTCCATTTTTGTTTTTCCTCACAGTTCTTGTGGCCAGATCTCTTCCTGCAGCATCAGTCTATTTCAGCTGTTGACTTTTGGGTTTGAGATAAAATTTAAATGAAGGTAGGGTTAGAGCAGTATGGTAAAGTCTTGGCACGAAGAATGGTTGATGGTTTTGGCCTTTGTTGGAGTACAGATTCACAGAAATTGAACTTTGTAAATTATCAATAGGAGTTTGACAGAAATTGATAGTATTTTAGGAACACTGACAGAGAATGGTGACCCTGATTTTCTGAAAGGCTACAGGTTCGTGATAGAAAGAGAAATTAGAAAGTTTAAGTCAATTATTAATGCAATTCTAATTTAAATCATAATATTATGTTTGCATATATTAACTTTACCAGTAATGAACATCTTAACTAATACACCTGAGGTATTTTGCAAATATATAAATGAAATGTGAAAGATACATTTAAAGGGACAGTTCTCCCAAATCTCTCCCAAGACTGCTGTATCAAGTCCTCATTATATCCTACTAAGGCCAGGCTATGTTAAGATGAATCAGGTGAACAATTGATCTGAGTTTAGCAATCTGTCCTCCAGAAGAAAGCTATGTGATTTCTGCTTGACTTAGTCCAGACTGACTAAAGACAAGTTAATTTTGCCCTATGTTGTCTTTAGTGAGAAAAACTATCCCACTGACAGCAATTTCACCTTTTGACACTCAGAATCACTGATTTTCACAACAGCTGCTGAATCCTGTTTGGATGTAGCCAGGAGATTATAATTCTGACATTGCTGCATAATCTGTGTCTATAATTGTTTTTCTCTTAATTATCATCTCAACCCATTCTGTTCTTTTCTCTGTGCTGCTGTTGAAGTCTTAAAAAGAATTTTACAACTAATCTCTGCCAACTAACCTGTAGAGTTCTGAAATGTCTTCTACTATTTCCTGGTGAAATATATAATAAAGGTCTCTTCAGCAGTGATCAAGCTACTCTCTATCTCACTAAGAACATAAGATGTGTGAAGTCATTAGCGGTAATGCCTGGCTGAATTCTCACATCTTGCATAGGAAGTGCTACAAGTAAGATAACATTACAAAATCTGAATGAGTCAAAAATTTCTACTGAACTCTGGATCTATCCTGTACATTTTAAAGGCTTTGTGTGAAAGAGAAAGTGCAGTACATACAGAAGAATATTCTGGGTATAATCTCATCCACATATATCTAAACTGATGGTAAGCGAATCTTGTATATGTCAAAAAGATGTATGTTTCTCCAGTTTTGTAAGCTGGATTTTGAGCTGTGTTTGTTGAGAAAAGACAAGATATATTATTTTATCATCTTGTCAGAGAAGAAAAACAAATAAATGTCAGGTACAAAATCAATATAAATCTTATATTACCCATACGTGAGGCATCAGGATATGTGATCCCACATACATAGCCATGTGAAGTACCAAGATATGAATAAACTATAGAGCTGGAATCAGCTTTTGGCCAGCACTAAAATTGAGGTACATAACTTCTAAAATATTTTATAAGCTTCTGCTTCAAAGTTTTAAATTTATTGGGGTTTTTATAATTAACCAAAAAGTAATCTTTTAATACAAAAGCAAAAAAAGATTCTGTAGGCTTTATGACTGACACAAGAAACAAAATTGGACCTCAGGGATTTTTTGTATTTTTTTTTAAGTGGTCTGCATATTCTGGCAATAAAATTACACTTTGAGTCAACATTATAGTCAGAGTTGATTTATTGGGTCTTCTGCCTGACACATAAGTCTAATTCCATTACTGAAGGAATTCTTTATTTTATTTTAAGGACAGAATAGCTACCAACATATGACAGAATGCTTACTAATGAAATGTATTGTGTCACCAATGTCAGTAACTGACTACTACAACCTCTGAGATGCCTGATCATTTTGACTGTCTTTAAATTAGTAACATGCTGTTTGACAGATTGATAGACCCTCAATTAACAGAGGAAATGCACTGAATTTCAGTCCTCAAGTGAAATTAAGATATCTTAATTAAGAAGGAAATTTGGCATTATTAGTGTCAAATTTTAAAATCTGATATCTTCACATTCTCAGAGTCTATTTAGGATTCATGTGTCTTCATGGCATAAAATGTATATATTGAATTTCTGTCCCTCTAAATCTTATTGCAGACACAGATGAGTAAAAGGGAAAATATCATGTGGAAGTGCACAGGTATACATACATCATGGCTCAAGAAAATAATCCATTTGACCTAGTATGTACTAAGTGAAGACTTCACATTGACTGATGATGCCCTCTTTGGTTTTTAGGGCAAATTAGAGAAGATGAACTGTTTGTTAAGGAAGTGCAATGGCTGCAAGCAATAAGTAAGCACCAAAAGTTAATCCTTTAAATTTGTTTATGTTGTTTGTCACATACACAAGACCATAGCTTCAGATTTTTATATTTTAGAGGATTTTCTGTATTCCTAGCAAACAAGGAGAACATATAATCTTGTCATTAACACTTCTCACCACTGTTTAAGGTGGGTTTCTTCCAATGTTTATACATACACTACAAAAGCACGTCTCTGCACTTCAGTGTGGAAGGTGTCTTTACTGCAGTCTTTCCCATGCTCTTCCAAACACTGCAGCTTTTTCTTGCCCTCCATGCAGGTCAGTCATTAAGCCACAGAGTGTGGCAGCAAATCTGTAAGAATCTGCATGGCCTCAGAGGACAATTATTTTCACAAAATCATGTTAGCATATTGGAGGTCATTACATGCATCTAAAGCAGAAAAGATTAATGTAGCATTTTTACTAAATCATCTGAGCTTCCTGTTGTCATCTCTCTTCTGTTCAGAAAGTAAAATCAAAGCAAAACTTCATAATGTGTTGTCAGACTCTTTCAAAATGCTGAAAATCTTTGTCATCTAGCAATTTGAAGAGCAGTTACATGCATTTACTATAGTAATGCTCTTAAGTAGACCACAGAGACCACTTCTTTGTGGAGCAGTTACAGCTAAGAAATTCAAGTACCAACTGCTAGTTTTCCACAAAAAAACAGGTGTTCCCTCACTGTTCTGAGACTTTCATAGTCTCTTGATCTCATCTATAAATTTGCTACTGCTTCTATCTTATAATTTCCCATACATCTGTGAAAATGCCAGCAATATGTGTGCAAGAGGACAATATGCCTTGCAAAGATTCCCAGCAGATACATTGCTCTAACTCAGTGGCATCCTGACCTCACAAAAGGACATGAAAAAGTAATGTGGAATGGCTGTACTTTCATTTTATAACCTGAGGGTTTGTGTAACAATTTAATAGCAGGTTAGTGGGGCTATTTGCTTACCTGCAAAAAGACAGACAGTTGTCACTTTTCCTTCCTCATCTCACGCTACTTATTTCATTTGATCCCTCTCAGATAGTCACTGAAAACTTACATTAAGATAATTAGACTCTCTCAACTTTATTCAGTTAAAACTCACACCCACTTTGACATGGTCATTTAACAGTCCTGTACTGAAATCCAATGTAAAATAAATACATATATCAATACATATGTGTTTTAGATGCATTTCTTCCAAATTCAACAGAATAATTCTGTTCACAATTGGTTTCAATAGGATTACATATGGACTGATGAATCACAAGCAGCAGATGCTGGTATGGTGTACTTAAGAGCTTCTGCATTACTCTTCATTAAGGTGTCATTGTGTAGTACCTTATATCCAGCAGGTTATTTATGGGTGCAGACTTGTGTGTGGTGTCTGTCATAGTCTAGCAAAGATAATCTGCAATACATATTTCCCTCAGGCTGTATCTGAAAATGTTGTGGGTTGCTCTTCTGAACTGTAATCTCTCAAAATAAATTCAATTAAAATTATACCAATCAATATCAGAAAGCTTAAATCAATGAATTTAATAAGTAATAAAGCAATTTACTCATCTTGGCTTTAGAAAAAGATATGTCTAAAGAAAAACTAAAGAACAAAACCAAAGAAAAACAACCACATATTACTGTGTATCCTCAAAATGCTGTAAAAAATTGAACCACTTCAGAATTGCAATTACAGAAAGAAATCTCTGAGGTGCTTCTAGACACTAGTGCTCTTCAGTGCACAGACTGACCCCTACAACCCTTGAAATACACATCATTGCTCTCCTAGTATCTTGATGTTACTTCAGAGGAGGCTAACTAAAATATTATTCTTACAGACATTCTTCTAGTATTTGAGATCTCTAGATAATCCTACTCCTGAAAAATAAATTAATGTGATTACCAAGTAACTGGGTTTTTTCCTAACCCTGTTTAGAATTTCATATCAGAAAGAAGGCTGGGGTTACTAACAATCACAGAATGTTGCTCCATAACTATCTAGCAATTTTGAAGAAACTGAAGGACAAGAAGAAAAGAAGTTCCACCTTTTCAAAAATCTCCTATGCAGGAAACAATGTTGAGAAAATTGAGGACTTATTTCATTTCAAACTTATTTTTTTATGGTCTATTACTAATTGACATGGGAAAAGAAAAAACAAAACTAATTGTAGAATATGCACTTCATAATACTTACCACAGGTAACAAGCTGAAAACTGTTGATTTGAAGCTCAGAAGAAAGCCCACCTGTAGTTGTCTGATTTGTCTTATGAAGTTTATGTCACTTTACCCAGCACAGAGAAAACTTCTAACAGTCACCTTTTTCTCAGAATTGCTGATAAGACAATACAGAATGTAACCATACTTGCTTCTTTCCTGATCTTTAAATTTTGATTGGAAAGAGATGCTTTCTTTTTCTGATTAGAGAAAAAAAAAGAGCAATATTTGAGAAAGATGGTGTAGCTAGATTCAGTCAAACTTACAGTTTGGCAGCTTGTCAAATGTCTTATGTATGCTGCAAGACTGAATTTGCTGACATTGCCATCTCAGCAACCACAAGAACACACAATTTTGTTCATTTTTGTCTCATTTTCCTGTGTCCATTAGAGTTTGTATTGGAACAGCTTCCTTGAGAGCAATCTATCATAATTTTCCTGGGGCATTGTTATATACACAATAGCCAAGACACTGATAGCAGTACTGAAGTTAATTTTGTTTTAGTTAATTTAGGAATGCTGCCACACTAGATTAGACCATTTATTCATTTAATCTGGCTGCACACTTCTAACAATGGGTAATGTCTGTTGTAAAATGATGTTCTCATGCTGCAAAAAGCCATGTGTGAATTACTACATTCACATGAGAAACAATTCTTTCATTATCACTAAAATGACTACCCTCTGTCTAAAAGAATGAGATTTTAATACCTTTGGCACAAACTCTGTGGTTCTTCATCAAGAAAAACTAACTTACAGAGTTTGACCTAACAATCAGCCAAAACAAATTTCATCATTTGAAAGTATGAAAGTAAAAGCTGTGCTAATAGCAGAAAAATCCTTAGTTACTGAACAGTTTTCTGAGGTGCATGAATTAGCATCTACCATGCTTTTAGTATATTATAAAATTAGAAAAATTATACCAGTTAGATTTCAGAATGTTTCTAAGAAAGTATAGCTTATGATGCAGAGAATTTATTCTCCAGATTAAAGAAACTTCATCTTTTATATGTTTGAGGGAAAACATGTTCTTGTAGGTTAGGCATAAATTAGAAAGCTGGTTGCCATACTTGTAATTGAAAAGAGCCAGAACACTAGCCTCTCACTTGTCCAGTCACTGCTGTCACTTTAACAAGCAGTTAGCAACAAAAGCTCTCTGCTAACAGATGCCCTTTTTTTTTTCTATATCTATCCTTCCCATTACCTGCTTCTGACATTCCTGTTTCTGCTTCCCAACTGACATACTAAAGAAGCTGGGCAACGATGTGAAGAGTTGAACAGAAATGTGGGTGGTGTCTCCTCCATGTAGTGACTTCCCCTGCAACATCAAAAGAGCCACAAGTCAGTGGGTTCAGAAAAACTGAAGTTCTATGCTGTATGGCTTATAATAAGGAACCCAAAAACTTGCAATAATCAATAAGGAACTTGCAACAAATAAATCCCATATTATATGGTATGGCTAGAAACTCCAATGGACAGACAATCCAGAGAGGATGTTGTGAGGGGTGACTTAATTGGAGAAAATTAGAAATCCTATAGCAAAAGTGTAAATTTCATAATCAAACTTTTTATTACAGTTTTGGAGCCCTATACTGGACAGTGAAACAAAAAATCTTGAAAGGAAAAATAGTTTTCCAAATCCTATCCTTACATTTATAATGAGGATATCCCATCTTAGTGAACCTGATTTATGTAATGTCTGTAACATTGTCATTCTGTACAATGCAACAGTTCCTGTCATCTCTTTAAAATTTCTGAGTTTGTGGAAGGATATATAAGGCCTTACATGTCAGATTCATATTATTATAATGATCTTAAAGACATACTATGAGCTTCCCTCTGCATGGTTATCAATATGTCAAATTTCTCTATTTTTCCTCTATTCCTTTGTAGTTATCTTTCTCCTTTCAAAAGTACTGCCTCATGTTTCTTATGCATTTAGGGACTGAAACTTTACTCTTTCCAGTTATTTTCCAGTGAAGTGCAGTACCTGAAGTGTTGTACATAATCACAACACTCATTAATTTTAAAGGATTATACTAGTGCAAGTGAACTTTTGAACTCAGATGTTTTTAGGAAACTACTGGGTTAAAAAACCAAAAACAAACAACAACCAAACCCAAAAATTAAAAAAAACTACCAGCAGTGTTTGAATACTAAAAAATTCCTGTAATAATATGACTATTTAGTTTTAAGATAAAAAATTGCATGAAAACCTAAGTTGTTAAACCCATAGTTTAACAAGCAATGTGCTGTCTGCTATTTTCTTTCTTTTCTCTTCTACTGCTACTTTTCAGTTCTTTTTGTAATGCTTTTCTGACAGGCAGCATGCTTCTCATTTCTGTGCTTGCCCACTCAGAGTAACACTTTTTTTGGTAAACTGGTGATTTAAACTCCATTATTATTCTGCATTAAACTGTTGCAGGATGCCAGTCAGGCATTACAATTTTTTTCAGTCCAGCTGTGCTGAACTACAAGTAGATATGAAGTAATTGACCTTGTTGTTCACTGAATTGTAAAATGCTTTGCTACCTACTGTTTTGTGTCACTCACTTCACTTCATGTATCTTCACAAGCCATGACCTTTATGGTGGATATTACTCTCCAACATAGACAAAAACCACCTTTACAAACAGAAAACATTAACCATGATCAGCACAACATTTCATCAACAGAGAGGCCAAGCAAACCTGCAGTACTAAGATTAGAGATCCTAGATGAGATTTTTTTTTTTCCCCCAAGAAGGACAGAGAAAAATGGAATTGCTTTTATGAAAATAAACACTTGAAAGTCTGCAGTGGACAAGTTAATCCTTCCTGTTCTCTCAGAAAGACACAATGTTTTCTTCAGTAGTTAGGAGTCAGGAAAAATAGATATATTGAATGCAGTACTCAGAACAACTGAAAAATAAATGTAAAAAAACAAACCAAACCAAACCACCACACATTACAGAAGCAGTTCAGGTGGCTAAAATATATAGAATTACCACAGGATTTGATTTAGCTTTCTAGATTTGTTAATCCCTTTCCATAGTAAAGACTTAAAAATATAAATCCACAGTTTATTAAATAAAAGTGGATGACACAAAACTGGGAAGAATGACTGATACACCAAAGAGTATATACTTATAAATAAGTATAAATATGATGTGACCTTATATTTCTTATGCTAAGAAATTTCCTCAGCTAAAAAAAAAAAAGACTACTTTTGAATAGTTCCTTAGTATTATTAACACAAGTTTAAAAGTTCATCACCCACCAGATGCCAATAGGGTATTTTATTTCATGTCCTAGAACAACAAAAAAAAGCACAAAGAAACTAAGTTTTCCTTGATGATTTACTTATTGAAGTGATCAACTTCATAAACTTAATTTTAAATTTGCTTTAGCTTGTTAGTACTTTATTCATTTTCAAAATATGAAGGAAAGTGGTCTCAAAACCAAAGCAGGAAGCCTAAAAAAGGCAGATGATGATGGTTCTGACTAACCACTAAAGCCTTATGCTGTTAACAGTTTTCTTAATTTAAAGGAAGTAGGATTGCTTACCTCAAAGAATGTGTCATGTGCCTTGCTTAATAAATGTTAATAAAAAGCTTAGAGACTGAAAAAAGGTAATTTTTAAATGACAAATATTATGATAAATAGGATTCTTCATTTTATGTAGAACTTTGCATTCAAAACCTCATTTTTCTATAGTACACTGGCAGATCCAATTTCTAGAAGAACAGTATTCTATATGGAACTCATAAATGCTCCACAGAATAAAACCAGACATTATTCTTTTTCTTTAAAAATATATCACACATTTTTATAATAATTTTGACAGGACTCAGATGGTTAGAAACATAACATACCTGACCATCTCCCTTTTATCATTTACCACATGGCAGATTTATCTGCTCCAGATAAACAAATCTGACATTCCCAAAGAATGCAGACATGAAAATGAGTCTGAAGTAGGCTGCTGCACAGAATAACAATGTGGCCTCAGAATGATGATAATCTCTAAAACTAAGATATTAATTAAATAAAAAGCAATGGCATCTCAACAAAAGCTGCACTTATTTAAAATGACAGCAGTAAAACTGTCTGGTAATTATAGTCACAAGATGTCCATCATGTTTATGTATGTGAAGTATTGGTTTCACAAAAGGATCAAGTGCTTCTTAGTATCATCTGTATAGTATTTATTCTGCAAGGTTTTTATAGCAGATAAAGCCTTATGCTTTAAATACATCAGTGGGAAAGGTATCAAAAATTACTGTGCAGATTCCCAGGTTATGTTTTTCACTTGGATCTAAAATTTTCCATAGCATTTTAGTCTAGTTTTCTGAATGATATTCTAGTGAAATAAAACCTGTGTAAGGGTTAACAATTTTTTACAATGAATTATCCTGGAGTAAATTTTTGTTTCAGCCTTGGCTGCCTGTTCTGAAAACTTCAGTCTACAAAATCCCTGAAGATAATCCTGTTTCTGGGAAGTATTCACTAAGATCTGTTTTCAGTATGCTTTCCAATTCATTTCCTAGGAATTATTTCTTCATAGAAAACATGTTTTCTTTTCTTTGAGGCAGTACATTTGTACCTTAGTGTTCATTATGCATACATAGAGCATTCAGACTGGAAGCCTCTGGGTAGCAGCATGAGAACTTTATTCCAGTAAAGAATTAAAGAGAAGGACTCCTTCAGACCCCACTTATATAGGAAATAGACCTGCAGTGTGAAAGCAGGAAGAAGTATGAAATTTTATACTGGAAAAGGAGACCCAAATCTCCCAGGCCTCAGGGCTAACAAAGACTTCCAACCTCCAGGCACAAGCTACTACACCAACTTGGACACGTGTCTCAGTTCAGAAGGCTGGTGGATGGTGGCTAAAAAGATGTTATTATTTCTTGATAGGAATGATATCAAATCATACAATGACAAGAAAATAGTATAGTATATTATTTCTAAGTTTAACAACTTTTTACTTACATAGATCTGTCAGCAAAGTTCAGCAACTTATTCATAAATGAGGCATTAATAAAACTATGCACTTCAGCATTGGTTTTGTTTCATCAGTGAATGAAATGGCATCAACTACTTAAAAAAAATATTCCAAAGGACAAATCAAAGTGACATAAGGAGTTATTTGACTAAAAGTGTATTTTATTATTGAATATTTCATAATGTGATACATAAATCATTTTAGAAAAGCTGGTACTGCAAGTTAACTCAGGGGATGTTGGAAAGGTTATAGCCTATATAAGTAATGAATGAGAAAAAGAAAAAATAAAACCTTTTTCTTATTAAAATAAGGTAAGGTATTGTATCATGACAGATTTTTCATAGAATAGAATTATTAATATCTTCAAGCAAAACTTTGCTAAGTATCTTACTCATTAAAGGGGAAAAATGGATTCATGCTGTCATCACCTGCTACTTCTACAGTTAGCACTATAATAGATTTTTCTTAGTCCAAGGTTTCTCTAGATGTCTCTAAGTGAAAACTAACTCCTAATTTATTTCCTCTCTTTCTTCCAGCATTCCTTCACCTTGGCTACCCCACTACCTCCACTCTCCAAAAAAATAAAAAGAAATTGTGAAATAGATCAAGTTTTCAGATAGTTTTGAAAAGAAATATAGAATCATTCTGCACTACTCATAATTTCTGAATTCAGGTCATTGAACAAAGCTGGGGGGGTTTTTTAAATAAATTAGAGCTCATAACAAAAAGGAAGATTTGTCCAAGATGGTGTCAGGTTGAAGGAAGTGGTAGAATTTTGATACCTCTGAAAAGTTCAGAATGATACAATATAAGTCTTGCTGCAAAAGAAAACTTTGGTTAATGTTAGCAAAAATATTCTCAAATAGCATCTATGTGCTGTTTAAAAACTATTTCTAACATCAGCTTTTTTTGAACTAAAAAGCATTTCAAAATCACTCAATATTAGTGATTTCCACCACGGAGGCTTAATAAGACAGGTCATTAGAAAAACACAAAAATAAGTATATGCAAATTGAAGTTTACTTATGGAGCTCCAAGAACAAAGCATTCTCTTAGTTTATAATTATTTTATAAACATTCACACAAAACAATATTTTAAAGCATTCTTAGTTCTCACTTCTATTCTTACACATATGGAGCACTCCCAAATTCAGTGTACAGCTGAATGTTAATATTGCCAAGACACTATCAAAATGCTATTCAGAATGGTATAAAGAGTAGGAATAGAAAAAAAACACAGAATAACAATAAAAAACAGCACTCCTCCCCAATACAAAAAGCTACTAGTTTAATCAAGACACCTCAACAATATCTGACTGCCATAACCAAAACAGGGTTTGTAATGATGAGAACTGGAAAGATTCTATGGGTAAATTTTCTGAGGAATTCAGGGCACACAGATAAATATAGAGCATCAGAAGGCAGCAGCAATCTTCAGATTATGTTGCATGTGACAAGAACTCTCATTCACACTGGAGAGAGACAGTGACTGGATGTGCACAGCAGCTGGAGTACTGCATGGGCCTGACAGGCTGACAAAGACAAGAAGCCCTCACATTTTATTGACTGTTGAGCAATACACCGGAGAATAAAGAAACAGAGGTGTAATACTTGAATTATTGACAGCAGAATAATCAGTGTCTAGCACAATGCTCTGCAGGAAACAACAAAGCAAAAAGAGCTATCAATCCTCTTCTCACAAGACTGACATGGGATTTGATTGTGTTGAAATCCTTTATTTTACTGGAAGTCTTCAGTACTCAGCATGTCAAAGGAGTGCACAACTTAGAACAAGAAAAGAGGATGGCAGTAAAAGAACATTTAACTTACTTTTGCAGGTCTATCATTATGTATTGACATGTTTATTTTTAAGAACAAAGAAATAATATTTGCAAAGATTACAAATATCTATGTAGATAAAACAACAAGGAGGGGCTGGTGGGGAATGTGAAGCTGAAACGCAGCTTCAGCTGAAGTGACCATGAGATGGTAGAGGTCAAGATCCTTGGAGCAGTGAGAAGGACACACAGACCTCAGGAGAGCAGACTTTGGCCTGTTCAGGGATCTGCTTGGTTTAGTACCATAGGATAAAGCCCCAGAGAGAACAGGGACCCAAGAAAGCCAGTTGGTGTTTGAAGCCATGCATCCCAACAAAGACGAAGACAGGCAAAAATGCCAGGAGACCAGCATGGATGAACAAGCTGCTCCTGGACAAACTCAAAGGCAAAAAGGAAGCCTACATGAGGTGGAAGCAAGGACAGGCAGCCTGGGAGGAATACAAAGAAATTGTCCAAGAGTTCAGGGATCAGCTTAAGAAAGCTAAAGCCCTGATAGAGTTAAATCTGACCTGGAATGTCAAAGGCAAGAAAAAATTCTATGGGTATATTGGTGATAAAAGGGAGACTAAGGAAAATGTGAGCCCTCTCCTAAAGAAAACAGGAGACCTGGAGAAAGCTGGAGTACTCAGTGACTTTTTTGCCTCAGTCTTCACCAGCAAGTGCTCCAGCCACACCACCCATCACAGAAGGCAAAGGCAGGGACTGGGAGAATGAAGAACCACTCTCTGTAGGAGAAAATCAGGTGCCATTTAAGGAACCTGATGGTGAACAAGTCCATGGGACCTGGCGAGATGCATCCAAAAGTCTTGAGGGAACTGGCAGATGAAACTGCTAAGCCACTATCCATATATTTAGAAAGCCATAGCAGGCCAGTTAAGTTACCACTGACTGGAAAAGGGGAAACATAAGCCCTGTCTTTAAAAAAGGAGAAAAAGGAAGACCTGAGGAACTACAGGCTAGTCAGTCTTATTTCTGTGCCTGGCAAGATCATGGAACATACCCTACCAGAAGCTATGCTAGGGCACATGGAAAGTAGGCACTATATTGTAGAAATTCTGGAGAGGTAGGACAAGAAGATGAACACTTAAGAGTCCTGGTGTGCTGTATATGGAAAGACTGTCCTGCTGAACAGAGAAAAGTTGATAGTTTCCTTAACATATGATACTTTGCAGAGATACATGCAAAGCATCCTGTCACTACATTGTACACATTATTGTTAGGGATACTTTAGGGAGAAAAACCAGGAGATGTGTGTCACTGAGTGTGAATTGGTTTTACAGTTTCAAAGACTGACAGTACACACAGTAAACTATTAAGGATTCAAATTTTTATTTTGAGCTTCTCAGTAGAAACTGCATTGGTGATGTCCCTGATCACTATAGGGGGGTTGGACTAGGTGACCTCTGAGGTCCCTTCCAACCCAGATGATTCTGTTCTATTCTATTCTAATATAGACAGTTTGAGGGAATGTCTAAAAGGCTTTGTGTTACTTAATTAAATTGTCAGGAAATTTTTGACAGACAATGAATGTAGTTCAGTACATGATTCAGGAAAGAACACATATAAGCATGTAATTTATTAATCTGTAATAATGAAAACATATTTAGTACAGTGTGTGGTACTGCTTAAAAAAGACAGACAAGACCTGAGAGAAGAGTTCACCAAGGTTAAAGCTGTACCATTAAGCCAACCAATTGACCTTATTAATATTTTTTTCTGTATAGTCAATATTATGCATTCATATAATGATTTTCCTAGATAAAAAGCCAAAAACTGAATTATGACTGATGCAAATTCACATTGTAGAATATAAATTTATCATAAAGCTCCAGTTCATAGGAAATTTGCTATTCCTCAATCATCTAACATAGTTTATCATCAATAAACTATGGAGGTAAGAGGGTTTAGCATTTTCTTCCAGAAAGAGTTCCTTGTAATTTCAAAACTAGTCAATGCTTTATTAGCCTTCTTCTCTTGGCTTGCATTTTGGGGATAGATGCCTCCACTATCTCAGTTACCTCACAGAATTTAAGCATTATGGGAGATATTCAGATTCAGATATTGTTGGCAATAAGGATTCAAATCTGCTTACTCAAAGTGTGTCCTAATGAATATACTTCATGGTAATACCTTTTTACTGTTATTCTGCCTAACATAAATCATCTATTCTTCTCTGGCTCAACGGATATTAATTCTGTATCTTGCTATGTAGGTCATTCACTTTAGATGGTGAAGAACTTTGTTCCTACTTCTGCTTGAATCAAGTGCACAAGGATCAGATAGCTTTCCAGCTCTTCACAGGTGCCCCATTCAAAAGGCTATAGTTTATTCTCATCTGGATCCAGAAATATCACCCTAGTAACATTCTGTAGGAAGCATACATATGAAAGATAAAAATCTTCCTCATTTTTGCTCCAGTCAGTTCTAGAGACAGTGTTCTCATACCTTGAAGAAAGTGATCCAAGTGATGCTTTACTCAAATAGGAAGAAAAGGCAGAAAATACTCCTTAATTTCTTTGAATTCTAGATTTCATGTTTATATTCCAGAAAAGCATTAATGCTCACTTTACTATAAATGCATGTAAATGAATACATGAAGAAGCTCTCAAAGACTTAGTGATTCATTTATTAAAAATTATTTCCACAAACACTCATCAGAGGAACATTTTATGTCCATCTAATGATCTAGGTTATAAAAATGTGTTCATTACCATTCCTCTTAGGTGATTAGAAATATTAAAAAGTTATGTCCTGTTCTACAATGCAGGTTGAAGCCTTCACAAATTCAGCTTTTCCCACAAGATGTTTATATTCATCAGTGCAGACATACTGAGCAGTCAGGCTAGCATATATATTTCCTAATCCAGCTTGATAATGCCAGCATTATTTAGGTTACTCAAGTCATTAGCTAGGCAAAACAGGAATTGCAAACATGTGAGGTTTTTTCCACCCTGCTTAATTTTCTTAGTGCTTAACCTGTGAGGTTTAAGATATCTTACTTGTTTTCCTTTTCAGTGATTAAAAATTATCCATTTAATATTTCCATACTTTTAATTCAGCATATTCTTGTCATATGATACATTCTATGGCTTCTGCATTGTAACATCCTTTTTATAATGCAAACTCTGTCATTAAGACCTTAGAGCTCTCATACATCAGCAGCTCCTGACAGGAATATAAACCTCTGAGTGTGCTGGAATTGTTCAGTGTGAATAGTAGAACTCACAAAAAAATTGTAGGGCATGCTTAAAAATTTTCAAATGCTTGGAAAAAAAAAAAAAAAAAAGGGGGAGGGAAGGGGAAAAAGACCCATCACTTCTTAATAAGCATCAATGAAGAAAAAAACAAGAAGTCACAAAGCAGAGAAAAAAACAAACCAAACAATAAAACAACCCCNAAAAAAAAACAAAACAAACAAAAAAACAACCCCCCCCCCCAAAAAAAACAAATAACTTAGTAAAAATGTGAAAAGCTAAGAAATAAAACAGTGGATGAGAATAGATAAACACCATCAGAATGGGACAATTTTCTAAAGTATGGTGTGTTGCCACACCAGTGCTATGTAGCAATTTTGGTGCATTCTCACAGAATACAAAGTTTTTGAAAAGTCATTTTCCACAAAGCCTGTTAGTTAGATCTCTTCAAAACTAAGGAAAGTTTTGTCATTAGGACATCCAGTGAAAGCATCAGAAAAGGACAAAAAGGGTAAGTATATTTCTTACCTGAACTTAGAACATTGTAAGAACTATATCTATCTTTTTAAATTCAGAATTGTCTAGAATGGAACAGCTTCATATCTAAATCTAAATGGTAATAAAATATTTTTTCCACCTAAAAAGTGCTTAGAAGGATTTGAGGAAACCAACATAGCAGACACACTGCAAGAATTCCTAATATCAAGACATAGGACTAGGTTCCTGAAAGGATACTGATGCATCCACACTCTATTAAAACAAAGATGATGATGTGGCTGGCACAATCACAAATTAAGCTTATATCAAATACTTATACTTTGTATTATTGGGAACAGTAATGATTACTTACAGTCCTAGGAGACAGAAGGTGCCCAAAGGCCATTCTCCTTGTAAACACATACAAGTGCATAAGGGACAAATTCTGCATTGGCTTTGATATTAAGTTAAGAAAGACAATTTCTGAAGATGGGATCTCTCTATATCCTTCATCCTTGCATTCCTCTCAGTATTTAGGCTTTCAGTCAGCTGTTTCATGTTTCCTTTTGTTTGTTTGTATGAATCTATTACCTAGAGATTTAAAAAAAATAGGTGTTAACAGGGGATAAGGAAATTCTGACCCCTTGTTACATGTTGTACTGTTCAGCAGTAGCCCCAGTTATTTGTGAGGCAGGACTGTGTCATGGACAGACATAAGGAAGGTTCAACTAGCTTTAAGAGAGTAAAAGTTTGACCCCTGCTCAACAGCAACTTACACTAAATCCTCCATCACTTTCTTTCTGAACCATTGATGTTAAAAATTGCCATGAGGTGGTAGGGTAAAAGTATTTTCAGCATTTTTTTTCCCCCCTCTGTAATCCATTGAGAAACTAGGCTGTCAAAGGGGCTATGGGTGACTGCCCTGGTCAGGAGCCAGGTGGCAAACAGAATCTATTTAAAAGTCTCAGAAAAGGAACAAGTAAAGCTGAAACACAAATATAAAGACCCTTAGTAAGGCAGGGATTAAGATTAAATAGAGGGTTTCTGACAGCCCTGAAATAATAGATCCAGGGATAAACACATTCTTCTGAAAATGCATAAAGTTCACCTGGCAATGGAAGAAATGGGGAGAAAACTGACACTAGTAGACTTTTCATAAGATGCAAGAGATCCATAGAGAGGGGACATTGCTTATGGCCCTGTTGTCTACTTTTTAAACCATTCAGGTAAAAAGACTTAACTAGAAATCAAGTGCCAGGGTAGCCTTTGTGTTTTATTAAAAAATTAAATAAATAAAGATATTGCTGCAGAGGAATCTATATAATGTCCAGACTTGGGTGACTACACAAAAGGCCAAACAGCCTGGATCATCAGCCTTGGGGCTGAATATGCATGCTCTGTAACTCTTTCCTTTCACTCTCCCTCTCCCTCTCCTCTTCCTCCAGAGGCAGGAGAGAAGGCAGAACCACAAGGCCCCCTCCCTCAGCAACTGCAGGACCTGAGACTGTACCAACAATGTTGTTGATTGCACCACACAGAAGTCATCACTATCATCCAAAAGCTCAAAACATAGAGATCATTCATGAGTCTTTAAATAATTTTGTCATGTTATTTACTCTTATATATATATAAACAAAAATAGGACAAAAATACTACAAAGGTAAACACAGTAAAATGGAAGTTGTTAAAATCACCTAAGTTTTTTGCCTTTGCTGCAGAAATTACTGTTCTGAGAAATGCAGTTTTCTAAGATGAGGTTATTTTCCCCCCTTCTTCTTGACTTAAATATTTCCACAGAGATTTCCCTCCAGCATTTGAAGTTTATACAGAAACAAACACAATTGAAGTTAATATTAGATGTTTACTATGAAAAACAGTATTCTATGGATATCAACTTATCTAGTTTAGCAGCTGAAAAACAGAACACATCAACCCTCAAAACTGAAGACTTTTCTATAAATTCAACCAAAATAATTCTGTCTATAAGCAAAGCTCTTTGCAGAAAAACACATTAACTATTCCAGCTGAGATGCATTAATATTTCAGTCAAGTCTTTTGTGGAATTTAGTGTAGCATGTATAATACAGCATTTGAAAAGTTGCCCAACTCTCTTAGGATCATGATTATTTCTGTAACTTTGAAACCTGCTAGGATATGGGTAACTGCAGTAATTATAGGTTAATGTTCTTAATTAATGCAGTCTGCAAAATACACAAGCAATAGCAAAAATGATTATAATTGATTCTTATCAAAATTAATTCATAAAAAAGAGACAGTCAAACAATAAGGCTCTTCCTTGACCTCATTAATGAATTTTTCAATAAGAGCAATGAGGTGATAGATATAGTATCAGCTAGAGAAAAGGGATCCAATTCAAAATTTAACAGTGTAAAATGCTTCTACCACAGTACAACTAGAATAATAGAATGGGAAAAAAACCCAACCTAATCTTTCTGGAAATATATTTTCCCAGTTAGTTTAAGTTACTACTGATTTCAAGAACAGGATTCTGTGGCTTTTGGTTTATTTTTGGCAAATAAATCTGCCTTGGATTTCCAGATGTGCAAGTTACCCATATGATTCTTATTACATTGTCAATAGCACCAAACCCTTCAACACTGGCTGCCATTTATCCAGAAAAACCTGACATCCACAGACTGTAGTTGTAGGATGTTAAAGGTATGCCTGATATTTTCTGAAAATACTGAATGGAATGGACAAAGTCTGTGCTGTGTGGTCAATGTGGATACATAGTAGGTCTGATGCTTGAGGAAAGCATTGGACTCCTTCACACATGACAAATAGAATGTTATAGTCATCTGTGATACCCTCAATCAATATATGGAACCCTACTCATGTATCAATAAATTTGGAAGGCCTGAGATTGGATATAGACATATTACTATAATTCCCTATTCAAAGTAATTTCTTGGTCAATAGTAATACAGAGCTTGTTTCAGTACAAATTGTGGGAACTGTGTTATACACTTCAGTTTGGCTAATAATATGGGAACTTTCACAATCCTTCCATCATGATCTATAATTATATATTATTAAACAAGATTGGTGGGATTTTTTTAGTTTTGTCTGTCAAGGGGTAGAGGAATAATTTACTTGTATTTGTCATTGCCATTTAACATTATAAGGAGGGCAATCAGCATCAAAGAAACATGTTTGCCTTTTGAAATTAAGTATTTAGTGATTTTTCTTGAGGAAAGCATAGGAGTTATCTCCCAATTCTTTGTCAAAGTTTGAAAAAAATGCAAGTTTCAAACTTAAAAAAGTTCTCTGCAGTTAGTATTCATATTTTGTAACAGTCAGATGATCTAGTCAGGATCAAGACCATGAAGCACTATTATGCAAACTAAAAATACAGAGTCAAGGAAGTAAAGGGAAATCAGCCACAGATCCTGTGTTATTTGCTCTTAGTAATTCCCTATATGATGCCAGCTGCAAGCTGCTGGAAACAAACATTTCATTGCTGCTGTGTTCACTAGCTCCAGTGGATGACACAAGCAGGGTAGTGAGCATATTTAAGCAGTTCCTTGGAAGTTTGTTAATTAAAAATACAATCATATGCAGTAAGATACTGCCTTTGAAATTTCCTAGGCTTGTCAAGTCATCTTGACAGCACATCGTGCCCTATTACACTGGCATAGTAGGCAAGGGTGAATGCCAAAATAAGAACGCATGACAGGCCAATTATCTTAGCCCCAGTGTCTTCTTAACTTTCAGAATCTCTCCAGTATTATGAAATGTTATACTAAATGGGAACCAAAATTGCACTGTTCCTTGTGTGCAACCACAGAGAATCTTATAGTTCACACAGGTTAGAATTTATTTTCAAGAGTACCGACTCTGTATATAATGTCAAAGCGTGACAATGTATTTCAATGTTTGAACATGCATGAAAGCATGGGCTGATTAAACTAATTTTGATCATGATTTTTTTTCTGTCAGTAGGAACCTCATAAAATATTTAGCAGAAGCAGCTCACCCTAGTCATAACCCAGAAAACTCATAATGTTTTTCCAAAAGGTTTGAATTTGAAAGGTTTCAGCGGGGGTGAGGTGATAAGTGAAGATGTACCAGTAAAGACTGACTTAGTTGTAGCTGTCTAAAAGAAGTTTCTGTAACACTTATCAAGAATTTCCTACATTAATTCCATCCCCAGCTAGCTCTCCTCAGTCTGAAATAAGTAGTCTCTATTTGTCAGCATTTTGCCCTAGCATTCTCAGTCAAATTTGACAAGGCTTGCCAGCTGCAGGATGGTCTCTTTTCCTACCTGCAGTGGATGGTTCAGGAGCCACTCAATTAAGTGGAAAGTTGATACTATCAGGATCTTATCAATGCTTATAGATATCTAAAGGAAGGGTGACAAGGGGATGGGGCCAGACTCTTTTCACTGATGCCCAGTAACAGGGCAAGGGGCAATGGGTGCAAGATAAAACAAAATAGGAAGTTCCACCTAAACATAAGGAAAAACTTCTTTCCTTTGGGAGTGACAGAACACTGGAACAGGCTGCCTGGAGAGGTTGTGGAGTCTCCTTCTCTGGAGACTTTCAAAACCTGCCTGGACATGTTTCTGCACAACCTGATCTAGGGGAACCTGTTTGGGCAGATGGCTTGGACTAGAGGATCCCCAGAGGTCCCTTCCAGCCCCTACCATTCTGTAATTCTGTCATCTCCTTACACTTGCCAATATATGTTTATTATTATTAAAATTAATGCAAGCAACATTAACAAAAATTATGAAGTTGCTTAGAGGTATTTAATTCTTGGGAAATTCATTTACTGTGTTGTCAGGTTGATTATTTGAAATCATTTCCAAATTCAGAGATACTCTTAGATGATATAATACAAGCAATGCTCTCCACAGGACTGCCACATTCAACACTTCTGGGGCAGTTTGTATCTTAGTAAACACATCAATCTGTTCCCAAGTTCCAAAAGATTTTCCTAAAAAGATGTTAGTCCTTAGTGTGACTGCAAACATGCACATGAAATTTGATTTATTTTAGATGAAACATTACTGCACAAACCAAAAATCTGAACACACTCAAAGAAATGTTTGATCTAGGTAGCCCATAGGAAAATATGCTAAGGTGGTAACACTTAAACACCAACAAGGGCTACTGAGTTAAAGCAGCAGCATCAGATAGCATTGATATACTTGCAGCATATATTCTCTTACGTGCAGTAAAACTGGATGACACAAATGGAAGTTCTTTCCTTCAAATTTTAAAGATTTTTTTCCTGTTACCTAAAAACAAATAGAATTGAGAAGCTGGACTACAAATTCCTGTTTCAGAAATCTTAGCATCACTGTTGTTCTCACCCTTATATTTCTGTAATCTTGTCTGTTTTCAAACTTTCACTATCACTTGCTGCAGTCAACAGGAAGAGTAAAATAAGAGTGTCACTGATATACACCTTATCTGCCACCCAGAAAAATTGGGGGTTTGAGTTTACAGGAATACAGAATCAATCTTTCTAGTTAATTTTATCCACTCAATTAAATAACACCTGCATAGATATTGATTCAGTATAATAATCAGCTATTGCTTCAGGTTAAACTCATCTTTAAAGTCTATTAATTTCAGTGACATTTTGAGCTCAGCACGTTATAAGTACATTGCTGAACCGGATTTGCAGGTTAGCCTGCTAGCAGGTATTGTGTGCATCCCGTGGCAACCATTCAGTCTGTCCTGACAACTGCTGTCAGTTCAGTGTTCTGAAACACCAGACATAACAACATTGTCCATTGTGTACCATCAGTTTAAAGTTAACAACAGGCAAAATCTCAAGATCAATTATATCTGTCTGTCTTTCGAACAGAAACATGTACGTACTAAGATACATGACAAGTTTCCACTGTTCTAATGAATTTTAAATGTTAAGCATGAAATATTGCCTGAGGTAGTTTCTCTACCATATTTTTGGAACAGTTGCAATTGTCTTCAATATTTGGAAATCAGAATGATCACAAAATTGTCACAGAACAGCCTGCCATGGGAAAATTGCCACTATTTTTCCTGCAATGAAAAATGACCCGTCATTTAAAATTATTATTAACAACTTGATACTACTAATTAATAGCATTAATAACATCTGTAGTTCTACTATCTAGATTATATTTGCATAGGTTATATTTGTAGCATTTGTTCATAACATTCTAGCAAATACATTAATACCTAAAAAAGTAGAATCATGTTTATCTCTCTTAATCAATTTGACAATAGAAACAAAGATCAATTGTTTTTTTCTGCAGAAGCCAGCATCAGTATGAACATAGTTTCACTTAGAAATCCATAAAACAATGATTTTTCTGCCATAAGACAAATAACTAAGTCAGCTGGTTTATGGCAAGCTGGGATTTTATAAATACTCTCCAAGTAAATCCAAGCAAGCATCAAACTGAGTGGCAGCTGCTTAAGAATGGGGCCTCTTACTTTCCATAGCACAGAACTACATTTTTTCTGCAGCAGTTAAAAATGTGTGCAGGATCAGGTACATTCACCACCACTACCAGACACTTAGCAGAACCTGAAGCTCAAAATGCAAATAGCTAATTCCTCCAAGCTAAATCCCATGGCACAAATACCTGTCAGCTCATGCTCATGTTTATGTTCTATTGCTGACTAGGGAAACCATGGAAAATGGCATGCAAATATCAAAACAAAAAAAGATAATTTTTCCTTCCATTTAAGATTTGGTATTGAAGGAATATGTTAAGTCAGCAGCAACAGAAGTCTTTGGGTTATGAGAAAGGGTATTGAAGTGTTAACAGTGAGGTTTGAGAACAAATGAAGAACATTAAGAGTTTGAAGGGCAGAGAAGGGTTAATGTACATTCAACTGTCTTGCATTTCATAAAACTCAATTCCTACATTTAGCATAAATTACATAAACCTGCACCAGAAATTCCACATATATTATACTGATAAACTGCACATTTTATCACAGCTTGGGAATTAAAGCATGGGGAAAAAAACATATGAGAAATATTTTAGTTTGTTTGTAAGCCTGAATGTTCTTTAGAACGTTCAGAAAGAGTTTAGGCCTCAGCTAGTGGTTTAAAAGCAATTCTGGCAATTCAACCAAAGGATTGCCTGTACCCATTGAGGACATAATACTCCTCCTCCTAAAGACAGGCCTCCTACAGACAGTAATTGTTAGCCTACATCTGTGCTTGAATCAAAACTTCAGGCCTGAGCAGTCAGCATCTGAAATATGGCAGGGAAGAAAACTTCAGGCTGCTGTTACATTCATAGGCAATTTAAACTTGACTTGACCTGTGTCATAAACACTCCAGGTATCTGCTCTTTAGCCAGCTGACTCCTTAACCACTTATGTCATTTTACCTTACAGTACTGTTATAAGGTTAGTGCAATTCAGGATTGCTGGTGTCCTTTCCAGCTAATAGAGCAGGATGGAAGTCAGGAAATATATTTATCTGTAACATATAAAAAGTGCATATTCAGTTCAGTATGATAAGTAGTGATTCATTAATCCTTGTTAATCAATATTAATGTTTGTTCTGGAATGAAATTCTCAGAAGTCTTTGGCAGATTGATCCTCTCATCACAAATTTTCCTTTTCTTGGATGCAGCATTCATATATCCCAGACCTTTCTTGACTTAGAACAAGAATTCATCACAGTACTGACAAGTGAATCTGGGAGTGGCAGAATCAAAACCGTGGCTTTCTATAGATTTTTGTCTCATAGACAGTACTCTAGTGTATAAAATGATTCAAGCTCTGACTGAAAAATTTTATACCTGAAAGAGTCACAGTATCTCTCACATACCTAACATTCAGCAAGAAGCAAAAGAATGAAATCTGTCTTCTCTCTTTTCACGGGTTTTGACAAAATTCCCTCCCTTTGTGTAATTCATGAGATTTCAGAAACAAGTGATCATGATTTAAACTCAGTCAAAACCCAGAAAATAGTCTTTTGCTGAAATGCACAGACTTGTTGCTTTAAGAAGTAGTGTTTTCACAAATTCAGCAAGCATCATCAAAAAAAAATGCATAGAAATCACTTAAGATTTTTTTATAAGGTGTGCAAAGAAGAAATCACACTGGATTAAATATGCAGTTAAATTAAAAGCTTACAATGAATGGCACAAAATCATTACATGTTAAACTGACATAATGTGTAGACTGGGACAATCATTACAGCTTTCCTTCTTATGTGATCTAGAGATCATCTTTCTCAATATTTTTATAATATTTCTCTGGTATACTAAGTAACATTATCTGTAATATTTTCACAGGTATAGCTCTTCACAACAGCTAATTTTATTACAGGTATTTTCAATCACAATATCCTTACAATATGATCTGCAGTGACCCTGAGACTGTGGAGTGTAAGGCAAGTGAGCAAGACTGACAGCAGAATTATAATCCTGAACTTCAGAAAAACAAGTTTTAGCCTCTTCAGGGACCTGCTTGACAGCATCCCCTAGGAAACTGCCTCAGGAAGCAAGAGAGTGCAGGAGAGCTGGATGATTTTCAAGGACAATCTCTTCAGAGCAGAGGAATGGTGATTTGCAGTGTGAAGGAAGGCAAGTAAGCATGGCAGAAGGTCAGCATAGGTGAACATGGAGCTCCTGTCTGAGCTCAGACAGAGAAAAGTGGGTGAGACATAAGTTGGAAGCAGCAGTACAAAGACATTGTCTGTACATGTTGGAACAAAGTTGGAGAAGCCAAAGGTCAGCTGAAACTGAAATTACCAATAGGAAACAAGAAAAACAAAATAAAAGGTGTGTGCAAAGGAAAGGTAAGGAGGTTATAGCAGAAGAAAAATTTTCAATATCACTTAACCCACTTGGACATTTAGAAGTCCCAGGTACCAGATTAGATACACCCAAGGGTGCTGAAAGAGCTGGCTAATGTCATTGCAAGTCCACCCTCTACTATCTTTGAAAGATGACAGCAACTGAGGAGGTTCTTGTTGACTGGAAAGATACAAAGGACACCCCCATGTTCAAGAGCAACAAGAAAGAGCCTTACCTTGGTCTCTGGAAGGCTATGAAAAAAATCCTCTTCTAAGATATTCTTTAACATGTGAAAGACAAGCTGATTGAGACCAGTCAGTATGGGTTTATCATGGGCAAGTCATGGCTGATTAACTTCAGTGTCTTCTGGAAGAAGTGACTGGTGCCATAAGCAAGCAGAGGCCAGTGGATGTTTAATAACTTGGTTTTAGCAAGGCCTCTGAAAGTGTCCCAGAGTCTTCTTATCAACATGTGCATGAGCTACAGGCTGGTTAAGTATGAAGTGGACAGAAAATTTCCTGGACTGTAAGACTCAAAGGTTGGGATCTGACTATGTAGAAAGCAGCTCTGCAGAAAAGGATCTGGAGGTTATAGCAGAAGACAAGCTGAGCACAAAGCAGCAGTGTGCCTTTGCAGAAAAGAAGCCCAAAAGCATCATCCTGGGTTGTCTTGACAAAGTCATAGCCAGCCAGTCCTGGAAGGTTTATCCAAAGCACAGCATTCAGTTTGGGGCTCTACAATATGAGAATAATATTGGCATATTGGAACAAGTGCAGTGGAGAGCCATCATCTTGGGATGGTTGAGGGCTGAAAAACATGACCTATGAAGAAATGCTGAGAGTTCTGCCTTTTCATCCTGAAGAGGAGAAGGTTCAGGCAATGAGAGGGCTCACTTCTGTCTACAACTTCATAATTGCAGGATACAGTGAAGGCTGAGCAGATTCTTCTTGGGGTTACACATCAATAGGAGGAGAGGCAGTAGACATAGTCCTGAACAACATGATCTAAACAGACCTGTTCAGAGCAAAAGTTTACATTAGACCACCCTCTGCCAATCCTTCCAAACCATGATTCTTACACACACAGAGCAGAGCTGATAAACTTCTATTTCTAAAACTAAACATTTATTTCCTCTTAGTTCTACATTTTAGGTAATTGTATCCTATACATTGTATTTTGTTAACTCTTCAATCACCAAAGATTTATAGCAGTGTTGTGGCTGAGATCATAACTTCACTGGAAATGTAACCCAACTTGCTGGATTCTGTTGTCCAAGAGGACAAATTCTTGTCAACTTTAACTGTTCTGCAAATATAAAAGTGTGATTTGAGTAGCTTAATATTGATTTCTAGAATCTGCTTCTTTGTTACTGTCTGAGATGAGATCAGTACTCTTAAGTGTTCCAGTTTCTGTGACAGATTAATATCCTAGAGGGGAAATTCTTAATGTTGTATGTTAAACTATACTTCTTAATAAGCTTTAGGAGATCATAAACAGGAAGATTTTTCCAATCTGGAGTAGGCAGCCCATCTTTCAAATTTTTCATAATTTGAACTCAAAATGGATAAAGAATGCTAAAAGATGGGAAAAGTAAGGTGGGAGAGAATGATGAAGCTTATAATAAGAGTAGAAGATGCTTCTGGCTAATTTTGTTGTTTTGCTTGTTTGGTGTCTTCCTGGGAAGATTAGAAATGTGTAGGAACATTATTGCCATAAATTCTACTCTCACTTCTACCATTGTCTTCTGTCTATTTAAGTTAGTGAGAGTATTGTGTCACCTGTATTCTCTTCCATAATCAATATCATAAGTTTCCAAAGGTGATATTTGCATAATTACACATGCAGAGCAACAAAGATAAATTACTGCCTATCTCACAGAAAAGTATTCTCTATTCACACTGTTGCTCTAAACTGTTTGGCAGAACTAAATATGAATGTAGTAGCCCAGATGTTATTTCCATGACAGGATCATCTAAATTCAGTGCAAATTTAATAGGCAAGAGTTACAGGAGTTATTCTGCACTTATGCTTGTATAGCTGGCAGCTGTACAAGATGACATTTACAAAGGAATAGCAGGTTTTAAGGAACAAAAATATGAAGGAAAAAAAAAAGAGATGGGATGTAGGTCCTAGGTATTGTATGAGTTCAAAATCCTTAAATAATTTGGGGGAAGATCTAAAAGAAGCTAACTTCATAAAAGGACTTTTATAATGTTCCTCTCTTTGAAGTTTACAAGTTCAGAAATAAATTCAGTCGACACCTGACTGGAGTTAGGCATGTAATCCTTTTGGATGTTAACTTATTACAAAGTCAGCTCAGAGGATTAGAGTGCTCAAGGTTACTTAGTGTAGGCTTTCAAAATGAAAAGCCAAATCTGAAAGCATCCATTTCCTCACAGATACTGCACTCTGTTTTTGCAGGGTCATCTAGAAAGATATCCTCTGATTCTTTTTGCATGAATTATTCCAGTTCCTTCCCAATAAACTGTGAAATAACTTGTCAGTATTTCTGGACACTTTGGAAGGTGATGGAAGAAGTAATGGATGAAGAAGGTGATGGATGAAATAATTTAGCTTGCTTTATCACTAGCAAGACTGAGTTACCCACGTGTGCAAAATGTTCAGCCAAGTGTTAGTCATCCTACACATCTTTGCTGGAGTTTGTGTGTGTGTGTGTGTTAAAAACAGCTTTATTTACTTGCCTTTTCATAAGAGTAGTATGTGCTCCAGTCTATCCTGTAGCATTACAAGTGCAAATAATTTAATATGCAAGTATACTATTGGCTAAACAGTTCACCCTTTCACTTCAGATCACTACCATTATTTCATAAATCATTGAAAACTAAACAGTATACTCCAGATCAGGGCAGTCAAGTATATGCTTGCAAGTGGCTATGTATACGCATGCAGATGTGTATAGGAAATGAAACACTTTACAAGAATGGAACTGGTTTTAACAAACTATTTTTGTAAAAGCTGTAAGCATAAGAATATTTATGTGGTTAAATAAAGACATGCCTGTCAGCCACACTATTGCCCTGAGGCAGCTTCTAGCCAGAGACCTCAAGCTGTATCTAAGACAGGACAGTATCTAAACTAATGAGCCCACAGAGTGGTTGTAGTTAAGAGCAGGCTATTCTGCAGCATGGGCAGACAGAACTTGTTTTGTTTTCTAGTAATAATTTTGTAGGCACTCTTTAAAAGTGAAGATGCTATGCTCAAAACCATTGGCAGATAATTAATTGAACCTAATCTGTCCAAAATACCAAAGAATAGCCACAGGTTAATCTGATGTAAACAGCCATGCTTTAATGAAATCAAGAAACTGGGACAGTGACAGAGATACTTCTTTAAAAGGGTCATCAGATGAAAACAACAAAAAATGGAAAATAGATTTTTCCAAACATAAATAAATTTAATCAGTAAATCAGTTCTAAGCTGTTCAGAGAATAATTTTGGTAGGAAAAAATTTTTTTAAATGACTAAAATTGTTAATTGCATTAAAATATTCTATGTAAAGACTTTACAAAGTTAAAATATTCTGGTGTTTCTGTTACACACATAAAACTTACTAGGAGATAGTAGGTTTCATTTTAGTTCCAAGATTGATATTTAGAGACAGGATTTGAAGACTCTTTCCCCTTTTTACCTCAAAATGTTACTATAATGAGCAGCAAGATGGTAAGATAAAAAAAGATAGACAAAACAAAGTAAGACAAAAAGATACCTATTAGTCTCTAGTCTTTTATATTCCCCTCTTCTCTTGTGATCCTTTTAACAAGAGCTGCACTCTTATCCAAGGTGAATAACAATTTAATATTATTCCAGAATTTGGAGGTTATCTCAGTCATATTCATGTTGTATGGGATTCTTTGCAACCAGCAACTGTCATACATATGCTTCTTTATCCAACACACATATATAAAGAAAAATATATTAGATTGGACAGTGCACCACTGTTCTGGTATACAAGAATATGTCCTCCAGCTACTGATAAAAACCCCAAACATCTTTAGCTTTTAAAATCATATTCAGTTATGAGGATAACTGAACTCATAAATTCTTCTCTGTTAAAAAATTTCTGTAACTTTGAACTTGTTTTTTTACACTGAAAAACTGGTGTACATCATCAAGGCCTTCCTTTAAGAATGATACTCTTTTGTTTACTTCTCTAAATATCTTTTTTTCATGGAAATCTAGTATTCCAGTCACTGCAGCTCTCTCAACCTTTAAATGTTAAGATGCATTGGTAGAAAGAAGAAATTCACAAAACTCTGAAAATTAAGTTGATGTGTATTACTTTATCTACATAATGCATAGGGAAAGATATTCTTTATTAGCTTCTTGACTTAGAAAAGAAATGCCTCATTAATTTTAAACACATCAATCTGAAAATGCTATCCATGTCAGATAGAATAATGACTGACATTACAGAGAGCACAATAAACTGCACAGAAAATACAATCATCCATTATTCACAGTCATGTGAATTTATACTCATGTGTGTAAACACAGACACTTTTTTGTATTATGAAAGCTTTGCAAAGTAGAAATCTTAAAAGTAACTGTGATGTAGGTGGGGAGAGAGACAAAGAACATAGATTTAGAAATTCCTGTAGAGGCAGAATACTGGCTCCTGCATATCATCGAAATAATTGATGCTATCACACATTCACTGCTCACAGACCTAAACATCTCTTCACAGAAAGCAATCAAGATGTTCAGGTTTGATTTATTCTTGGTGAATCCATGCTGACCTGTTCCCACTGACTTCTTTTTGTCATTTCTGGAGATTACTTGCATTTGACTGCAATGTTACATTATATTACTAGTATCAGTCTGTTACGTATATCTAGCTGCCCTATTTTATTTCTTAAATCTGATCATTTTGGAAGCACTTTTTCCCTTGAAGTTATTGCAATAGAAATTGTCTTTTTCTTTTTTTGTTTCTTCTTATATGCAGCATGGAAATGCCAGAAATGACCTGACTGTTTTTCTGATTAAAAATTTAAACATCTGATTGAGATGGAAAATGAGGAAACAAATAAACAGTAGTTCCATAATATGTGCATATATAGTTAAAAAAAAAAAAAAGCTAGTTAAGCTTTCTTGAAGTAAGGAAGGTATCTAAATGGGTATTTAAAATAGTCTTTCAACATATTTGTTAAAGCAGACACCCACACCACCTTTTTGTAGTCCCTTAAGAGGCTTGCTCATCTCATTCAAAATCAGTAGTCACATTGTGTTACTTGATTTATTGCAACTGATATAAGTTGAAAGTAAAAACTTCAAAGGGTGGTGAAAAAAAAAAAGTCATGTGGGATATGTGCAAAACAATAGTTCTAAGAGAAGGAAAAAACAAAGTAAAATTAGATTTGAAGAGGGAAAATAATGAAATACTATTATGAGGTATGTTATTCAGCAGCATATATTGAACTGTTTCCTCTGCAATACCTGTTACATTTATTGTTCTTAAATCACGGAATAGCCAGATTTAGAAGGGACCCATTAGGATCATCTAGTCCAACTCATGTTTAGACACAGGACAACTCCATAGTCACACCATGTGCCTAAGTGCCTTGTCCAAGTGCTTCTTAAATTCTCAAATCATGAGTCATTCTTCTTCTTCTTTCCTTAATATCTACCCATTTATTAATTTCTATGTAAGAATAATAAATGTCAGTCAACTATTCAACTTATATGAAGATAATACCTGAAAAGGTTTGAATTACTAAATTCTTGTGAATTGTTATAAGCTTTGTATTAGCTATTACATCTCTATTTCTCTATTAACACTTCTCTGTAAATATAATCTTTAATGCCTGTCAACTAAGGTTTATTCAAAGAAACTTATACTCCTACAGCAGATCTTTCATGTTTCTCAAGTAAAAATCTGTTTTCAGGCTAAATTAACATACATAAATTCGAAGTAAAGTATATCTATCCAAACAAACAGGGGGCCAGTTCCAGAAGGAGTCTATCTGAGGGAACTTCTACATGCACCCACCTCGTACTTAGCTGGAGCTTTCCTCAGTTTGTCAATATTTTCCCTGTACTAAGTGACCCAGAAAAAAATGCAGTATCCTAGATGCGATCCAACAACTATTATCGTAAACACTGGTATCTCTCAGACTGAAGGAGAGTGAGATATGTTTTTACAGTCCTACAGAAGTGTTAGAATTCAAGCACAAGTTTCACATTCAGGGATAAGCTTGTCATTTCTCACTTATTTCCCCAAAAGACTCAGTTCACAAGAATGTATTCTGATTTAATTCTTTTTTTTGAATATATGACGCTGGCAGAAGAAAGTTCAGAAACATTAAAGTACATTTCTAAAGATATAGTTAGCAGTCAATTTATCTACTTACACATTTGATTTCTTCCCTGCTCTAATATCCAAATTTCTGGCAAGACAAAGCAATAGTTTGCTACAACAGTTGTGTGTGGAATGCACATCAGCCACCATAGACAGATATAATGCACTGCATTTCACAACTAGCATGACTTTTTGATCCTATTTCACAAGAATCTGAGCAGCTCTGGTGTAATGAAGTTAGCAGGTGTCACATATTCTATTAAAATATCTTCTCTACTCACAGGCAAAATTGGAAGTAATTCTTGCCCAAATTTCTCCTTCCATATTACATTTTTCACAAACATTAAAGAAAAACCATAACGCATGACATATTCTACAAATAGAGTATTCAGTTTATGATGAGGCAAGTATGGAAATGTCCAAGTTGAAAAGACTTTTTAAGGCAAACAAAGAGTTTTATCAAAGTTATTTCTATCAGATATCCACTGATCTCAATAACTGAGACTGGAGTATTAAAATACAAGACATTGAGACTTATCTGAAGATGTAAAGAAACTGCACTAATATTGCACTAACAAAAAATATGTACATAACTACAGAATGTTTTCTTACAAATAACATTAGACTTCCCTTAAGTAACTTCTAAAACATTTTCATAGAAAAAAAAAAAAAAAATGAAGCTGACCTGACTGGCTTATAGTTCCCTCCATCATCATGTTCCTTTTTGAAAAATAGAATCATAGAATCACCAGAGTTGGAAGGGACCTTAAAGATCACCCAGTTCCAACCCCCCTGCCTGGCAGGGACACCATCCACTAGATCAGGTTGCCCAGAGTCCCACCCAGCCTTGCCTTAAAAGCTTTCAGGCATGGGGCTTCCACAACCTCTCTAGGTAACCTGTTCCAGTGTCTCACCACCCTCATGGTGAAGAACTTCCTCCTAATATCTAATCTAAATCTACCCTCCTCTAGTTTGCTTCCATTTCCCCTAGTCCTATCACTACCTGACACCCTAAAAAGTCCCTCAGCAGCTTTCTTGTAGGCCCCCTTCAGATACTGGAAGGCCACAGTAAGGTCTCCTTGGAGCCTTTTCTTCTCCAGACTGAACAGCCCCAACTCTCTCAGTCCATCATAAGACTAGCATATGTTGATTTGAAGTCACTGGAAATTCTCTCAATCTGTAAACTATTTTAAAAGTAATAGAGAACTCTGACTTGATCAACTTCCACCACTGGTTGTTCCTCTGTTTAAACTCATTGTCTAGGCACAAAGGTTTGGGAGAACTTAGAATGAATTTAGAGGCAAAGAATGCACAGACTGTCTCTAATTTACCTGCAACCTCTATATCACTAAATGACTGAGCCATTTGGTCATGGACCTGCATTTTTATTTATTCTCTTACTGCTCAAGTAGCATTAGATCTCCTTGTTGCCTGCAACATCCCTTGCCATTTCGATTTTAACTGAGCTTTGGCTTTGTAACAAAACCCCTGCAGGTCCAGGCCATGTTTCTAAGTTCTCCCTTTTCAGCCTGTCCTCATCTGAATCTCCAGTATATGTCCTTTATGTACTGGGTACTATGTCTACAAAACTCACTGAACTTCATTGACTTCAGAGAATGTCAGAGGGAAGCATTAGTGATGAATAAAGAATCAATACACTTTAAGCATGTAAAATACTAGAAATTAAAACTTAAATCATATGAAGGACATTGGAAGATACATAGACTTTTATAACTCAAGTAATTAAAAGTTATTATTTTGGTTTATAATAAGAATGTTTATATATTAGTTGTGTATTCCTAAGAAAAATATCTCAAAGTGTAAGATTTTTAACAGTGATAATATATATGCAAATACTGCTTAGGGAGCTAATTAGAGACAAATAAAGAAGAGCAATATTTATTTTTTTTTTTAAACTGTGGCCTTTAATATATTAGGTTCATCTAAGACTTGATTTAAAAAACCCAGTAATTCTTACAGATCTTACCAGAAATACTGAGAAAGACCAATTTCTCTGTGCTATTAATACTCCAAGGTTCATCATCATCATCAAGAAAAACCTCAAAATAGCTTTTTTCTTTTTTTCTATCAGTTGTCTGTAATAATTCAATTTCTCTCTCTTCCAAATCCTTTGGATCACAAAGCAGTCAATCAGGTAAACACATCTTTTACAATGTTTCAGTTAGTAAGCTCGTATTTGACATTAACTTCTTAGCAGCAGGCAATGACATTTAACTCTCTCTAGGATATCTTAAATTCAAGAATAAAATTCTCTACTCTCAGCATCTGATCTTGTTCAGTTTTTCCTTTAATAGACCCAAGTTAATGGACTATGGGTGAGGTGTTATTTATTGACTTACTTTCTAAAACTGCAGAGCTGACACAGAACTACTTTAACTAGTTTAATTTCTACTATCTTTTTTCCCCTCATATTTTTTTAGTACTTTTTGATAGTGTATTTGATAGAATCAAAGTTTTGCTTAATGAAACAGTAGTCTCAGAATCCAGCTTTCTGAAAATTGCAATTATATTTTATTTACCCTCTTTGGCAAACAAGCAGCAGTAAAACATCTGTTTATCTCTTAAAAAAAAAATCTTTCATTATTTTGACTACTGCACCTAGAAGATATTTGTGAATACTCAATTAAAAAAAATACAGCTAGCTGTTTAGTTCATCCTTCACCAGAGATCTTTGAACAGCTATTCAGATAGATGAATAGGCAGATGCATAGCTGTCTGCCTTTGGTATGTTCACATAGAAAGTGTATTATTCAGAACTCACATTTCATAGTTCTTTAAGTTCACTTAATTTAGAATGAGAAACACCAGTATAATTCATTACATAGACAGTTTAATGGATAATGTTAATATTTGGAAGTACTGATCACCAAATCACACACATCATTAAAGCAATGACAAATGTAAGTCATCTTATTCATGACCTTAAAAAGTAAAAAAAAAAACCCTAAATAAACAAATCTATATTTCTGATGGGCTGCTGGCAGTCAAAAAAAAGAAAACAACCAACAAACCCACTAGATCAAAAGTTCTTCTGATCATTAAGCATCTTACAATAACAGTATCTCTAAAATGAAGATAGATCTACATTTGTTATATATGGACAATGAACTCTGCTTGAGAGCTCATCTATGTATGATCTTCTCAGTTAAAGAGGAAGGACTGCTGTGTGTGACTGAGAAGGTGATGTACATCAGGAGGAAAAAATACATATATATTATTTTGGCTTGGTCTTCACAAAGCTCAAGCTTTTATACAGATTGTACTACATCATTTCATAGGTCAATACTAAAACTGTTTGGACACAATTTTATTATTTATTTGCAGATTGATACTTGAAGGTATCTTGTGATCCTAAAAGGAACAAATTATGCTCACTAAACCAGAGAAAAACAATTGTATTTCCCTGAATATATCAGTACATCCCATCTGCAAGACCAAGTCATTCACCTTGGAAGGTGAATACAGTCTGGATAGATCATTTCTTTAAAGAATTACCTCTGCTAAAAGCAACAATGTAATTAATAAAGCCAGACTTGAATACTTGAATAAACTCTGATAGCAAATGATCATTTTGTTAGGAGTAATATCTGAAACTCTTATAAAGCCTCCATCCTCTAGAAGGCTCAAGTGGACTGAATAGATTCCAACTGGACATCCCTGCCTAGTGTCAGCACAAGGTGAACACTCCTCAAAGTGGTAAAAGAAGCACAGTCCTTAAGCATTTGATGAGCACTTCAGAGAAATAACAGACAACAGCACCCAACAACATACCTACAACAACCTGGTGAAGCCAGACAAAGCATTTACCATAGATACTAGAACAGTAACAGCATCTTTTTTAAAGATGCTGTCCTTCCCTCATTCCTGCCTCTTTAGGGCTTGGTTTCAAACAGAGCGTAGCAGGATGATTCTATGTTTGACAGAGGTAATTACCGTGCTCCTTAATCAAACTGTTAGCAAGTCTAAGGATGAAAGTTGCTAAAAAAAGTAAAAAGGCATGACAAACTACTTGCTAAAAAAAGAGCTCAATGCCTTTAAAAAAAATGTAATTAAGGCAACATGTAGTCAGATTCATCTGTTGCTCAAACATGTTAATTTGCAGCTTCCTTAAAATGCAAAAACTAATTTGGTGAATTATGCTATCGCAACAACTAGACCAGGAATAGATAATTACTCCATGGTGTGTGTGGTTGTTGTGAAATAATTCTAACCACTCTCTTGTGGAATATGCTTCAATTTCTCCCTGCAGAGAACAACCTCTGGTGCTGGAAATTTCAGGCAAGTCATTACTTGTTAAACACCTTACGTACAATCAGTCATCCTTGAGAAGAAAACACACAGAGCTAACACAAGGAAATACTTAGATTTGTGCTGCACAGAGAAATATTTGCCAGTGTTCAACAAAAAGGGCTAGCACAACCATATATATTTGCTACTGTCCTTAAACTCCTTCTGAGTATTCCAGCAAAAATTAGATTTAACAAAGATGGGAAATCAAAATACCTTGTTGAAGAGAATCAATTTATGGCCATTCTTTACATGTTCCCTTCCATTTTCAGGGTCTTCACTGCTATGTGAAGGGCACTATTCCCAAGGGTTTTTTTCCAAAGATACTTCCTTGCTTTTAAATTACACAGCCTCTACAGTTGACATTTGTCTTTACATAGACAAAGGGGTTTTTTTAAATAGGTATAGCAAAATAAAAGTAATTTAAAAGAAAACAGACCTACCCTTAAATATGTAGCTGACAGTTGACAGATGTAAAGCCAAAATTTTTAAGAACAATAAATTTCCACTTTATTGACTAAACTGTCTTTGGTAAGTCACATATTTCAGGGTTCTTTCTTCCCAAATGAGTAAGTATTGTAAACTTGTATAAGACTGTGATGTATAGCAGGTTTTTTGGTTTGGGTTTTGTTTATGATCAAACACAGTTGCCAGTAAAATTCAAACATATGCAAGATTAGACACAACATTACAATAGCAGTAGAAATAATAAAAAACAGTATTCAGATAACTGGTTTGATCTTTGTCTTTAGTTGTTTGCATCCAGATAATAATTACCTACTTTTGTGACACTGCTTTATCATCCATACACCTGCTGCATCAAATGTTTCCAAATAAGCATCTCGAGCTACCCAGCCTTCAGTTGACTCATTTCCACAAGGATGTAATAAACTGCAAAGTCTTTTCTCAGAGCTCAAAAGTGGGATGTAAATTTAGCCTTTTCACCTCAACTGTTCTGCTGCATAAACAGATAATAGATTCCCTTGCTATGTTAATGAAAATAAGGGTTGGAAGCTGCTGTCTGAGATTCATGCCCAGCTGAGGGAGAGATCGAATTCTGACAAGCCTTTTGTTACCAGTTCAGTGGGGCAATCTCTGTTCAGCAGATAATGAACCTCTGCCAGCACCATCTTTCAGAAACAAAGCAGATCTCAGTACAGGAATAACAGAACAAAGGATGGATTGGAAAAGAAATATCCTTTTTAAAGAAAACCTATATATGATGATAAGAAATGTTAGCTGAAGATGTTATTTTCTCAGCAAGTATAACCAAGGTGCAACAAAAGAGAGGAAAATAAGGTAAAACTGAAAAGCATGTTGTTTCTTCCACAAAGCTGAAACTTGTTTTTTATATGGTTGTTCATTTACTGTGCTCCTTTTGCAAAACATATAGTTTCAAAAAAATTACCTTAGCAAATTACATGGTAGGTAATTTAACAACCAAAATTTCCACAGATCTGATGTTCTGTAGCTAGTGGAATATTAAAAGAGGTCAGTTTGGGGTCTCAGGTAGCAAAGTCAGGGACATACATTTGAAGTAAGATACCCCAGGGAAACACTGAAACAGCATTCAGGAAGGTTTTTTTCCCCACTCTTCTCTCTGCCTACTGTTTTTGCCCTTTCTTAAATGTGTTTTCCCAGAAGTGCTGTCATCTTAGCTAAGGGGCTCAGCTGTGCCCTGTCAAGGCTCCTGGATACCAGAACTTTCTTCAGAAGGTGTGTAGTTAGGTTTCCTCCAAAGACAATGGCATATGTCAAGCTAAGATTGCCTGAACTACACCCTCCTAAAACTTCCCATATTGCTTTTCAAAGCTTTCACAGAACTGAGCTCTTTAACAAACTAATACTTATGAGCAGCATTACTATATTATGAAATATTGTGGAGCAGCATTTTCAAAGGCTTGTTTGAAAAGGTGTAATAGACATGCTTACACAGACCATAAGCATGTTCTTGTGTTCAATACCTGGAATTCACAAGGCATTCTAGGTGAAAAACAACAAAAAAAATACATGAACTGTGTTTGTAATACCTGAGAACAGTTGGAATTTTGAATTATCCTGTAAAAGCTCAACAGAATTAATAATTACAGCTCTAAGTATGTGTGAAAATCTTTAGTTAGTTTTTTTCTAAACAGTAATAATAAAAATGGTCTACACAAAATAGCAGCAGCCTTATTACTGGGTCCAGCAATAATTTTTTTGGAAAGCATATCTGAAACCCAGTCACATTCCAGAGTTTTCTATGGATCCACATTAACTTTCCATTCTTCTTTAGAGGTCTATTTCTCAGTGTGTGAATTGGTATATAAATGGAAATTTCTTTAGTGTATTTTCTATCTTAACTATTATTAAAGCTCAATAATTTTCAGACAAGGCAAGCAGAATGCCAAAGAAAAGTAAAGACACTGACAACATGACTTATCCTTGAGGTCTGAGATAATTTCAGAACCTCTCAAGATGTTAATCTTCCTGCTAACTGAAGACAGACAATAATTTAGCTTACTAGACATTCAAGAACCCCATGTAGTTGTCAAAGGGTTTAAAACTATTTTTAAGTCATTTAAGCCATTTTTTAGTCTAAGTCCAAAAGCAGACAATCTAAAGTAATCCAATTTGTCCATAGCCTGTTCCTACATTCCTTCAAGGATCTTTCTTAAGGTGACTGAGAGTTCTACAGTTCAGTCCAAGTGGCTCCACAGACAACAGGATTCATAAACCAATCTCCTAGACCCTTCAAGATGTTTTAGATCTAACATTAACTCTCTCTTGAAATACTTAACTGCCTGTAACTAGTTATGTAAAAAAAAGCCCTGATGTTTTTCAGGTGCTTTCAAACAACCCAGAGGTTGAGGCCTTTGTTAATCCTCACTTCCTGATTTTCAAAAAGTAGAGTCTGGTTTTGGATGACATTTGTCATCCAAATATCCAATAAATGTACTTTTTTCATACCCTGTGCCCTGACCCCACATCTTGTGTTAGCTTCTACAGATTCTATAAAAATGGTAGTTCCTGGGAATCTTCCACTTAGACCAGAAATATTCTTTTTTACCTTAAAATCACTTATGTTGATCTTAAAAAAAAAAAACCAAAAACATTACAGGTATCCAACAGAAGGCACAGAAGAAGTAATGAGTTCTCCTAGTAAGTAAAAGCAAGTTTTCCAGATTATTCTCTTTGTCAGCTACTGCAAATGAAGAGCAAAGGGAAAGGAAAAAACCTAAAAACAAAACAAACCAACCAACCAAACAAAAAGTAGCTACAGAGAATTACAAACCTACAGTCACTGTGTTTGCTTCTGCTTTGCATGCTTGCCTCTAATTTCAGATGAAACCATGGGGGAACAGACTTCACACATCAAAGAGGAACTAGATCTGCACGTCTAGTAAAATGCTAATGTAAAGCCAAAAGCACCATGGATAATAATCTTACTTCCACAAGGGGCCAAGCCTCCATCAGCTCCAAAAGTAAAGGTTTCCAAACTAACATTTTGTACATATCTGATGAGATAAACAAGAGAACAAGCAAAATTTAGATCCCTTCAAGGCTTAAGTAACAGCAGAAGACAAAAATCCCTGTTTGTTAAAGAAATGTTGAGAAATTTGAAAGAAGAGAAAAACCCATCTACATATTGCCTCAGCTACACTTTATAAATCTCTTTCACAGAATCACAGAATATTAGGAGTTGGAAGGGACCTCAAAAGATCATGTAGTCCAACCCCCCTGCCACAGCAGGATTCCCTAGACCAGGTCACACAGAAGCGAGTCCAGACGGGTTTTGAATATCTCCATAGAAGGAGACTCCACAACCTCTCTGGGCAGTCTGTTCCAGTGCTCTGTCACCCTCACTGTGAAATCTTTCTGTACATAATAAAAAGTATACCTACACAACCTCATTTCAGGATTTTTTTATGACTACTTGCTCAGAGTAATCCTTAGAAGTCACATTGAACTAGAAAGTATTAAAAAACAACTAACCGCAGATTCACGTTATACATAAAACACCATTCCCTCATATAACACACTAAATCTGAATGGACTGCAACAAGAAAGAGTAAGAAACTTTTCAGTTCACAGAAGATTAAACTAAGTGAGCATTAAGCACTGAGAAAAATAAGTGTTAAGCAAATTAATTGAAGCTGAAATTTCCCCCAGAAAATGAAGACAAATTCTAATAGTCTGAAGGGCACTGTTAAGAATTCTTATAAACCTGTATACTGAAATGAGAAGTGGCAGCTCCTTCATAAATATTTCTTTCATCAGGCAGTTTTGTACAGTGAGGATGCACCATGAGAGAAACAATCTAAGCTTTTTTTTTATTGTATTTCTTTTCCTGTAGCTTCCTTCAAAATCCATCTGGATACAACTATTAGCAAGATGTCTGTGACTGGCTTATAAGCAATTAAAAAGTTGCCAAATTAACAGATTTTCGTATAGCAAATCTTGTTATGTTTCAACACATTAACTTACAAAATGAAGCAAAATGGTAAGATAAAACAGCACAGCAAAGCATAATAGAGTAATGAGAGATGTTTAAAAATTACAGTGAATTATTACAAAAAATAACCACAGCTATGCTATGTAAGTGAATGCATTTTTAATGTATCCTGTGTATAGCTGAGTATACCTGTGCAAGCATTTATCTTGTTCTGTGCCTCTGATACTGGGCAGATGCATGTTTTCAGAAGTAACTAAGTAGGCAGTTTGATTCTGGCACTGACTTGTAAGGTTCTGGAACTTAATTGCTCTTGGAAAGCAGAAGGAAACAATGCCATAAGCCATCAATGGCCCTCAAATAGCCTCATCTGGCAAAGTCATGAGTAGTTAAGCTCAACAGAACAAATTTATTTTTTAATCACTTATAAAATCAGTTAGAAATTCCACATAGGATTCATTAAACAGATAGAGATCTAACAATTGGCAATTTGATAAAGAAAAGAAAATGCTTATTTGGAAGAGTGACTTTAATTTTCAAGATGAAGGATAGAGTAGCATGTTCTCATCCAGCAAAATAGGATGCAAAAGCTGCAAGAATCAAATTAGATGAAAAAAAAGAAAAATCAGTACTTTCATCCTATTTATCTCCACAAGATTGGATTTTAAAAGCCACAAAACCAGACAAGCTCCAGCCAGAGCCTAGCTGTTATTGAAGGAGAATGACACACAGACAGTGCTCAGTACTTCCAACATAAATCTCCTCTCTGGAAAAAAATATTTGCTAGCAAAGTATGTTTTTGGGGTAGACAAACAACAGTATGACATGTTTCCAAAGACTAATATCCCAGTGTTTCCTTTAGAGCTTACATGATGTAGAGGAGAATGTATGCCTTCTGGGTTAGGGTTTGACAAATAAAGCACGAATCCCCAGCGGGGCTGAAAAGGCCTTGCCAAGGGAAGGTGAGAGCTGCCAGAAGCTTTCAGTCCTGGCCACTTTTGTGTAGGAGCCCATAGATGGAGGTCTATATTTGACCAGGGCTCTGTCCAGGATTATAGTTACAGTTACTTTATGAAGAGAGAAAGTGCAGAGACACAGTGTTTGTGGGGCTGCAAAGCGGCTGCCAAAACCTTTCAGTCTTGGTCCACTTTTTGTTGGAGCCGCAGCTGCAGCACTGTGCCCTCACTTCCACCTTCTATAAATAATGGCAAAAGCAGATCAAGAAAAGATGGGGAAAAGTTATAGCTTTGTATCCTTTCTTTGTAAGAGTTGGGCTTGCAATTCTGTTCACATGTTACTTCTGTACCATTGTAGATACTGCAATGAAAGATAATAACACTGTCTAACAAGCAGCTCGGACTGCAATTAAATGAAAGTTTAAAGACTTCTGTCAAACTGGGTCACCATTATCAGCAATCAACTTTTCTCCCACAACAAGCCAACATCACCTCCCTGGCTTTCAAATTCCTCAGACATTAGAACTACAATATTCATTTTGTTATGCCTAGATTATTCCAACTCTGCTGCACAAGACCTGGTCTCTCCTGTATGTTCATTACATAATCAAGTTCTCCTTTATATCTCCCTCTATTAACCTTTTTGTATTTTGCCTTTTTGGAAGGAACATTTTAGCCAAAAGATTTGACATCCAATTTGAAGATACTGAGAATAGAATAGCTCATCTCCTTTAATGTCTTATCCAGAGGACAAACAACAGTTGTCCAAACTTAAGCGTTTTAGCTCAAATTGGGAGTGAGCTTTTGAAGAGCTCCCAATGATCACAAGTCACAACACATCAGTCTGCGTTGTTGAAAGGCCCTGAAGAATACACACTGTACTGTTTCTCTCTGGAGTCATACTAGAAAATGTGCTTTATTAGTTTATCTTCAGGACTGGAAACCTTAGTTTCCTTTTTGATCTTGTATTTGCACATGAGGCCTGCCGTTTGAGAAAGTTCAGACAAGATGGTCAAAGTTTCCCTCTCAAATACATAACAGAAGTTTTCTTTAGATATCACTTCCATAAGAAATATTAAAGACACTACCACAGATCAACTTTTGCACCTAGAAGTAATAGCTAGATCCAGTATTTGAATAATTCCTTTCATTATTTGACAGACTCAAGAGCAAACAAAACACAGATAATGCACTGTGAAGAGGAATGTGTTAATTGATCAGAGGTGCTTTAACTTCTTACAACTGTACTTTTTATGATAAAATTTGATTACATTTCTGTTTCATCTGGAATTTATGTTAATCAATAATTCACAAGAAAAGCAGAAAATCCAACTAGTTTCCTGTAAACTTGCTAATTAAAATATTTCTCTTCACCCTTCAAGGGATGATTCAGATCCCTAAGTTTCCTAAACACTTCAGGATATTGTACAAATATAAGCACAAGGAGAGAGCTTGACACTAGATTTGACAAGAGAGATGGTATGTACTTCAGAGGGACTGGAGAGAAGGAAGGGTTGTCAATGCTTCAGGATTCAACAAGAGAATGCCTGTAAATAATCCCAAGGACAACAGAGAAGGCTTCATCTATAAGGTGACAAGGCTGAAAGCCCAGCTGAAGTGTCTTAACACATGCAGCATGGGTATCAAGCAGGAGGCCATGGTGCAATCAGAGCATCAGAAAGCCTACCCCTCCTCAAGGGTGAAAACAACATGCTTGACTCCCTCCTTGAAATGTTTATATACAAATGAATGCAGCATGGGGAATAAGCAGGAAGAATTAGAAATCTGTGTGCTTTTGCAGGAGCATGATATCATTGCAATTATTGAGACACAGTGGGATAGCTCTTATGACTGGAACCCTGTTATGTATGGCTATGCCCTCTTAAGGAAAGATAGGTTGGCCAGGCAGGGTGGTGGAGTTGCTCTTTATGTGAGAGAGCAAGTGGAATGTATTGAGCTCTCCCTAGGGGCAGATGATGAGCGAGTTGAGAACTTGAGGGTAAAAATTAAGGGGCACTTAATCAGTGTGGTTTATGCTCACTTAGCAGCTCCTTTACAGAATTCAAATCAGACTGGCAGGAACACCCAGAAATCAGACAAAGGTAGTAAGAGATTCTAACAGTGAAAACTCTGAATTGAAATAAGAATGGAAATAATCAAGAATTGAAATAGAAAGCAATGATCTCTTCTTCCCCATCACAGGGTCGATATGCGCTTAGAAGGATGATAAATGCTTATTTTACCACTGAAATTTCTGCACTGCTATTTGTTACATGCTTTTCACTATTGGAAGAACAGTCTCAGAGCAGCTACAAGGCAGAGTCAGGAGAAATGCCTGTTATAATGTCTTGTGGCAGCCAGGGAAGTTGTTCTGCAGGGGCTGGCACTGATCCCTTGGGCTCCAATCAGATGAAGGTTCTTGAGTCAGCTGAAAGAGCTCCAAATAAACCACTTTCGTGCCTATTCTTAAACATGCAAGATCCTGCCATACCACACAGTTTATTGATAGTCTGATGAGAGTAGAGAAAATTCCCTTTGTAATGATGCTGCTGTTACTAAATTTAATTTAGCTCTTCAGGTCTAAATTACAGGATGCTGACCAAAGAATAAAGAACAACTCAGGGGAGATTGCAGCTAGTCTCTCAATATATGTACTCTCTAGTGATATTTAGTATAATACAATCTGATGGACAATGACTCCTTTTTAACTATTGTTTCTATTGATTAATGTTATTGGTCAGACCCACTACACAAGAAATTGTATTCATGATTTGCCCATGATGCTTCAAGGTAATCAAAATGAGGAATACTTAGTAAAAGATAATTCATCTTACTTTAACATTAGGTGGAAAATTAACTCACTTGTGCACCCACAGTAAGATGCAGGATTTTTTTAAAACCCTTACATGCAAGTCAGCAGTAACTCAAGAGAACAAAGCCTACAAAAACTGAAAAGAAACAAGCAAAGGGACTTTCAGTTCTAAAATATTCAGCATTTTAATATACTTAGGGAGATAAGTTAATGAACTAAGGCATGAAACAATAGAACCCCTACCTGAGAGGATATTTTTGTCATATTTTTGTCCAGAAAGGGCTCATGCAGGATGAAGACTTTAAATTTTTCTCTTTTGCTATTATGTCTGTAATTTAGGGAAATTTAATGGATTTTTTATATATAAATATTTTGGTCTGACTATTAATGCAATTGTTTTATTCTGCTTAATATATATTGATATTTTCATAGCACGAAATATCATGACACACAATATCTACTTATATGGATATCATCAGATGCCAGGGTGATATACACTAAGGCATTTTCATTCAATTTTTGTACCCCTGCAAAAGTGGCCAATAAGCCTTGTGGGCAAAATACAAATATATTGCAAGAAAAGCAATATTAAGTAACAAAGCAATTCTCCTGGTACTTGTTTTCCTGTTTATCCCAGTTTCACTTCCCTCTCTACCAGGCACAGACCAATGCTATTTATGTAGAGATCATCATTGCAGTACAGACTTAAAGATCAGGCTCCTTTATTATGTTTTCAGTACAAATATTTAGAAAAGTACTTTCCATGCTTTTAGTGATTTCCAGTTTAAACAATTACATGATAGGAAAAAAAGATATGAATACAGATAGAGTCAGTGCCTTTCTTCATACAAGGAAAGCAATCTCTTCCCTTGAGATACAAATAAAAAAGTATTCTAGAGATTTCAGCTCATTAGACTGTCATTGCACTACATTTGGACTAAATAGTTCAAGCTGTGTCTGAACAGAGACCATTTCTAAGCAGCATGAAAAATTCAAATCTTAGCTCATTTGTTTTTTATAAATGCATAATGAATGTGATTTCAGGATATGAATGAAAAATTTCAGGTGACCTGTCTTATTAAGCTTCTCATCACAAAACCTTCCATAACCTTTATAGCAAAAATAAATATGTCCCAGAAGACAACCACAATCTAGATTTGCATTACAAGAAATATTACACATAGAATTCCAACTGTAATGACACTGCAGATCATCATCTTTTCCAGTTGCCCAACTGTTTGGTTTTTCCTCTAAGATCTGCTAATATCAGCTAATTTGCATAAATGTTTGAAAGTCAGGTAATTATTTATAGTCTTCCCTAGTCTTTTGTGAACTAACTACTCAGCTGTTAAATATTTCACTTGTGGAATTTTCATGCTATTAGAAAGGAAATACAAAACCAACAATAAGTACCTTCTGCATCTTAACCCCACATGACAAAACGCACTTTGCCTTTCCCTTACTGATATTTGCACTTCTTTCATACATTATGATTTAGTGGATAGAAGTTATTAAATTAATATATTCAGATAATCTGCATTTCTGAATCTTCTGAAACACTAATAATTTCCTGAAAAATAATCTTTAAGCTCTCTGGCTGTCACAGTCCTAACACAAAAGAAGTTGGGCTTTTTGTCCCCATGGAATGAAGATAACTTCTTTAAAGAATGCCAAAGCAGCTTTGGGAAAATTATACTGTTTTTCAGTTTTAGTCCAAAATATATAAATTTGTATTCTGAGAGAACAAGTTTCAAACTAGCTATTATCTTGATGTTTATTCCTTAATAGTTCCTTCCAATTTTGTGGTGCTTGTGAAAGGCGAAGCAATTTTGACTAGTAAAGGAACGTGTCTTGAGGTAGGAAAAAAGCATCCAGTTTCCTTGGAAGTTGGTTAACTACTTTTAATTTTCTATTTTTTATTTTAAAAAAGGCATTACAAAGTAAAAGGGAGAAAAGGGTTGAGCAGTGAACTGAAGTGAGAGGTTTCAACACAAGTCAGCCTACATTAGCAAGGAGGTGGAGTTCTACTCTGGCAGCTCCACTCACTACTTCCCCTGATGCTTAAAGACAGACTCCTGGCACACACATATCCCTAAAAGGCACAAAAACAGTGGAATAACACCATGCTTAGGTCTGCTCTGCCTGTTCCCTACAGTCAGTCAGGTTACATCTCCTGAACCCCCCAACATATGGTCATTTTTCTGTTCCTGGAAGAGAGAAACAGAATGGGCAACTGGAGGGAGAAGACTGAAGAATTTCAGCTAGCCTGAGTAATGCTGTATTACTAAGATCTCAAGCCCCACATAAGCCTAGTACTGTCTTCTACAGTCCACTTCCCTCCCCACTACCTTCTCCATCCATAGTCCTTTCTCATACCACTACTCCAGGCCATCACCCAACACCTTTCCCCTTTTTAGTCTCCCACCTCAGAGGGACCAAACAGAGAGAGGTGACTACAGTAGGATCTTGAGATGAGGGAAGAAGAATGCAGGTGCTTTGTGGGACTGGAGACAAGGAGAACAAAAGATCTAAGTACAATTGTGAGAGAGACAGGAACCTTTTCACTCTGGAGAGAGATATCACACAGGAAAACATTAAAGAAGTGTTATTCCAGGTGTCCTGCTGTCAAATTAATTCTTTAGTTCATATACATTGCTTGTATGGAGCAGCAAGTGAGAAAATCTCCTTTTTTTTTAATCTAAGGCATACAAATAAAAGTGCATTTTAACCATTCTTGTTTTCAAACACAAAGAATAGTTATGTAGCTATTTTCATGAGCTGTGCTCTTTGTTGATGGATTACATGGATTAACAGTCTCTGGAAATAGAAATGTTTATTTTGCAGTGACTGTGGTTTCTAGCCCTCTCAGCTGAAGACTTAAGAGTAATGCTTACCCCAAATCAAATGTGTCTGTTTCTTCCTCTCAAATTTCTCATTTTATGGTTCTGTAAAACTTTATTATTCCCTGCCATGTTAAGGAAAGATGATGACAAAATATGTCTAAAATTAATTATATATAGGAAAATGCAAGATAAATGATAAAGATTACTTCCAAATAGTGTTAAGTGCTCATATGCAAGTGTTAAATGCTTATCATAGATTTAGAGATTTCACATAGGGCTCTTTTCAATAGTTTGCTCTTTTTGGTGTCACTCTCCAATATAAGATTTAGAATTGACAGAAAGAATAGACCCCTAGCTAACACATGAACAGTAGGTAAAAGTATCAATGCATTCTTACCTGGTCACAGTTAATAACAGACATGTCAAAATGTAAACAGAAGTAACAAACCCAAGTTATTTTTCCCTAAAAAGTTTTTGTGCTACATTTTAACATAGTCCACTACTCAGTAAAATACAAGTAACAAGTGTTTCTAAGGAGCTGTCTAATTTTATTTAGACCTTTCAACATACAGTCAGTAGTGACTCAAACCCCCTCTAAGCTGCCACAAGTACAGATGGTTGCATAGAAGCCAAAGCTTTCATATACCTTCATATTATCTTCAGCTATTCTGTCCCAGATCCAAAAAAAAATAAAATATATATATATGACCTTGAATTAGTATTAAGATAGAAATTTCTGTTCTGGAAGAATGATTCTTTTTGGTAATTGATCCTATACAGAGCTATGACTGACATACCAACCTAACTGCACAACCATTTGTGCACACAACTCAGTTTTCATTAAAGAAAAATAAATCCCCACCAACACAATAACAAATACCCAAGCAAACAAAAGCTACTTAGTTCAACCACATTTGGAAACCATTTTAAAGCTACATAACTTCTAAACCCCAACAATTTTATAGGATTATTGGATCTTCTAGATAGGCTATAGCATAAAAAACACTTGTCAGATTTTTAACTGTCTACACTTTCTTCAAAATAGTTAATTGTATCAATCTTTCAAAATTAACATTCTAAGGTTGTGGAGGCACCTAGTGGCAAACTACACATGTTTATGTATAAAGTAGCTGATCATCAATTACCAGAAATCTCTATCCTTTTACTTTAAGAGAGCTATTCTTACTTGCATAACAAGCAGTTATCTTTGCAAGGTGGATTTCAACACAAAACAACATCAAGAGATAAACAACCGAATAGAACACGCTGGCAATTCCAGTGACTCCCTCCTCCCTGCCCCAGACTGACATGTCTCTATAGGAGCTGAAAAATAGACTTTGGAAATAAACCCCCTTTTTATGCTGTATGCCCTGTCAGAGTCTATTCTTTTGGAGCAGCTTCTTTCTATTTGAAGATATTTCACGTTACATTGAATTTTGATTTAGCAGAGGGATATGACAGTGTAGCAAAATCACAACACAAGCAAGACATAGCAGTTCAACATACAGTTAGATCACAATACAAAAATAATCTCTATTAGTGGTCTTTATATGTTTACTATCATAGCACATGGTACTCCCTGCCACCAGAAGGGAATATTTAAGTTCAATCCAGCTCAAACCCATTGTTGTCTTCAAAGTTCATTCCTGTTGGCTGTTTAGTTTTTATACTCTGTTGGGCAACTTATACACTTCCTCCATGATGGTCTGACTAGCTCAGGAAAACATTCACATTCTTGATTAATTCATAAAGAAGAAAATAAAAATAAAAAAAGCAATTACACAGCCAGTTGATCTAGAACAAAGCCCATCCACCAGTCCCCTTTGTATTAACCTAAATTTAGCTTTCTTTGCAACAGCTGTGGTCACTCCTTGCTTTCCTTCCTGAGCTACTTGAGCCAATTGCCTTTGCCCAGTTCTTCTGAGCAGTATTCCACAGTGATGGGGTTGTTGATCAGTCACACCCCATCTCTTTTGCCTTGCCTCTATCAGACAGGGTCCATGAAGGAACAGATTGCCAATTATGTCAAAGCTGTGCCCAGATACAGTGAGGAGGAAACCATCTGGAAAACAGTTTTCTGCTCTGCAACATAATATATGCAATAGCTACAAAGGTCAGGAGAAGAGTTTCATTTGCAAAAGTTTCCTGAAAATTAACACCTAAGAAAAAAAAAAACCAACAACAAAACAAACTGCTTTTAGTGTTCCCCTGTGATGAAATAATACTCTTGCTAGCTAGATGAGAAACCTTTTTTATTACCATAGACAACACAAATTACTTCTGTCTATATTTGATGTAGACTTTTTTTTGGTCCTCTTCTAACTGATATTAGCAAAAGGTGTTTTCTTCTAGCAGCCCAGCACTAGATTTCAACAGAAGTCATTCACATATTTAGGTTTTATAAACTATTTCCTCATTTCAAAAATTAAATGTTTCATATGAAAAGTGAATGTCACCCTGTAGGTTTTATGGTTTGTCTCTTCTATTCAAATTTCACATGCAGTTTTCCAATAAGCCTCTTAAGTTATCTTCCTTAAGGCCTTCTCCCTGATCAATTGCCCAGATTCTTCTGCCAAATTGTTTTTCTTTTCCTTGTTTCTGCCCAAGGCCCATATAAAGAAAAACATACAGGTCTTCTTCAGGCAATCAGTCTGGCTAAGCCTTCATTCTACAGAGCAAAATCCCAATATTTCTCAGGGAGGCATCAGAGAAGAATGTTTTAGATGTTTTACTTGCTCTTCAGAGAGTCCTTTGAACTAAGTTTTGGCCTGCAGATTATTTGGTGGCACATTCTGGGTGCCAAGGGCACTGACAATGCAATTTATTAACATTTACCAACATCTCTCTAGCTGCTTCGAAGTTTCATGCTCTAGCTATATCAGTACAGCACTAATTCATGAATGCCAGCTTAACTAGGCTTTTGGGTTTTTGTTGGTTTTGTTTTCTTGTTTATTATGCTTAGATATATCCAGTAGCAAGTAATATGTCCATCTCCACTAGGCTGTGCAGATCCTGAACAGAATCTTTAAGCCTTGTCATAAGTACTGCAACTGCTCTTTAAGGAATTGGAGAAACAAATAAACAAGCAAACAACAAACAAAAAAACCCACAGAACAAACAAACAACCCAACAAAATAAATCACAATCAAACCAAACACACAAAAAAATATTTTTCTGTGGAAGACAGTTCAGTTTTATCACACTTAGGAACAAAAAAGACAAGATAAATTTATAGTCTCCATCCAAATACATACCTGTCATATGATCCTGTACTGACACCTCCAGGGGTCCACCTCTGAAAGCCAGAAGTTTCCCCAGGGCTCAATAACCACCTCACAGCAGCCACAGATCTCTGACCACTCAAACTTCTCCTCACAAACAATACAGAGCACTAATCCTACTATCCTCAATTACTTCATGTGGCTCAGTCACTGGCATCCTTTTGACTAAAAGCTTTTATCAGCTGGATCTCATCAGCAGCTACAGAGAGAGTTCACTGAACTCATTACAGAGAACAGATAGGAATCACTTGTTCATCTTTATGTCAGGATACAGAAATTTTGTGCAACTATATTGTTGCATTGTAAGTTTATCTCCCCATAAAACTGCATATTTCATATGTTTCTGTTAAGCCTGCTTTATCAAAGAAGCCTTTTTATCAAAAAGCTAGCACCATTTATCTATGTATAGAAATCACTGATTCATTTGTCCAAATTATTCTATCAAAACTGTCTCTCACTGTTATTTTGAAGCACTAAGGAGTAGCTATGAAACAATAAGGAGCAAACTGCCCTCTGAATAGCTGGTGTGCTCTTGCAGCTTTATCTGGGGCCTTTCTAGAAAAGCTAACTACACTCAAGACTGTTTAAAATTGCAAAGTCAGTCTTTTCAGCCCACATTATGATAGCATAATTGGGTAAACCTATTAACATAAGCAAACAAAGGAAGAGATTAGTCAACCTGACTTTCACTGCTTATACAACTACAAGGCAATAATTTCCATGCATGGATGAAATAGCTAAGATATGCTCACCCAGATAGGGAAAGACATTAAATGGACAAAATACAAATATTTATGTGAAGATTTTACTTCAGTTTAGATGTATAAAGACATTACATTGCCTCATCTGTGGCAATTAAATTCTTTTCATTGTACTACTATTGTAGTCCTGAAAAGATAGTACTATTGTCAAAGTGACCTGAAAAATAATTGCTGTACAATTTAAAGTATTGGAATTAATTATTTCCTGGATTATTTGCATCAGAGAAGATATCCTTTCACAATGGCAACTGAAAAGGGAAGGATCATTTTTATCTACAATGATACACAAGTGTGGAATCTCACAGGAAATTAAGAGTATAAAACAGATGGACAAATATAGAAAATTTAATTACATATTACAGAAGTTTCACAAGTATCCACAGGACTTCTTTCCACTGTTGCTACAGAGTATTTTGTCATTGTTACCTTTTCATCTTTCCCTTATCACACCTAGAGACTTTTTCTCTGTTCAAGTGGCATATCTCCTATATACTCTCTGTATTGTATGCACGCTATGGTCTCATTGTAGTACAGAAGGTATACAAGACAATGGTGAATTTCATCATTCAATACCATGATACCATGATTTATGAAGATCACAGAGCAAGAAGGAGTTTTATTAAAACTTGTTTTCAGCAATGAAGAGCTATTCTGGTGAATTCATTCACACATGCATCATTTCATACCCTAAAATGATAGAAATTTCAGTTTTCTCTTATGAATACTTGCCTGTATTTATTGTTAGTCAAGAAATTCCAGCTTAAAAACACCCATATCAAACATAATACCCTCCAGGGTCAGCCCACATGTCAACCTAGCACAGTACTCTGTCTCAGAGAGTGGTGAGATGTTAATTGAGGAGGAGAAAAGCCTGAATATTTTATGTCTGCTTCCCCTTGACTTTCCCAGCATCTGCAGCTACTATATCTGTGACACTAAAGGGTGCATCCTTGTCTATTCTCTTATTTTCCATTAGCAGAACTCTTTTTTCTATGAATCTCTTTAATTCTTTTTTGAATCTGGCAATATCCTCTTTTTCTATAGTCTCCTGTGGTAGCAACACTCAGAGGCTCACTGTCTAGTGTATAAAGAAGTACTTACTTCTACCTGTTCAAATCAACCTTTTCTAGTTTCAAGTGCCCTTTGGTTCTTGTGTTGTAAGATTTGTAAATAACATCTCCAAACTCACCTTCCTCCTCAGCCTTCTTTAAATTGAGAAATCCCAGTCTTTCCTCATTATGCAGCTGGTCTGCCCCACTGATAGTTCCAGTTGCCTTCTTCTAAATGTTCTTGTCTCCTTACAACACTTTAAATCCTCTCTTAGTCTTCATGTCCTCCCTGATGACATCCAACATCTTGTTGACCAATTTGTTTTCTGCTGAATGTTAAGGCAATGATTTCAGAGGACTGCCTTGCTCACAGTTTAATTTGGTCAGAAACTTAGACACATAGAAGGATAGTCACTGGGTTGCAAATGAAGACAAAAGGAAAAGAGTTGCCTAAAGATGAAACCACCTGACATGGTGGGTAAAAAACTGACTGGATGGCTGAGTCCAAAGATTGGTAGTAAATGGATATAAATCCAGTTGGCAGTTGGTCACAAGTGGTGTTCCTCAAGGCTCAGTCCTGTTTAATATCTTTAACAGTAATCTGGATGAGAGGATTGATTGCAACCTCAGTAAGTTTGCAGATGAAGTTAGGAGGAAGTGTTGATTTGCTTGAGGGAAGGAGGGCTCTGCAGAGGGATCTGAACAGGCTGGATTGATGGGCCAAGGCCAATGGGGTGGAGTTCAACAAGGTCAAGTGCCAGGTCCTGCATGTTGGCCACAACAATCCCATGCAACACTACAGTCTTGGGAAAGAGTGTCTGTAAAGCTGCTCTATGGACAAGAACCTGGGGGTGCTGGTCAACAGCTAGCTGAATATGAGCCAGCAGTGTGCCCAGGTGCCCAAGAAGGTCAACAGCATCTTAGCTTGTACCAGAAACAGTGTGGCCAGCAGGACCAGGTAAGTGATTTTGCCCCTGTACTCTGCACTGGTAAGGCTGCACTTCAAATACAGTGTTTAGTTTTGGGGGCTCCTCACTACAAGAAAGACATTGAGTTGCTGGAATGTGTGAGGATTTCTCTTGTCTAAATCTTCCATTAAACTTTCTTGCCCCACTGAAATGGTGCAAGTTGGGAAACAATCTACTATGAGAGTGTAAAAGTAAAATGTTAATTAACCCTATGGTCTTTAATTTGCTGACATTTAACTGCATCTCTACATGTTTCCCTAACTGTAGTACTGAGAACTATTCAAAATGGTATGGTTAAACTTGCACAGGTATTAAAATTCATGCTATTCTGTGAAACCTGTAAAGTCTAAATGGAATTATATTATTCATAGATGTTAAAAGAGCAACACATAACCTTAATTTTGAAGTGCCTTAGAAAAAAAGGTGCCTTATTAAGAACACATTTTTCTCTAACTCAGATGAAGACAAAAGCAGAAGGCGAGTAAAATAAGTGGTTTTCTTCCAGTTAATGCTATACTTTAAGGGAAAACTAAACAAACCAGTTTTCAGTTTTTAGAGATTACTGGGTGTTTTTTGTTTTCAGGTCATAATGAAATAAATTCTCAACATCACAACATGAAGTGTTTTATTTTGTTCAAAACATCATTTCATCACGAAATAGAACTCTGGACAAGTCTTATTAGCAAAGGCCCAGATCCTGCAAAATTTTATGTACATGTTTTCAGTTACAACATTTGGTTATTCCAATAGACTTTGATAAACCTTTTCAGTAATAAAGATATTTCCTCATGTGTGTGCTTGTGTAAATTTCCTCTTCTTTTTAAAATGTGCTGCCTTTTTCCAACATTGGGCTTTCCAATTCTGAAGCTGATTAAGTCTGTGCTTCTCTTTGTTTCTCTCTTATAAAAATCTTCCAGAAAAAGTTATGGAAATCAGAGAAGTAGCTGGCAAGCAAAAGAAAATTTCTCTAACACTGATGGTGGTGTAAACATCCTCATGTGATGAAATGGTGTAAACACCTTTTTAAATAATAAATTACTACATTTAATTTTTGAAAATGTATTACAATGACTTGGTCATGTAGAAAATCATTCAGCTTCTTCATTCAGGCTTACAACTGCCTACTGTATCTGGAGTATTATATCCACGTAGAAACTGTAAGAGAATAAAGGAGGAGGGGGCAGAAGAGGTTTGTTTTGGTTTTATTTGTATTCAGTAGCAGTTGACAATACACTGGGCTGGTTTTTTTATGTACCAGGCTTTGCAGACTATGTGAAGGTGGCTTGGAGAAAACTCATTTTTTAGTTAGGAAATATATACTTAATGGCTTTAGTGTCTGAAGTTTCATCTGAATCAGATTTTATGTAGTTTTGGGTTCACTTCTTTTGGAATCTGGCAGAAAACAAGTCAGAGAAGGGAAAACAACAAAACCCTGTATTCCTTGTTTATGTCCTTTCCTCCAGACACAATTGAGGCAGACTATGAATTAATGATGAGTCCCTATGAAGCCAATACATTGGTGAGTGAGGGGTTTATGTGTTTTGATGTTTTATTACAGTATTATACTCAGTGATTATATTTCCCTTGGTTTTGCTTACATTCAGAGTTGCCAAGATCAATGTGCATGTGTTTCTCAGGGTTTTTTTAAAACAGATGAACTATTTGAATATAGTTAATGTGCTCAATATGTTCATTTGGTATACATTAATATTTTTTTTTCAGAGCAACTACTTGAATACCAAAGGAGAGTGCTGTTGAATGTTGAATAGCTTATTTAGGTCTAAGAATTGTTATTCCCCTGCAGGTCCAAATGAGCTATGGGAATTAATACTTTTTCTGTCTCTAGAAATAAATACAGACCTGTGACATTAATTATGGATGTGTCTTTATGGAAAGTATAGATCAAAAGAGAGTATATACAAATAATTATACAACAAATATATTCAATACTGTCCCAGAAACAAATGCAAATCACATTGAAACTTCACAAAAGCACAACAAATAATGAGAAAGTTACTATTAAAGAGAAACATCATTTATTGAATAGATGATCACAGTGTAACAATGTTTATTACAATGTATTCAAAGACCAAAGACTTGCACCTGAGAACTCACATGCAGATTACATCCTTATGATACAAGTCTATTGACTGAGAAGGGTTTCAACAATCTCATAACTGTCTCATGACTCTTCAAAATATCACAGAATCACAGAATTTTAGGAGTTGGAAGGGACCTCGAAAGATCATCTAGTCCAACCCCCCTGCCACAGCAGAATTCCCTAGACCAGGTCACACAGAAGCATATCCAGATGGGTCTTGAATGTCTCCAGAGAAGGAGACTCCACACCCTCTCTGGGCAGTCTGTGCCAGTGCTCTGGCACCTCAACTGCAAAAAAATTTTTCTTCTATTCACATGGAACCTCCTATGCTTCAGCTTACAAACATTGCCTCTCGTCTTGTCACTGGGCTCCACTCAGAAGAGCCTGACCCCATCCTCCTAACACCCACCCTTCACATATTTATAAGCATAGATGAGGTCACCCTTCAGTCTCCTCTTCTCCAAGCTAAAGAGACCCAGCTCCCTCAGCCTTTCCTCAGAAGGAAGATGTTCCAGCCCCTTCATCATCTTGGTGGCTCTGTGCTGGACTCTTTCCAGCAGTCCCCTATCCTTCTTAAACTGAGGAGCCTAGAACTGGACACTGTATTCCAGATGCAGCCTCACCAGGGTAGAGTAAAGGGGAAGAAGAACCTCTCTTGACCTACTAGCCACACCCCTTCTAATCCAGCCCAGAATCCCATTGGCCCTCCTGGCCACAACAGTACACTGCTGGCTCATGGTCATCCTTCCATCCACCAGGACTCCCAGATCCCTTTCCCTTTCACTGCTCTCCAACAGGTCAGTCCCCAACCTATACTTCTACATGGGGTTGGTCTTTCCCAGGTGCAAAACTCAACACTTGGCCTTATTGAATCTCATTAAATTTCCCCCTGCCCAACTCTCCAGCCTGTCTAAGTCTCAGTGAATGGCAGCACAACCCTCCGGTGTGTCAGCAACTTCACCCAGTTTAGTGTCATCTAAAGGAGGTAGTAATATTTTTAGAAGATCTAAACCAGGAATATTGAGGTTATGAGGGAAATGAAGTCTCCTGTCTCCAACATCAGACACTTCTTGTATTGTCTACCATGTCTCATACATCCAGTTCCTCCTATGTGGACACAGATACTGCAGCTCTCTACAGGTGTTCAGCTGACTTGGCATATGACCAAGGCTCAGATCTGCTAAGAACATTGTTGCTAAGCTGAAAGAAATTTCGTAAGCTAAAGACACTGCAGATAGCAAAAGTAGAAGCAGAGTGTAGTTGTGGAGATAGTGAGTGGCTCAAGGATTTAGCTGGCAAAATACTGACATGAAAGTATATAAAGCTCTTAAGCTGTATATATCCTGTTTTCACTGTGCATAGTAAAAGACCTCAAATAGAAGTGACCTAGTGAGCTGGATTACTGGTAACATCCTACCACAAGCAGTGTAGGACTTCAAGCCTTAACAAGTGTTTGGGTTTGATGTAAGCCAGCAGTGTAAAATTTGATAGCCTGTCATATTGAGGAGGTAAGACTACATGATTTAGACATATTTTTTGAGCTTAGCTTCATGAATTTCAGCCTCTCCAAGGAAAGGATAGCTTTGATTTTTAAACAGAAGCAGTAATATCATTAGAATGCATCAATCCTAACAGCAGCATTTTGTCCAGGCTGGCAAGGACCTTGTAAGCAGAGGACCCAGAACTGCTTTGTGAATACCATAACAATACAGGATTGTGTCTGACAGCAGTATGAAAGAAAGTTTTGTTGTGGAATGCCTTAACTCTCTGGACAAAAGAGAACTTTTTTTGAAGTCATGCTTAAAATATTCCTCTATATTGTTTTCCAAAAGCAGATAGAGCATGCCAGAAGATTCAAACCCCAAAAGTAACAGCCCAGCCAATGCTTAAGCAGCCCCCAAGCAGTAGGATCAAAGAGGGCAAAATACTGTGTATTTTGGCCAAAAATACCCTTCCCTATTGACATATTTATTTCATCAAGAAGATCTGAAAGTGCAAATGAGCAAATTGCAAGTCTCAGACCTTTGAGTTCAAAAAGTGACTTAGACAAATTTCATATGAAAGCATTTTTAGAAATGCAAATATTGTTGAGATAGGATAGTAAGGAGGTCAGTGATTTAAGAGTAAAAATGTTGACATAAAAGGGTAAAATGCTTCACGAGGGAAGAAAGAAGAAGTGCATAGAATAAGACAAACTCAATGGCACGAAGGATTAGCCTGTATCAAACAGCAACAGAGGCTAATACCAGCCCCCCACCCTTGACAGACAACTGATGGGTTGGCAGACCCTCCTTTCATTGCAGCTGGCAACTGTATTAATACTTAGCCTCCTACCTAATTCATCTTAGCTATCTATTGTGTGCAGTCACCAATAAGCAATTGCTACAGAGCCTGCCCGTGACTGGTAAAAGACCTCAAAGTGGCCTGAAGTGGGTGGAAAGAAAGCTCTCAGCAGAATGTGCTGGTGTCCTGGCTAGATCTTTTCTCTTCAGCTAAATTAACCTTGAATTATTTAAAAGAAGATGATATAACAAAGTCCTATTTTCCACATCCTATTATTTTAACTGTCAGGAAATAGAATCTAAGGGGAAAGCACTGCCACACAGTCACTATCTTCTACAACAGTCATGCTTTGAAAACTCAGTGATTAGTTCTTATTGGTCCTCTCAGAGAGTGCCAAAAAAAGTTAGGGGACTACTCTCAGATAAGAGTCTTCTTTCTGAATTTCAAGCAGAACCACTTCTTTTGCCAAAGAAGGGACTGACTAACACTGAAGATACACAGAGGAAAGAAAAATTAGACATTGTATTGTTTCCCATGTGGCCTCCAACCAAGATTGGGCATTTTTTTATTCACTTTCTGAAATTTTTTTCTCCCAACATGCTGTATAAAGATCCTCATCAGCCTTCATAATTCTCTGGGAACATTAACCTAGAGTTTAGGATTTTTAATGCTTGACATTATGGACACTTGCAAGATTGTGCAGAATTGGAATCTGGCCTAATGCATATTTTCAGAGTTAGAACAAGTGATTTGTTTTATTTCAAGGACAAGCTATCAACACCAAGACCACTGTGCAATATATATTGCACATTGAAATCCACATAGATGAAAATACCTTGAGTCTTATTAAAAGTCTTCTTGCTTCCAACTTCAAAATCATGAAGGAAAAATTAAAAGACAACACACCAACAAACTAATCCTCCTTATTCCACAGAAATCTCAAATATTTATTACACACTGGTAGAATTGAATCACTTGGGGAATCAATAAATAATTAGCAGAAATGTTTCAGATCTCTTATAAATATCAAAGGCTTTTAATAATTACTATACAAATCCAGATAAGCACAAGTCATGAATGCTTTAAATATTGTGGGAGGTGGAAATAAGCTGAGAACTATATAATTTTCAAAAAAAAAAAATTAAGTACATTTTTGATCCTATACTGCCTGGTTATGAAGTGTGAAGCATTCCTTGAAGGAGAGACTAAGTGATAAATCTAGCATTCTTCTACTTTATTCTACAAGAAGTGTCAGTACAGTCAGCATAGTTTAATTAAACAATCATTTTCCCTTTGTCTTGTTTTGTTTTCTTTTAACTAGGAGCAGTTTATAGTTAATGGAAGTGAATCATTACATAATCCCATTATCATTATGTTTACAGACTATGCTTGAACAGATAGTCATGTATTTCTATCATATTAAAGTGGTGTATCTGAAATTTCCTCCTCTTTCTATTTACTCCTCTGTGTTTGTCAGTAACATGAACACAGCCAATTCCAATTCCTGGAACACAAGCACCAACATAGAGGTTCATAAAGTTAGCCAGGCTAAACTCAGAGCTGAACTGAAAAAGTACTTGACACCATTTATGTGGTTATCAATTAAAGACCTTTTAAAGCAGGGATTGTACAGAATCACAGAAAGTTAGGAGTTAGAAAGATCATCTAGTCCAACCCCCCAGCCACAGCAGGGAATTTCCTACCTTAACATGAAAGAACAGATTCCACTAAAAAACTTGCAGTATTTCTTGGGCAATTGATGTTATTAACATCTTCAATGGCTAATATTGTTAAATCTAAAATGTTTAAAATAGAAGTGTTTGAGTAAGGGTAACAGGCTAGATCTGCTTAAAAGGTGAAGAGAGAAGAGGGAGTTCTGAAGAATGCATAGAGAAAAACAAATCTGTTTTACATTTGCCTTCCTGAATAAAATACTTTACCACTTCATCATAACCATGCTATCTCACATTATAAAATCTGCATCATTCTCAGCAGCCTTATAATTATTTAAGGAGGGATCTGCTCAGCTCACCTCTAACAGCTGCTAATCTCCCAGAAACTAATAGCTCATTCACTAATGAATCCATCCTCACTGGCAATATTATACTCAGTACTCACCTTCACTCTTCATTAAATCCCATTTAGTTATATGCTTGTATCATTTTGTAAAAAGATTATTCATATTAAGCAAAATATATTCTGATTGAGGGGAAAAAAAGCAATTTTTGGAACTCAAATGTTTTTGTATGCACTTGTGTGTTGATACAACTAGAATATGCTCATATATCATTAACTACAAATTGCACATATTAGACATTCTGCTCACAAGTATTACGATGCAAGTAAACAACAGGAGTAAGAAGACCTATTTCTAAAGAGCAGAAGGTATCTAACACCACAGTCCCTAGTCCCAGACCTGGTCAATGGTTTATGGCTAAGAGGATGCAGACATCAAGATTTAGTGTAGTGCTTAATGTCACCTTGTGTGTTCTGGAGTGCGGCAACAGTAGAAGGGGAAAACAACAGTTTAAAGAGAATAGCAATGATTTCAGTGTATACAGTACCTAAACAATTGTTATCAGTCAAAGAAAATAGCAAATGCACTGATTCCTATATGACTTAATAGAGAAAATAATCATTATATGACTTAAGAAAACATAATAATAGACAGCAACTCACACACACAGTTATATACAGGTATAGAAGTTAAGCTACGACTAAGATCTTATTTTCTGCAGATTGTAATGAATTAGATGTTCCAGGATTTCTGGAATTTTGTAAAAAATCCCAGAGATCAGCATACTCACTTCTCTCTTCATTTGTCTCTGAGGATGGATGGTGATTCCCTTTGTCAGTCCCTGAGGATGGACAGTCAGTCAACCTGAGAGGCATCCCAACTTAGGATGGCAAGATACTGAGGTCAGCCTGCTGAGGTGCCAGAGAGCTCCAACAGGTCTCACTTTGAGATCAATATTTATAGCCTTGTGGGATAATAAGCTTTGGTCAGTCTGACGTACTTTCCCACTGTGGCCATTATTCTCAGGTGAGTTTGGCTTTTCTTCAAACAGTTATGGTGACTTGTTGGTATCTTTCCAAGGCATTCAGCAGTTATATAACAAAAACTCCAGGCTCAGAAAGTACCAGGATCAGAATGCACTAAGCTCTTCTCTCTCCTAGCCATCTGTGTAAATCATTACACAATACCGGTATCAACTTTGCGCAGTGGCCTGAGAAGCAAAGCAGCCTGAAGAAGAGAGAGAAAGCTGCTTAAGAGCCAAACTTGCAACACACCCAGGGACAGGGGTGTCAGTACCACCACAGCTCCTTCAGAGGAAGCCTGACTGCAGTACCACTGCCTGCCTGCCTCCCAGGGCTCAAAAAGAAAACTTAATGATAGACATTGGGAAGAATAATCTGACCTACTCATGCACCTTACAGGGCTCTAAATTACCTGCAATCACAGAGAGGAAAAAAGGAATCAGATACTTCTGTGAACAACTCAATAACTGTCTCTGCTCAATACACAGCATCAGTCAAAAGAGCAAAGAGAATGTTAGGATGCAAACAGAGCAATGTTGAAAATTATATTGAAAGCAAACACCATCACATAAATCAATGAGAGCTTCCTCTGAACCACAGGTCTGTGCTGATCACTTCATCGAAAAAGGATGCGGCAGAAGGTTTACAGACAGACAACAAAAATGAAGAGAGGCTTGGGAAAACATCAGATATGTGGAGAATGAAATAACTGGGACAGTTCAGCTTTGAGAGGAACTATTTAGGGGAGCATGAATAATACATTCACTAAACTGAATTGAGGGAGAGCTGGGAATTTTTTAACTGCCTAGTTCCAGTAGGAAATGTGAATTTGTCGAAAGAGAAGTATTTTGTAGAAATACATAATTTAAAAAAATCATTTCAAAGGAGTCACAGCCAAGGTTTCTGTCTGTCAAGGACTTTTCTTCCATTAGAAATTCACCTTATTTTCTCCAAGCAGACTATCTGGAGTGTTAACTTTCTTCAGCAGCTTTGTATCATAGGCCTCCTCAGACACAGGACACGCAATCATTTAGCTTCAAAACTCCAGGGTAAAACCACTCTAGGATAACTAAGAATTTGAAACTCAAAATTTCCAGTGCTCCGGGAGCTTTGAATAGAGTAGAACTACAACAGAAACCTTTTCAGGACATTAGCTGTCTTGATACTGTTTGCCTGGAGTTTACATGAGAATTAAGAGATTGTAGAGCACCTCTGATGAGAGTCATATGTCAAATTCTTGAGAGATGAATGATATGATCTGGTAAGCCAAAAGCTATTGTCATTATGTACCTTAATAAAAAGTCATTGCTATTCTATTAGAGTAGATCTTATGCACTGCTATTCCTTGGCTTTTAAATAATGTTTGTGTGCACCATCCTAGGGATTTTAAAATAATGGCATTTAAAAAAGCTTTTTCCAGCAAACCAAATGTTGGATCAGTCATGCTGGAATAAAGGGAGGAGAGTCTGCTGCGAATCCCCGAGGTGTGTCACTTTAAAATAGTGCATTGGACTCTAGGGCAAATAAAACAATAGGAAATTAGGGGAGTTCAACTGTTGTGACTATTTATTCTACAGCAACTTTAGTTCAAACCATGCTGATAGTTTTTCTAATGCCTTAAATCAAACAGCAGGTATCTGTAGCCTCAAGGTAAGAAATGCTAAACATCTGCCAGTTTCCAGGTTTGAAACATTGCTGCTGCCTTACCTGAAGGAAATTTTACTGTCAGTGAACCAGGAATCTCAGTGCTACTGTCTCATGTCATTTTTGATTCTCACTTCATAAAACTTTGAACAGGACCCTCTTCCAAAGATCTAATTGTTAAGTAATTTGCAAAATGTCTTGCTTACAATATTTTCCAGTTCCTTATACTGGCCACAAAAATACAGCCATACATTATTCAGTTTTAGTTCTTTAACAGCCTCAAGACTACTCTTGACAGCTGACAGTGATCAGTATTCACATCAGTGTCTACTTCAGCAGTCCATCCATCCACGCTGTACTGGCACTATTCCTTCTGACACATGCTTTGGCCTATGAGAAAGATCTACAGATGTAAACATAATGGAATAAACCATATAATCCTTCAAAACAGATACTTCATTTCTGCACATTAATGGTCTGGTACTCACAAGCACAAACTATTCAAGACTTCTGTCTTCCCTTCCCCATCAGGTTCTCACTGTACCAACAGAACAAAGGTTTTGACTGGCACTGGCCAACCGACGGAGCTGGTACAAGGTGTGTTTTATCTAACTTTAAACTGATTGTCACAGTTCCATAACTTATTGTTCCTCCTGCAATTCTCTACTAGATTTGACAAGTTTGCCAAATTCAAGTCTTGCTGGATTTTACATCCTCATTCATCTCCAAGAACAATATCAATTTGGCAGGCTGCAATGCCTACTGCAATAAAACACTTAGAAGCCACTCTACTGTGATCAGTCAAAATATACTTGAACTTAAGAATATGAATAATTGTGTTGAAGTCAGTAGAATTACCATGGGTCATGTCAGAGTATGTACTCCTCTAAGGCAGTATAATCTTTCAAATCTGCTCTGCATATTCTCCTGGGAGGCAGAAGGAGTTGTGAAGATGGAAGAAGCACGTTCTATCCTTATGCAGAAATTCATTAATAAGCCTTCATCAAGCATGAACACCAACAAGAAGGATACCAGAAAAGATGTTACATCATCACTGTGTTTTAAGAGACAAAAAATAGCTATTCAGCGATTTTGAATATAAATTGTTGTACCCCTCCCCCGAGTTGACCATTAAGAAGCATAACAAGACTGTTGCACCCTTTGTCTTAATTTAAAACCATTGCAGAACACTGCAGAGAGGCTTTACCTCTGGAGAGCTGGAATCAAGCGATCTCTAACGGAAGATACTTCCTGGGCGTTGTTCGAGCCCATTCCTGTGCCTATACTGACACCTAGTGACCACAGAGGCAGTTTAATAATTTCCAAACTCAAGTTTTTTGCTTAAATAAATATATTTATTTACCTAAAGTATTGCTATACAAGGGAACTATTAAACAGCTTGTTTAAAATATCAGTGCTGCTAAGATACTGTGAGTTAGTGGCTTTAATTTAGGCACGTAAGTTTGTTCAGGAGTGCAGGATCCCAGGCTGGAAGCTTTGCAAACTTTTAATAAAATAACAGGCAGTACCACCATTAACCTGTTTACTACCTAATATGATTCACCTACACTAGATATTTGATGTGCTTTTAGAAGTACTACCTGAAAAAAACATATTTTAACAGGTATATGGTGAAAGCAACAAGTCATTTGTTTCCCCTAGGCATTTCATTTCAGCAGCATCACACATAATTCACACATGCATACATAATACCAGGGCAAGTTCAACTTTCCTTCAGTAACAATCTGCCTCTGATCTTTGGCTTGTTATCTCAGGACTTGGTTGTCTTGTGCTCAGACAGGAGTTGGACTAGATAATCCTTGTGGGTCCCTTCCAACTTAGGAACATTTTATGATTCTATAACATATTTTCAAGTACTACTGGTTTAAATCAGTGTAGGAGATCTGTTATGCTCCAAGTATGTGAAAACACAGAAATGCAATCTTCAGGGCTTCACTGCATGAAATGTTAAACATCCTCAGTTTCCTTTGGCTTCTCTCTGGTGCCCTAATGACAGAGACAAGCAGACAGAAAGAAAGTAAATAATATAATAGGGGATGCATCTATGACCTGGAAAACACACAAGTAGTTTTCTTAATTTACTGGACATTAGTACCTTTGAAACTGTGAAAGGTAAATCTTAACTAAGGATTTGATCACTCAAAGCACTGCTCCCTTTCTGCTCCTCTGATTTCAATCAAGAGTAGTTAACACCTCTTGCAACAAATTTGGGTAGAGCCCTTCCCAAATCTTCCTTCAGGAAGCCTAGCCATGACAGTGACAGTTAACACCTCACAGGAACTGTTAATATCTCTCTGAGCCACATATTTATTGTCTAATGAGGAGGTATTTCTTAGTATCTGTGACTTCCTGGGTTGAGCAAGAGATGACTAAGAGAACAGTATTTTGTCAAGTCTCTATAAGAAGCTTCAGTGAAAAAGAAAGATAATGTACTGAGACTGTAGTTCCACAACAATCTAGGATCAGCCAAGTATTACCCTCATGGCCATGTCCTTCTCCTGTATTTGTTTGACTTCTCTTAGCTTGTTCTGACACTTAGTCTGATCCTCTGCTGGGTATTTTGGTATGTTAAGATGTGAGAAAGTATTTTCTTCTGGCTTTGGTTTGTTCAAGGCAGGGTGGTGGGTTAAATTACACAAGGAGATGTTAGTTCTTTATGATCCCAGTCAGAAAGGTGCTCAGATTCTAGAAAGCATCTCTTAAGATGCTGGGTTTGAGATCACATTTAAAAGAAAAGGAGAATAAAATAGACAACCATATGACCCTCCAGATGCTGGGAGCACCAGCATACCCTGCAGATCCCATTCATGGAAAAGTTACCCCATTTGATCATACTTTATGTATGTTCTTGGAATTAAGATTTTGAATTGCCTCAGGCTGACAGCACATAAAATGTTGGCACAAGGCATCACATGCTACAATTTGAAACTCCAACATCTAATTGGAGGGAGGAAAACACTTTCAATACACTTGGTCCTTGATTTTAAGAAAATGTTTCTTGTCTGTTTTTTCATATTTTCTAACTCTCAGCTATACCAGATACTCAGATTTCTCTATTCTTCTCTCCTAAGTAATGCCCAGCTGCCTATATGTTTATTTATAATCACTACTGTGTTGCTTAAGTTTAAATGATTAAAAATTATATTTCAAAACTGAATAAAAATTACACCATTACCCCCCAAGGTTTATGCAAGATATTCTCAATGAAGCAGGATAGAGAAATGTATGTGTGACTACACATGATTGTATCATTTCAGCTGGAAGGCATCTGGCAGGTATCTGACACTACCTCATGCTCTAAGCAGTCACAATGAAGCAAAGGCTCCAAGAAAGCAAAAGGCTTTTACATTTAGAGTGATGGCTACCACTGAAATAACTACTAGATCCCAGTATTTCAGAAAGAAGTTTGAAGGGCTTTTCTGCCAAACTGATTATGTTCTGAGAATGGCCAAAGGTCAGGTAAAAGCAAAAATGGAAAAACATATGAGGCAAAGATATAAAGCCACATATATGGAACAATTTAGTATGAGGCTTGTTTCTTCAGAAAGCAATATTAAAGTATCCTTCTTATTCTTCTTCCTCTCAGCCTTTATCCAATCTTTTATATTTTGCCTTAAGATGTGTGTAAAAACTTATTTCAGTTCATTCTGAAAATTTTGTTGTGAAGTCCATTTAGTTCATGACACAGTTCTGCTGCCCTGCTAAAATAGCAGAACCTCAAGATCAACCTCAGACTAAAACCCAAACATGTGGCAAACAGCCAAACCATCCAAGTATCTGGCTTTTGCATGAACACAGCTACTTTCTAAAATGCATTGCTATTGCTGTTTACATTAAAAGCCCCCTGAAACTGCTAAGTAAAACTAATGGTATACACTCATATTAGGACTTGTGCCTTCAAACATAGCCAAAATAATTTCAACTGTCAAATTTTTGTAATAGGTTAAACTTACTGAATATATTGAAGATCATGAGAATCAAATGAAATTCAACAAGTCCAAGTGTAAGGTCCTGCATCTGGGTAGGAGCAACCCAAGATATGTGTATAGGCTGGGAGAAGAACTCGTTGAGAACAGCCGTGCAGAGAAGGACTTGGGGATCACGATAGACGAAAAGCTGGACATGAGCTGGTAATGTGCACTTGCAGCTCAGAAGGCTAACTGTGTCCTGGGATGCATCAGGAGAGGCATGACCAGCAGGTCTAAGGAGGTGATTCTGCCTCTCTATTCTGCCCTCGTAAGGCCCCACCTGGACTACTGTGTACAGTTCTGGGGTCCTCAGCATAAAAAAGATGTGGACCTCTTGGAGCGGGTCCAGAGGAGGGCCACAAAGATGAGCAAAGGGCTGGAGCACCTCCCCTACAAGGACAGGCTGAAGGAATTGGGGTTGTTCAGCCTGGAGAGGAGAAGGCTTAGAGGCGACCTTATAGTGACCTTTCAGTACCTGAAAGGGGATTATAAGGCAGAAGGAGAGAGACTTTTCTCCTTGTCTGATTGCAACAGGACACGGGGGAATGGCTACAAGCTGAAGGAGGGGAAATTTAGGCTGGAGATTAGAAGGGGGTTCTTTACCCAAAGGGTGGTGAGGCACTGGAACAGGTTGCCCAGAGAGGTTGTGGAGGCCCCATCCCTGGCAGTGTTTAAGGCCAGGCTGGATGTGGCCCTGGATGACCTGGTCTAGTGCATGTGGCGTCCCTGCCCGTGGCAGGGGGGTTGGAACTAGATGATCTTTAAGGTCCCTTTCAACCTGAGCCATTCTATGATCCATATGTGATCATATAGAGCATAGCTTTAAGCTTGTCAATCAGTTTAGAGATGTTGCAGTGTACTTTCTGAATCTTACTTTTGGAATTTGCAATTTTGTCACCTTTTAGGCTTCCAGCTGATAGTCTCCTTATTTCAAATTGGATTTTTCTTGTAAATTGAAGTATTTGCTTTACCTCTTTTTTCTCTCTGTACTGTTTTCCTCTTCTATTCACTTCCAAGTCTTCTTGGCTCTGTTGTCAGAATAGATTTTCTGCATAATTTATTAAACTCTATGCTTTTACAGAAACACCTTAAGTATTTAACTTTAGACATAAGATAGAGGTTGTAATCTCTGCCTTCAAGATAGCTGTAAAATGTGTTAATTGTCCTTTGGGTGTCTTCTAAAAGTTTTGTAATCTGAGTCCTTTTATGAATTTGGATCTCAGCTGGTCATAGTCTAATAGATGATCAGCTCTATTGCTGATGCTTCACAAACAATCAGAGACACAAACAGACCACACTCATACAGTCTTTACTCTGCTTTGTCCACCTACTTTTTGCAACTCTTCACTTTAAAGGCAGGCCCATGTTTTGCTTTTGTATCAGCAATATTGTAAAAAATCAGAAATCACAGGTCAGTTTTAAAGGCAAAATTGCACATTTGCAAACAAAAGGAAACTATTAAACCCTCTTTTGGACTACTATTGTTTATAATCTTGCAGGTTTTGGTTGGGGAAGTTTTAAGAACAATTTTACATTTTGTAGGTGAGGAGAGACATTTCACTTTTACTAAAAAGACTGAATTATAAAAATCAAACTGTTACCTGAATGGTTGTTTTAAACTTAGAGAACTCTTCTGTATGTGGATTTCTTTTCCTCCAAGTTCGTGGATTAAAAGATTCCGAAGTGTATTTGTCTGTAGAAAAAAAACATACACATTGTTTCTTGATTTCAGCTACAATTTCAGGAAAGAATTAAATATTACAGCAGTTGAAGTTTCAGTTAGTGCATCCACTGAATCATAGAATGGCTCAGATTGGAAGGGACCTTAAAGATCATCTAGTTCCAACCCCCCTGCCATGGGCAGGGATGCCACATGCACTAGACCAGGTCATCCAGGGCCACATCCAGCCTGGCCTTAAACACTGCCAGGGATGGGGCCTCCACAACCTCTCTGGGCAACCTGTTCCAGTGCCTCACCACCCTTTGGGTAAAGAATCATATACAACATCTCTGAAATACAAAGTAGTAGTAAGTACAGACTTTCTCTATGTACTGTAGATCTGTAGATCATTTGTAATCTTGCAGTATTTCCACTGTGCTCACAGAATCTTCCACATGAGGCAATTCTATGACAGACATCCCTGACTTGAACAAAGTGAATGATTCTGTGTTGAAAATCTTCCCAAAGACACCAGTTTCTTTTAGATTCAGCTACTCCATAATCCATTCTCCTGACCAATCCCTACTTGTAAAAGCTCTGGATGCAAGGCAATAATATGTTTTTCTGCTAGACAGTTGATTTTGCATCAGAGCAAACTGTCTAAGGACCAAATATTTTGGTAACATTTGTCTAAAACTCAATATTATTAATACTCTTATTCTCTGTTAACTCCAGTTTAATTCCAGGAAGTCAAATTATTCATTCCACAGTAAACCTAAAATTTTCAGTTGTTACACAACATGTAAGTATTACCATAGTTCTCCATTCGGGTCCCATATCTTCTGTTTGTCTTGAGGCAATTCTTTGGATTGGAGCATTTCCCACCATATGGCTCAGGTACTACTGAAAAGAAAGGTAGCAACAATGGTAATGGCTGTTCTTATGACAAAAATGTTGAACACCTTTATTTTGAAATGCTCTATCCTTTTTTAAAGTGGAAATTTGGCAAGATGTATTCTTCACATTCAGACTGTTCTCTCTGTAATCTTTATGCCAACCTGTCCACATTTAATCAAGGTAAATATTAAGAGAAAAGAAAAAAACCTGCAACTATTCATCCACAGGACAAAGCAGTGATGTTGGGATTCATTTCACTTCACTCACCTGAAAGTAGGGGTTACTCTGTCTGAAGGAGGCTCATTTTATTTGTTATTAAGACAAGGGAGCTAACTCAAGAAGGAGATTCAACCCAGCTTAAGAGGGAAGACTGAAACTGATAAGATGAAATCACATTCTTAACTAAATTTCTTGATGAAGTGACAGACAAAAAAAACACAGTTATAGAGAAAAACCATTAAAATGTAAAGTAGAAAGGCAAATAAAACCCAAATGATGCACTAGATTGTGTGAAGCTATATTAGCAAGTTAAAAAAAAAAAAGAAAGTTGTAAAACTGTGGTTATATCTGAAACAGATTGCAAAAAAGCCCCCCACAAGACTCAGAATCCCATCTGTAGTCTTCTTGTCAAATTTATGAGATAGTAGTACATGCTACCAAGAGGACAGCAGAACATTTCAAAGACAGAAAATAGATGAAGGAAAACATCATCCTGCAAGAATGGCAGGAAGGATGAATTCACTTCTCTGTCCAACAAAAAGAATGTGAAAAAATATTAAAATCACAAGAATTTACAATCTATTTAGATCAGTAACAGAAAATCCTTTGTTTATTCAATATGAAAAATAATCCTAAATAATGAAAATAATCAGAATTCTATCCCAATCAAAACTCAAGTGAAATCCTAGTTGTGGAAGAATACCATGTAAAACAAGATCATCATTTCATCATGTGGCAGCTACAGCTACTCCCACAGAAACATTAACAACACATAGCCAGACACATAAGCCTGAGATAAAGGAGCTGAGACCTGCAGGAGCCAGCATGGCACCAAGGAACACCTGAGATGAGGATGTAGCAGGATTTCTTGCAGAGGTAGCTTGGTCCCCTGCTGTGGCCAGCATCTCATTGTCTGGGGTTGGCTTTGTTTGATGATGAGTCAGCACCAACCAACAGGGTATAAAAGGAGAGATCCCAGGCTGTTTCAAGCAAGAGTTGACCTTTCTTGGTGTGAGGACCTAGCCCTGGCCCAAAGGCTTTCCCTGCAGGGTGGGACGCCCCCTGGTGGTAACTTTCTGCAGAATTGAGCTAGCCCTTGCCTTTGTGCAATGAGTGTTGAATCAGGGTAAGCCCTTCGAGGGAGGATTATTTCCTTTTCACACAGAATCACAGAATGTCAGGGGTTGGAGGGGACCTCGAAAGATCATCTAGTCCAACCCCCCTGCCAGAGCAGGATTCTTCCCTGACTGGGAATCGAACCTGGGCACCAGCAGTGAGAGCAGTGAATCCTAACCACCAGACCACCACTTCTTCCTATATTTTTGGAATGAGTGCATGTGTAATTGTGGTTTATCTTGTCTAATACTAGGACTATTTGTAGTTAAGAATTGGTTGTGCAGCAGTTAATCTCCAACCAACATCCAAACTTTTATCTAATTGTCACAGGGAGCACCAATTGACTTTGTTTTCTAGAAATCCACATTTTGGTCAAGTGACTGCTGTCCATTTGTGGGTGCCACTGTGACACATTCTCTACTGGGAGGAAAAAGGGTCAACAAGAAACATTTCTTGAGAGGAAACTGAAATTCTACTGAAAAACTATTTCTACTAGTATTACTATCAATATTTAGAGGGAAACAAGAAGTTAAAGGTGGACTATTATGAAGTTTATTAAATATTTCAAAAGAAGTCACACAAAAGATGCTGTAGGAAACAGATATCAGTATATTCATGCACTTTGGAACACCATTTTATTCATATTTCTTTGTTGGGTGGGTAGAGAAATTAACTCCTTTCCTGAAGGTGACTACATTGTTGTTTGTTAGCATTCTGTCTGACTAATTGTAAAGATATAAAGCTTTACAGTTCTACCTATGGATATTGCCACGATCTACTTAGGAAAATTATGCTAGATCAACTTTACTCTGGCCCATATTTAGGCAGAAATAACTTGATATGCACCTGCAGGGACAAAATCAAAAGCAGCACAATACAGGCAGGTGTATCTGAAGCATTTTAAGCATCTTATATAAGCAGGAACCTACCTGTAAATCGACTGAATTTGGGTTTCTGAGTGACGTTGACAGTACGGTGGACTACATAGGCTGCTCTTTGATGTTCTGAAGAACGGAAGTAATTGTTTCTTTCAGTTTCTCTCACATAAGGAGAAGAAGAACCAGATCTATCCATCCTTTGATCCCTTGGTTGGTACTTTGGTTTTACTTTGGGGCCTGAAGTGTGAGTACCTAAAAGTGAAAAAAACAAATAAAAATGTCATGCTATTACTCGAAATGTAAGGCACACTGCATGCTGGAAGACAAGATTAAAAAAATGTTCTTTGTGGATAGCCCAATCCAAATATGGATTTCTGTATTTGACATTAAGAAAAGAAATTAACTAGGGAGTGCTAAATCATCTAACAGTTTAGTCAATAAAAATGAACAAGCCAGCTGTTTTCTCAAAATACCTCTGCCTGTTACTGTTAGGTGAATTTTTTGGCTTCTTAGAAATCCATTTCTTCTTTACTTCTTTATGGGGATTGTTCTTACCCAAAAATGCTATGGTGTTTTGAAAACCTAATCTCCCATTTCATACACAGGTCTTCTTGGGTGGAACATGGTTTTACATGTTAATTATTCTAAGAGTCTCATTCCTAAAAAGGAAAGCAAAAGTGGCTATATTTTCTCTAGCAGAATTCATGGTCACAAAGTCTTGAAAGCGAACTCATAAACTGACTGTAAACACAAAGACCAACACTAACTTGAATTTGTATAATTGCTTTGACCAGTACTGGCTCAGAATCACAGAATGTCAGGGGCTGGAAGGGACCTCAAAAGACCTTGAAAGATCATCTAGTCCAACCCACCTGCTAGAGCAGGATTCCCTAGACTAGGTCACAAGAAAGCTTCCCTGACCGGGAATAGAACCCAAGCCCCGGCAATGAAAGCACTGAACCCTAGCCACTAAACCACCACCTGGCTGTATAAGACTTTTCATTATGAGTTAGAAGATCTGCATGAATGCTGTATTTAGGGTTTACAGTTTAAAATGACAAACACTTGCTTTAATCCACATACACATTTGTAATAACTGTGAATCACAAGTTGCATGCAATTTAGTGTTAAAGGGGGACATTGCGTTCCAAAGTCAATGTGTAACATCAAAATGTGAACCCAATCCAAACAGAGTCTTAAGCAGCAGGTGATAAATTCTGAGCTTGAACTGCCTGTCATTAGGAGATAACTCATTTAGCAACAGAAGAGGAACCTTGATGTGTTCATGTCTGTTGGTGCTTATTTCTTATTCCTTGTACCTGAAATATGCTTTGCCTCTGTCTCAGCTGTTTCACTTCAGCTATGTGAAATTGGATGCCCCATCCTTGGCGGTGTTCAAGGCCAGGCTGGGCGACCTGGTCTAATGATTGGCATCCCTGCCCATGGTGGGGGGGTTGGAACTAGATGATCTTTAAGGTCCCTTCCAACCTGAGCCATTCTATGATTCTATGTGTTGCCTTGCAAACAGAGCAAATCAATGGCAAGGCATAAAAAAGAGCTTCAATTTATAAAAGGATTACTTTCATCCTCAGGCCTTTCAGTGATACGGTTAACAGCATAGGCCTACATATAGTCAGTGAAAAGATGAAGTGGCATTACTGACATAGTGACAAACAGCATTGCAGAAACTCCACTGAATGGCTGGAGATTCAACCTTACTATAGTTTACCTCCAATGTCAAGATACATAATGACTAAGGCTATTATACTATAGACATCTTTTTTATAACTTCACAGAACCATTTCTTTTCCAAAATTACACAAGAAAAAAATCAATTGGAATCAGCATAGAGGATTTCTATTTCTTTTTTATAATCCTTAACAAAGCAGAATCATAAACAGTGCTTGAGACTGTTACAATTAATCATGCAGCATGAGAAAGAGTCACTAGTGCATAAAGAACAAAGAATAACTCAGATAGGAAGCGATGAGGTTAAATGCGGGCATATTCAGTTATTTAGTACCTGATGTTCAGCAATGAGAAGCCAATTTTATGTTACCTCCATTTGCATAGGTTCTACAATCTGTTCTGGGAGTATTTTCTGCTGGTGCACTTCTTTTTGAACACTCTTCTCCCCCTTCCATATTGTCTGATTTTGTAGGAACTGTGCTCCCATCACCTGGAAAAGTAACAGAAAGAATGCTCTAGCTGCTTGTGCTTAAGCACAGGGAATGGCACTGCCACTCTCTTCCTCCCACCTCTCTGAACTTGTGATTAGTTTAGTGCAATTCCTTCAGTATTTCATTGCATGTTCTTTCTCTTTGGTGAGTTATTTGGATCCTGTCAAGTGTAACTGATGTATAACTCTCATGCTTTCAAAGAAAATACCACAACACACAAGACTATGACTCCAAAGTAAAGAACCAACTACAAATTATCTGCTTGTTCTTCAGATTTCCACTTTTCATGACTGATATTTACAAATTCTACCTGATCAAATTTACAGTATTTTCAAAATGCATGTTCTCATAGTACTTAAAACCTCAGAGAACTCAACTGAAGAAATGCTTTGGGGTACATCTCTATCCTATTCTCTGAATGTATCTAATTATAATAAAGACATATCTTAAAAGCTATATTCATATATTTGTCACTGATTTCCTTGTCTATAGTCTAAATATGTCTAAATACTTGCCAGAAATAGCTTATCAAACTAGTTTAATAACAAACATTCTAAATGTAAAGAATAATTTTGCCCAATTCTATTGAACAATTTAGTCTGCCAAAAATAGTCAAAAAAGCATGACTCCACATGTCTGTATTACTCAAAATACAATTTTTCCATTACCATTTCTTTTATTAGCACATCATCTTACTCAAACAGGTTTTACATAAAACAGTATTATCAACATTTTGTCGTTGAAAACTACACAGAATAACCAATAATATTCTTTTTTTCTTAAAAGTAAGTAATTTTCCTGCCCAGCAGTTTTTGATGACTGATCTAGTGATTACCCTGGTCTCTTGTTATATGAAGACCATAACTCTCTCTGCTCAAATGGAATTATACTATTACTTATTCACTAAAAAAACTAACAAGGATTTTTTTCTCCAGTCATGGCACTTGCTGAAGAGTGAAGGAGAAACATAATATAGGAGGCAATTATTAATTTCCATTTCTTTGACCTTAATTATGTCAGATAAAACACAACTTTCAAATCAAAATGGAACTCTTTTTTTACTATCTTTTTAAAGACAGTACAAGGGAATTTTTATTTAATCTAAATTTAGTTATATAAAGTTTCATGTATTGCTACATTTCATCATCTAGATATGCAAAAGAGCCAGCAGAAAACATAGAACAACTCCGGGAAAGTGATGCATCTCACCTTCTTCAGCACTATCTTAAGATCAGTAAACAGCCTTCTAAGAGTGGCTGTCTCTCTCCACTTACAACAGAGAGCCTAAATAAGAAATTTAAACTATTAGACTTGTCCTGGTTTCAGTGGGACAGAATCTCAGACCTGCCATGGGCTGCAAGCCTTTAGCAGTTTTGAGTCAGCCAGGGCAGCTGACCTGAGTTGCCTCCCAGCTATCTTCCACACCATAAACATCACACTCACTATAAAGAGGGAAGTTTGCTGAGGAGAGGTGGCTTCCTGCTTTGGCTTTTGTTTTTGTCTGAGTGTTTCCTTATTTGCTTCTTTTCCTAAGGACTGCCTCCTCATTTATTGTGACCAATGTGCATTTGCTGGGCTGAGTATAATTTTGTATACTTTATATTATCACCGGTATTAATTTGGCTACTTCATTAAATCTGTTTTCATTTCAAACCATGAATCTTCTGTCTTTTTCCCAATTCTCCTTCTCTGCTGGGAAGGGGTCATTGGTTGATAAAGCCACTGCTGTAGTTTGGCCCCAGATATGGGCTAAATGTAGACAAGACTACCTAAGAAAAATGAAAGATCTATGTTGTGTATCTCAGGTAAGTACACATAGGGTTAATGGCACATTTCTACCTTTTGCATCCACAACTGATGCATCATTATGTGTGTGAAACTATACATCTATATATAAGGGGGAAAATTAATTATTTTTATGCCCTTTGTAATATGCTATTTTCTATTATCACTAAAATTAAAGTGGGAAGGAGGGGCAAAGCACATAACAGTTTCTTCCTGTAACTGTAAGGTGGTAAACATTATCCAAGGAGATGAAAATCACTTGCCATTCTTCAAGTCTTGCTTGGTATCTTCTAAGGGCAATGGCTTATTTTCCTGAGATGAAGACACAGTTTTTGTTGATTGGTATTCATGAGGATGATGAATCCTGTAGTACTCTCCTAAACATACCCCAAGAGGGGAAAAGAAAAAGTTTACTCTAATGGTGACAGATTGCTGCTTAGGAAAGAGTAACTAATTTAATATTTACCAGATTTATAGCATATTTCCTTTATTGCTCTTTCCTCTTCAATATCTTCAGCAGTCTTAGGCACCCAATCAGAAACATCTGTAGGAAATATTTTTTAATATTATGAGATAGGAATTGTTGAAGGTCTTTGTACAGCTAATAATCAAACACCATAATGAATTTTGTTATGGTTTAGGATTTGTGTTTCTCCTACTGTAACTTTTGCTTCTGGACAGAAACACGATTCCTTAATATAAGGTATTTCCAAGTACAATGGAATTACAGTTATAATACATTAAGAGGCTAATGCTTGTTGATTTAAAATGATCCAAAAACATCTCCAGTACTCATTTTCAAAAACAGTTGTTATTTTACCCCCAAAGGAAATCTTTTGATTAAACATGTCACCAGGGAATGCTCTTCACTTACCCCTGCCCAAAGCTACTATCCCGTAATGTCTGTCAGCAGAGATGAAATGAGTGCTCCTCATCTGTCCCAGCCAACACTACTTAGATTAGCAAAACCCTAGTTTTTATATTCTTTAAATAAACGTGGGTTACTCAAATTGAAATAATTAGGAAGTACCAAGAGACAGCCCTGACACCCAACCTGAAGGGCAAGGGGAAGTGAAAGCATCTTGGGGCTGCCTGAGAATTAGTACAATAATTTGCAGAGGGAGCTCATGAGAGTAGGTTATTCTCTCACCTTCACTCTCTGGGAATGTGCAAATCATTCTTTCCCTATGAATCTCTCATCTATAAGTGAGATACAATCAACAGTTTAACTACATTAAAAGAAATTAAAAATGAGTTAATAAATAAATACAGATACACATTGAGTTAAACTGGTGAAGAGGTTCATATGGATTCTCTGATAGATTTGACACAAATTTTCTGTAATAAAATGAGACTGCCTACAGAGTTTAGGAGATCAGTTTAACAAACAATTTAAGTAGAAATCACACAGTTATCTTTTGTAAACAAACCTGTGACTTCACCTTCCGTGGTGAATGTGTACAGCCCTTGTTGAAAGCTGTTTCCAAAAAAAAGAAACACCTCCTAAACTTGTCATTTCACCCCTGAATTTTGAGAAATTCTGAAGACTATTTGATGACCAGCTGAATCATGCAGCACATTTTAAACTCTATTTAAAGAAAAAGGTAAGTGAATTATACCACTGTTGAAATACATAGCTAGGCATTTCACAGGAGCTACGAAATGCTGCCTCACTCGCATTTGGTGACTTCCAGTTCCAATAGTTTGAAGATCAGCTGTAAACTATTTCAAAAGCTTGTTAGCAACTCTTCTAAAACTGTTATTATAATAAATCAGTTGTGCAGTATATTGCAAGAGTCAACACCCCCCCATTCTACTGCCTTCTAAAAGAAAGAAAAATAACTGTTTACGATTGGCGTCCTCTTCATCATCATCTTCATCGGGTTCGTCACTGAGGTTTATAACCAGCGGAGGGTGAATTGGTAGTGAAATACTCTCTTGATTTTGAAGTAATGCTATAAGCACAGGATTAAATATCTTTAGCTTGTAGAGATTTTTTCCTATCAAAATTTTCTGAGCCACAACTCTCCCAGTACAAAATCCAGATTTTGAGAAAGAATATGAAGTTAAAGATAATAACAAATAACATATACAAATAACTAGAAAAAGCTAAAAAATAAAAGGGATTATTTTCCTTAGAAATTTCTATCTATGCATAACATATGCATCTAAAAAATTTCAGTACTGGAATAGCATTTTCTGAGAGCCAGGAAAGGCAATGGGCTGAAAATTAAAATGATGAAAAATGGTGAGTGTCTCTGAATTATTAAAGCTGACCAATTTGTAACTATAGATAAAATCAGGACTCTGTGCATTGTGTTAAAAATATTGAAGTTGGATAGTTTTTCCAGCGTTAAGGTTGTAAGAAGAAGCATGGGACTTTTATTCCTGTAGTTGCTATTCTTGTGCATTGCTTGCTTGCCTATAAGCAGCATGTGTATCATATTAAACCCATTTTAACAACACTACTTGATTTCTTGTATACAAGATTTCTTGTATCTCATGCAAAAGTATGACACTTTAACCTGATAGAGTCTTTTTCGCTGTCCAGAATATGGTATTGTTAGTTCCAGTTAGTGTAACCCAAAGCAATTTTAAACTACTTTGGCAAGATTTCTAAGCATTAAAACAAATTCAGTTTTAATCTTTGCAACGTTACTGTGGAGCACATGGACTTGCTTTTCTACATGCTACAGTAAAAAGAAGAAGGATTGGATCCATTTTCTTGTTTTAATTGTCAGATATTGCTGTCACACAGGATGCCGTTGTCCATAGTGCCTCTTTGGCATAGTCTCTGACTCACACCACACCCAAAAGTGCACCTACATAGATTCATAGTGTTTATGACAGCACTAGCTGTCAGAGGCTGATGCTGTGGATGTGGGAACTGTACTAAAAGCAGGATGGGCACTCATACATAAAGCACTCATATTCTTGCCCTAGTTCAATGTGGTTAATTAGTCTCGGGAACACAAGGTGTTTCCTTCCGACTAGAGGTCTCTCTGGACTTCTCTTGTGATGCTTGTCTACAGCTCTGGAGGTAAGGCCCATTAATAACTATGTTTCAGCCCCTTTGTCCACACATCTACAAGTCATGCTGACTTGCTTTCACTCCTGTTTCACCCAGTTTCTGATATCTGTCTTGGTTCCTTGTCCTGGACTTTTACCCTGTTCCAGGTTCCAGATGTCTACCAGGATTCCTGGTAGAGAAGAGCTCCTCTGAGAAAGGACTAAGGAAAAATCCCAACTTGTAATGGTGTCTTTTTCCATAAACAATTTGATTTTCAGATATTGTACTGCCTAACATGCTATTACTGTACTTCAGTAGCCTGCATCCAGTGTTCAAGCCTGATTTTTTTTTTTTTTCAAAATGATGAATTGGAAATACATCTGCACACCCAGCACTGTCATCTGATGTTATCTATACAAGGGGTGTCTCATCCACATAATATGATGTGCTCTGTCCACAGATATTGTTACTAGTGGCCCTAACAACTTCCTCCCCCCCCACTCACACACTACTTTTCATTTCTCTTAAATGATTACCTGCCTACTAAACATTTTCACTACTAAAAATACTTAATCTAGCAAACAGTTAAGTAAAGAACCTTTCTTATTCCATGGGTCTCAGCAACCTAAACTGCTGTTTGTGATTACATCTTTCATGTCTTTGATAGCTATGAAGATTTGTAACATGATAGCTAAAATATTCATGTGGCAACCCTTTTTTGAAGGCCAATCCTTTGCCCTCAGCTTGCTGGGGTAGCACATCGTGATGATTTTCCGTGGTACATTTCCTGACCTTATCATGTATTACATAAGCACTGGAAGTAAGCCTTCACTGGAAGGACATCTTTGTGTATTTACTTACTCTAATAAACAAATTGTTGAGAAAATTATTTTTACTCACTGTTACTAGATGGCCAAAAAAGTCCATTTATATGGCGAGGCTTGTTATGATAGAAGGCACAACTGATCCTTCTACAGCCTTCAGGTTGTGTTTCCCAGAAACAGGAGATGTTGCTGTACATTTGCTACAGGGGAAATCAGTTTGGGGATATTGTAAATACAATTTTAAAAAATAGACTAAATAGACTAAAAAATAGACTAAATGGATTACTACATGGTGTACTGTGGAGAATATATGACTAAGATTTTGTGATATTTTAGAATATTTAATGTTATCTTTAAAGTTACCTTAAGCTCCAGATAGCTCCAAGGTTATCCTGAGTTAGATCAATGGAGATTTCATTGATGTAAAATCATTCCTAGATAGGAGTAAAGCAGTCTACTTATTGTACTGAAGACTTTTCATGGGATGCTAGGAAGAAAAAAAATAATTGTCATTCCATGCTATGGTCATTTGTGCCTCTCCTCCACTCTCCTAATACTGGTAGAACATACAAGAAAACATTAAAGCTATCAATGTTCAGGTAAATCATCTTACCTCTAGAGCAGTAGTTTTCTTTCAAAAACCAGACTTTCAGAACCTTAGCTCTGCTTTTATGAAAAAATACCCTCTAACTGATAAATACAGTCAAACAAATGACCTGGTACCTGTTCCTGGCTTGTTGAATCCAAGAAGTCAGTTGCTAGCCGTTATAGAATGTTCCACTTCCATGGTTGCCAACCAATTCTTCAGCTGGTGACACCTGCAAGCTTGAATACCTTTCTTCTTCTTCATTGCTTTGGAGTAAAGTACAGAAAATTGGACTGTTTCAAAGAGTCTCCCACTAATGGTGTTTCTTTAATGTGAAATGGAACAAACCCATTTGATGGGGCTTAAATATTACCCAACTTCTTGCTGTAGGAACTGTTGTCTTGGAAACAAATCTTTGATACCACAGTGACAAATCTTATTCTTTGACTATTATTTTAACCAAAAGCCTTGCACCCAATGTTTTCTTACTGTACCTCTTTCTTTGGAATGAGAAACATGCTGAGTAACTCAAATATTGGCAGATGGCCCAAAGACTAAATGGGAGGGGCCCCATGCTGGAGCAGGGGAAAAAGTGTGAGAAAGGAAGGGCAGAGAAAATGTGTGATGAATTGACTGCAACTCTCTTTCACCATCCCCAAGGAGGTAGAGGAAAATCCTGAGTGAAGTTGAGCCCATTTAGAAGGCCTTAGGGGGAGGAAAGTGTTTTAAAATTCAGATTTCTTGTTACCTTTCTTGGGATGGTTGGTAGAAAATTTAATTAATTTCCCCGAGTCCATTTTGCCTGTGACAGTGTCTCCAAAAGAACTGGGATGATTAAAACTCTCTTAACACTGTAATTTTATTATTACAAAGCAACCATTGCTTTTATAACAGCTGGGCATGTGGGAGGATAACTCATCCTAACCACACACACCTCTGAGTAAAAGCACATTAATTTTATTCATTAAAAGATTGAATAGTTGCATTATTTTCAAGAAGTCCCCTCCTATTTCTAGGGAGCCTAATGCATAAGTTAATACTTTACAAAGTTTCTGCTACTCAAGCATAGGGGTCTCAGCTGGTCCTCAGTGTTCATTTGGTGAGTTAGCTCCCTAATTCTTTTTCGCTTTTATGGTCACAAGTCTTTTAAGGATAACTTTTTCTCCTAGGATATTTCCCAACTGCGTTGTCTGGCCAAGATGGTTTTCCTTACCATCATTTCACAGAATCACAGAATCATTACAGTTGGAAAGGACCTTCAGGATCATCTAGTCCAACTGATAGCCCTACACTACTCTCACCCCTAAATCATCCCCTGAAGAAACACATCTATCCTCTTCTTAAAAACCTCCAGGGACGGTGACTCCACCACCTCCCTGGGCAGCCTATTCCAATATCTAACCACTCTTTCAGTAAAGAAATTCTTCCTAATACCCAATCTAAACCTACCCTGGCTCAGCTTGAGCCCATTCCCTCTAGTCCTGTCACTAGCCACAAGGGAGAAGAGGCCAACACCCGCCTCCCTGGAATGACCTTTCAAGTAGCTGAAGAGAGCGATAAGGTCTCCCCTCAGCCTCCTCTTCTCCAGGCTAAACAAGTCCAGCTCCCTAAGCCTCTCCGCATAAGGCCTGTTTTCCAGACCCCTGACTAGCTTAGTTGCCCTTCTCTGCACCCTCTCTAGTAGCTCAATGTCCTTCCTAAACTGCGGTGCCCAAAACTGTACACAGTACTCAAGGTGTGGCCTCACCAGTGCCGTGTACAGTGGCAGGATGACCTCCCTGCTCCTACTGGTCACACTATTCCTGATGCAAGGCAGGATGCCATTGGCCTTCTTAGCCACCTGGGCACACTGCTGACTCATGTTCAGCCGGCCGTCAATCAGCACCCCCAGGTCCTTCTCTGCTAGGGAGCTCTCCAGCCACACCTTCCCGATACTACTGCCATAACGCTCTCCAGTGTCAGCCTTGTTCTCAAGGCTGCTCTGTCCTCGATATAGATGAATCAGTGATCAGTCCTTTGAATGCAAAGCTAAGCACACCTGGTAAAATATTTACATAATTTCCCCAACAACAGTAACGGGTGAGGGATTTCCTCCTGTCCTTACCTCAAACCCTTAAGCTTTTTGTTATATTTTCTCTCCCCTGTTTAGCTGAGGAGGGGAGTGACAGCGCGGCTTTAGTGGGCAGAGAAAGCAGCACAGGAAAGCCTGCCAGATCAGACGAATAGCCGCACCAAAAGGTAACTGCCGTGCCGCTCAAGCAGAGCACCGCGCGGCGGCACCCAGGTACCTGGCAAAACTCCTGCGAGAGTGCAGCGACCGCCTCCATTTCCCGTTGTGCATCGCGAAGCGGCGCAGGCGCAGTTCCGGTGGGGCTTTGGGCTGGTGGCGGCAGTGGGTGCTCGGGGGCCATGAGCCGTCGGGGTGCGGTGCAGGGGAAGGTGCCGTGTTTATTCGTGACCAGAGTGAAGGAAGAGCCGTCAACCAAGCGGGAGCGCCAGGTGTCTTGGGGTGGTACGGCGCTGGGCGGGAGATGGTCGGGGCCGCAGTCCCCGCGCCGGGGCCGCAGTCCCGGCGCCGGGGAGGGCCAGGCCCATGGGAAATCGCAGTGCCGTGGGTAGCGTCGCCACACGACGGGCAGGAGCGGAGTGGAGTGGGGTAGAGCACAGCGCGGGGGACAGCGGCACCGGCTGTGCCAGATCCGCTCCGCACGGCCCGGCCTGCCTCGGCTGCGGGGAGGTGGCCACCCGACGGGCGAGACGTTCCGCTGCCTATCTTGAGCGAAGTGCGCGGTAAAGGTTTCCATAGCGTTCTCCCCCTTCAGTGCGGGAAAGAAAGGTCGTTTGTGAGCCTTTTCAGCTCTGTCACACTCTTTCTGGCAACTGCATCCAGGTGTTCAGCATGATGTTCTGAATGTCGGGAACTCCGGCAACAAATGAGGCAATTTCAGTACGCCCCAACTGAGAGCTTGTGTAAAAACATCCTTCCATCCCCACCTGTGAGTCTTGTGGGGAAAAAATAAGCTTTTCTTTTTTCATTTTTCGTGTGTGTGTGTTAACAAAGAAGTATCAGGTTTATGATATCAGAGTAAAGTTATTTCTTCCTGAGATGGCACTCACTTGTCTAGCTGTAGACCTCCAACTTATGTTTCCTGATTTTAGTAGTAGCACCTACTGCTGTCTTTAAGCTGCATGGTGAACTTGAATTCTTCTGGGTGACTTTCTCCTGTTGGTATTTGACTTCTGGATAGAAAGGCTGAAATGATTGCCAAAACATCAGTGACATAATTATTCGACTCGAGTACCAACACCATCTTGATAATGGTCACGTAATGATATCTCCCTACGTTGTTGTTCCTTCATACAGAAGAAGCAGAGAGAAGCTTAGATCTAGAACTGGCATATGCTATATTTTTTGTTTTTAAAAGTGCAGGCAAGGAGAATAAAGGGGATTATAACTTCTAGGGAAGAAGAGGGTGGAGGTGGGAAAAGACAGGAAAATTTTCATGTACTCGTCATTGAGTCTTCATTAAATCTTCATAGATGCTGTATGTTATGGTTACAGTTGTGATGACTAAAATAGAAACCAGCCATGTACTGTAATGAAAGCAGGTAGAAGGTTCTACAGGAGGTTTTACAGGGCAGCTGAGCCTTGAGGCAAGAAGGAGCCCACCATCTGCAATGGCCAACGTACTCTGTAACAAAGCAAGATGGGCTTTATTCTGTAGTCAAAAGAGTTGTAAATCCAAAGGCTTTTTCTACAGCAGGTTCCTCTGGCTCAGATGAGCTTTAACTTGCTGCTGTACCTCCTGGTTTATGTTGAAGAACTGTATGGCCAGATGAAGTAATGGGTCCATTTGGTCCTCAGGATCAGAGATTCCAGTTGCTTGGTAATATTGGGGTTGACTGTCACCTATATGATGCTGCCTCATAGATAAAAAGCCATGTCTCAACAAGTCTGCCTGATATATTAGCAGAGCCCTTGGCAAGTAAAAGTCATGAATTTGTAATGGCACAATGCATGAATAAATTTCAGGGTGCTGATGTTCCACAGAAACAGCAAATAAGCAATGCTGAAACATACTTTGAAAATGCAAAGTTAGAATGTGCAGTGCAAGCTTGTCCTGAACTGTTAACATAAAGACTTCCAGTCCATGTTTCCAGAAGTGAATGGTGTTAACTGTCACCCAGAAGACTCAAGATGATATGACCATGTGGTGTCAAAAAGTGGAGGATGAGAGAGAAATGCTGTTAGAAAATTTCATTAATGGTGCCAAGGAAATTTGCTATGTGGTTTGTTCTGTAGTCTGTTGGGCTGACTTAACTGATCCATCCTCAGGACTGGCATTTTTTCCGTGGATGATCTTGGCTGCTGCAAAGTTATTTGTCACAGTGTCTAGGGGACTTATGTGGTTGTAGGAAGTATTTTCACAAATGCTGATCCTGAGAGGCCTATCATGAGAAAACTAAGTGGAAACTAGGATTCACAAGGGTTTCACAAGTTCTTATGACCTTTTCATTCTATTTGGTGATTCTCTCTAAGCATTGTCACTAAATGCCATTATTTAAAGGAGATAATAAAGATCCTCTTAATTTTAAGATTTGTGAATATGTGTTCACCACATATAAAGAAAATTTTTAAAATTTTTACAGGAGTTGGACTTGATGATCCTTATGGGTCCCTTCTGACTCAGGACATTCTATGATTCTGTGATTCTCATTTTATGAATTCTGTTTTGAGAGTTTTGTAAGACAAGGACTTGCTTTGTGTTTTGCTAGCAGAAAGAGTTAGTGAGCAGCTTACAATTCAGTAATTTACTGGGGAGGGAAGAGGGGATGACTATACAGGAAAATATTTTAAAACTGTTTCTTCAAATTTCTACTGTTGTAGAAACCCTCCTAGAAATTTGGACTAGCTGTGGCCAGATAGTTGTTTCAGACCCCAGCTCATTTATTTCTTTGCTCTTTTAAGCAGAAAACAGCTTAGTTGACAGCACAGATACTAAGTATTTAACACCAAGATCAAGGGGAAATGGCTACAAGAGGGGAAATTTAGATTAGAGATTAGGAGGAATTTCTTTACCAGGAGTGTGGTTAGGCACTGGAACAGGTTGCCCAGAGAGGTTGTGGATGCCCCATCCTTGGCGGTGTTCAAGGCCAGGCTGGATGTGGCCCTGGGTGACCTGGTCTAGTAATTGGTATCCCTGCCCATGGCAGGGGGGTTGGAACTGGATGATCTTTAGGGTCCCTTCCAACCTGAGCCATTCTATGATTCTATGAAGATACTTTTGCCACCATGGATCCCAGTGGTCTGTTACTGCACTAACACCGTGCTACTGGCTTTCAGCTCCCAACTGCAAGCTTGGAGCAGCTGCTCATGGTGGATTTCTGTTGGTATTGTAATACAGAAAGACATATCTCAAAATTTTGTAGCATTGGGCTGGAACCCTTCTAGTTTATATATACTGTTTAAACTGGAAGGCAAAGTTGTCTCTGAATACTAATCAAGAATGGTAAAGAGAAGGAGAGTTGGCAAAAGATTGCCTTTGTTAGTTTGTCAGAGTGTTTTCAAAATCACCGTGCCTTGAAGGCAGAGTGATGTATTTCCACAGTATTAGAAGTTAGCAATATAATGTATAATACTAGACTTGAAGAGGCCAACTGTAAGGAGCAAGATTCCAGTATGAGAACAAGGCAGTAACATAGTCATGATGAGGGTTTAAAATGCCTGTCTTCTTTTCAGCCATTTAAAGTTTTGGCAACTGAAACTATAACTGGAAAGGCGTTAGAGGCAGATATATACAATGCAATTCCTACTGAAAAGGTGGACGGAACCTGCTGTTATGTAACTACCTATAAAGGTAATAAGGAAAATCCATATGCAGATTTCTCATGCTGGCTAGAAGCCTTGTTTTACATAGTTTTCACTGTTGTTATGTGATTTCTTGGATTATAGCTGTTGTGAATTCAACTTTCATCAAACATCTTGACCACAAAGTAATTGTTACTGTAAACATAGTAGGTGTTTATAAAGTTATTACAGATTTTACTCTCTAAAATAGATAAAGTATGGTTTCAATGAACATGCCAAAGAATGAACTAATCAAGTTTTTAAATTTTCTTATTAGTAAGTCTTCTTTGCACACTGCAATTTACATAATAAAGGGTGTCTAATTTCCTTGGGAGGAATTGGAAGTATGGAGGTTGGGGTGCAATGAGAAGACTGTGGTTCATTGCATCACTGGGGTTCTTGCTTTTACATGAAATTGTAAGGAAACTTTGTATTACACCAGGCAAGATTCTACAAACAGATTTTTTTAATGTATTTTTTTTTTAGATTTATATACAGTAATTGATTTATGAATTTAAATGGTGTCTTTGGATATAAAATTTTTCTAGTTGTAAATGAGAATTGCTGTCTTGCCTTATATGTAGTTAATTTTGATATTCTGCAGGGTATGGTTGCCTCAGTAAACTGCTGGTTTTATCCTTCTGGAAACTCTAGGGCAGCCGTATCTATGGGCCAGGCTGGATCGAAAACCCATCAAACAAGCTGAAAGAAGGTTTAAACGATTCTTGAATTCCTTGGAAGATTGCAAAGGTTAGTGAAGATTTCTTTCCTTCTTTGGTGTCCCTGCCAGGCAGGGGGGTTGGAACTGGATGATCTTTGAGGTCCCTTCCAACTCTGACAATCCTATGATCCTATAAAGTTACCCAGTTGGAAAAACACCTCTAGTCTAACACAGGAACTGTCAGTGATCCTGTTCTGGTTTTGGGTTTTTTTTTTAATGTCACTCTTAACTTTACTTTGGGAGAGCTTTAAAGTAGAATTGATGGAGGAAGGGGGTAGCAACAGGATTACAGTAGGTAAGACAGAGTTGGCATGGTATTGTCAGAGGGCCACAGTGCTAGCGGGAATATTTACACCCCTCCTGGGAGCATGGAGGGCTCAGAAGCATATCTGAAATGCTTGTATACCAACACACACACTATTAAGAAACAATCAGGATGAACTGGAAGTGTTGGTCAGCTCCCAGAGCTATGATATCAGTGGTGTTGGTGAGACTTGGTGGAATCCCACAGCTGGAGTGCTGGGATGGAAGGCTACAGGCCTTCCGGAGGGATAGGCAGGGCAGGTGAGGGAGAGATGCTGCACTTTGCATAAGGGAGAGGTTTGATTGTACAGACTTTACAGTTAATAAGGGTGTGGTTGAGGATTAGGAGAATGGAAAACAGAAATGTTGTAGTGGATGTCTACTACTGATGACCCAGCCAAGATGTAATCACTGATAAGTTATTTTATTGGCAACTGGGAGAAATTTCTGAAAGCCCTTGTCCTTATGGGAGAATTCAACTTCCTAGACATCAACTAGGAATATCATGGTGCTGTGACAAGCAGGTCTTGGAAATTCTAGAGTTTTGCAGGATATGACTTCTTGTCACAGGTACTTGATGAGCCAACTAGGAAAGATGCCCTCCTACACTTGCTGTTTGTGAATAGAGGAGGACTCATGGGGGATGTGATGGTAGGTAGCTTCCTTAGTCAGAGTGATCATGAAATGTTCAATTTAAAATTTTCAGCTTTTTAAGATAAAAAGGACAGCTGAGTTGCTACCCTGGACTTCATGAAAGCCAACTTGAAGATATTCAAGGACCTATTTAGCAAAGTACCCTGGGAATCTGCTCTTCAGGGCTTAGGAGTTCATGAGTGCTGGTCAGTCTTTAATAAGCATCTTTTAGAAGCACAGAACAGGCAATTCCACTGTCATAAGACAAGCAAGTGAGGCAGAAGACCAGCTTGGCTGAGCAGGGAACTCCTCTTGGAGCTCAAGAGGAAAAATAAATTGTATGATCTCTGGAAGTGGGTTGAGGCTTCATAGGAAGACCACAGAGCCATGGTTTGTACCTGCAGGGAAAAAGGCATTAAAGGCCAAAGTTCAATTAGAGTTGAAACTGGCTGATGTGGTTTCAGATAACAAGAGTGGCTTTTTTAAGTATGTTAGTGGCAAAAGGAGGTCTAAAGAAAACATTGGACTGGTAGTTGTTAAAGATGGTCATCTGACTAATACAGATGAATTAAAAACAGAAGCATTTTTTTACTCCAGTCTTCAATAATACTGATGGACCTTGGGCTGCCTGATCCCCTGAGTTGGAGGACTGTAAGTGTGAGAACAGTGCCTTTCTATTTGTGAGTGCTGAAATTGTAAGGGATTAGCTGTATCACCTGAATATTCACAAGACTGGTCTAGGAAATCCTGCTGTGGCAGGGGGGGTTGGACTAGATGATCTTTCAAGGTCCCTTCCAACTCCTAATATTCTGTGAAGTCTGAATATTTTAGCAGCTGTTTCTTAATCTTAGCTTAAAAGTTGAAAACTAACTACTTAAAAGTCTACTATGCTTCTTTAAGCCCTCCTAATTGTAGACTTGCAGAGTGTGTCAGATGTTAGTGCTTGTACAAAGTAACTGGGACTACTGACTGTAAAACAAGCTTTTAGATCCATGGTATTTTAATACTTCCATTGAATGGTGACCAAAACCTATAATTGGCTAACAAAGAGCTTGCCAAAAACTAAATGTCATATTTATATGTCTAGAATTTGTTTGGAATGTTGAAGAGGATTTCAAGCCTGTTCCAGATACCTGGATTCCATCAAAGGACATAGAGTTCTCCAATGGCAATCCCTTGCCTGATGAAAATGGACATTTGCTAGGTACCTATGATGCAGCACAGGTGAAATGGGAGGGGGGAGGTGAAATCCATTTTTGATGTTAAAAGTAGTAGTTAACATAGTCAGAAAACAATTGGAATGTCATTCATTCACTATGCAGAAACACATTGTTCTTCTGACACGTTGAAAATAATGGCAGTTTGCTGAACACTTAAAGGTCTTCAGCTGAAGACAGTTGTCAAGTTTGCATTCCTGTAACATTTCTCTGAGATATGACACATTTTTTTCTTGTTACTCTTTCTGGTTTGTGGTTAAGTGTGGTTGGGGTTTTTTTTTTAATGCATGTACAGTTCTAATATGCATTTGGAAACTTTAGATAGTTTGGTAAAATGCAATGTTTTCTCATAGGTTGGGTGCCTGTGGAGAAGAACAGTAAGCAGTATTGCTGGCACTCATCTGTTGTAAATTATGAGGCTGAAATAGCACTGGTATTGAAACACCATGCTAACCCTGGGCTTCTGGAAATCAGTCCAGTGCCATTATCAGAAATTTTAGAACAAACATTGGAGCTTATTGGGACTAATATTAATGCAAATCCATATGGTAAGTTTGTGTGGTCAGTTCCTAAATACTTTTTTTATTTAGTGATAATTCTGAGTGAAAACTATGCATTTTTCAAGTTCAGAAACAAAGTTCTAAGGTAGCAATGTAACCTTTTTAGAAAAGAAAGCAAGGGCTTGGAAAGCTAAGCTGTCAGAAGACTATGTTTATTAAACCTCCTTCCACCTGCATGTACTTTATGAGTTACTATAACCATGCTTTGGTCTTTCAAAAAATATTCTAACTGGAGAATATGTTTTATATATTACTATTAAGATAGTAACATGTATTTTAAGATTGTTGTTGCCTTTTCTTGACTCTTTTTTACTTGCTCTTCTGATGCTGTTTAGTCCATTGAAAGAGAAAATTCCATTGAGACTTTTTTGGTCATAAGGTGCAATTTTAAAATGATGAACTATGAGGGGTTTTTTTTAAGGAGATGTAATTTAAGCTAAATTTTGATTGTGGCTTCTCCCTTTAAAAGTCTTATAACAAAAAACCCCCAGCAATTAGTTATGAGCACAAGTGAATTCCAACTTCTAAGCATTGGTGTTAGGCTAACTTGCAAGGCTGAATAGGAAAAAACCTAAATTCCTGGTCTAGGCATTTTCTCAGATCATAAAGGAACTGCAACAACAAGAGAATGTAATAGCTGTGTTCCTTGATGAAGACTGGCATGGAACAGTCAGTGAAGAAGCAATGCATTTATATACAGCCTGGCTTAATTATTAATCCATGTTCACAAGACAAACATGCCAGATTTTCAGGAACTAAGTAGTTAGTCCTGTGGATCATTTGAGTCATGAAGAATGTATGTAGCTAGTAGTTTTATGGTTACTGAGGAGGTGCCCACAATAATAAAGCAGACAGCTGTATGAATCTGTCATGTTTATTTTATATAAAAGAAGTTACATGAGGAGGAGATGGCTATATTTGATACTCAAAACTATGTTTAACTGTTCACTTAAAGGCAGGACAATGTTGTAATATCTAATGGAAGTCAACCTTTTTAGAGTGCTTTTAAGATAGCTGTAATAACAAAAAATGAGGAAAATCTTAACTTACCACATGGAACTAGCAGGAAGATTTTTGTTTGTTTTAACATAGGACTAGGAAGCAAGAAGCAGCCAGTACATCTTCTTGTACCACATGGAGCATTTGAAATAAAGAATCCACCTACTCTGAAACAAAATGACATACTGTCCTGGTTTGAAGGCTGCAGTGAGGGTAAAGTTGAAGGAATTGTGTGGCACTGCCATGATGGGTGTTTAATCAAGGTAAATACACAGATGGACATGTGGAAAGTACCACAATAATATTTTCTTGCCTCTCTGTATACAAAATATATAGGAATCACTCAAGAACCAGTATTGTTAACAAGAGTGTGGTGTTTTGTTTGTTTTTAATTAATTAGCAAATGTGTATTATTTCTGATGCTGTGGAGGACACCTTGGTTCTAGTTTGCCTTTTGTGCTTCACTCTTACTCATGTTACTCAGATAACTGATTAATCTCTATAAGTGCCCTAAGGCAGAGCATCCTAGAATTAAAGCACACCCCCCAAGTTGGGAACTGTGGAGCTATCAAAATCTCTAAACTGATCTTATTTCTTTTTATTTCAGCTCCATCGCCATCATCTTGGTTTACACTGGCCACTTGCAGAAGCATACCTGAGTTCTCAGCCTGTTGTAATCTCTTTTAATAGAACTAAATATGACTGTGACTTTGAACCAAAGAGTTTGTTTCACCATTTTTCAAATTTGGATGGTCAAACGTTTGACAGACTCAAAGATATCAAGTTTGATGCTTGAAATGATTTTTCTCTTTGAATTGTTGTACGTGCTGCATTCCTCTTTACTTGTGTCTGACACAGAAGTCTTCAGAAATAATCTTCTACATAAGGCAGCAGGCTAGGGACTCTACCATTTTAATGTTTTGCTAAATTAGTGATTTTATATTATCAGAAATCTTCCATTCACAACAGAATTTAGCTTTCAGCATGTTTATTTTCAGTTCTGTAAAATCATTCATTTCTGAACTCATTTATGGAAACTCTTACAATTAAGAAGTGTGTTGTCTACTGGCTGGTCCTAATAGCTTAGCTAATGAATGCTATCAACTGTCCAAATTCCATAGCTTGCACCTGCTATAAATATAACTATTACACTGTTTTATGTACAATTCATATTTGGGATCTAGTTGTTTCTTAACAGTTAAAGGACATATTTCAGATGGGACCAGAATTAGTCCTGAAATTGAATAATTTCTTTTAAGGTTGTAATAATTTCTTTTAGGGGAAAACTTTTCACTGTGTTATTTAACTGGCAAGCTGCAGCATTATGCTGTTACTTGAAAAGCTAATTAACCTGTCTTGCACAGGCACTGCCACTATTTTGCAACAAGTAAAAAAAAAAGGAAAGTATACTAGTTCTGTTTTAGCATCTATTTTCAAACTGCATCTCAACTAGGAAACTTCATCAAGGGCATAGTAAGTAAATGGCATATAAATAATAAACAGGAGAATGCATAATTGTGAGTTGGCTTTATTTTATCTGTGCTACAAAAGTATACCTCCAGCTATACAAAATACACAAAATGAAAAATCATTTATTTACAAAAATACCATTATTTTGACTGAAATACTGTAGCTTTACTTTCAAGTCTTTGTGCTTGGATCTTCTAAAGTTGAGGTAAAAGTAACCAGGGATGTAAGAGCAGACATCTACCACACTGACTGAGTCCTTTCAGGTAACTGATTAATTCTGTGATTCTATGACTTGTATAGAGGTAAGGTCTCCCATGAGCCTCCTCTTCTTCAGACTAAACAAAATCCCAGTTCCCTTAGCTGCTCCTCCTAAGACCTATTCTCCAGACCCATCACCAGCTTTGCAGCCCTTCTCTGGACATGCTCGTGCACCTTAATGGCCCAAAACTGACCACAGTATTTGAAGTGCAGCCTCACCAGTGCTGAGAAAAGGGGCACAATCACTTCCCTAGTTCTGCTGGCCCCACTATTTCTGATACAAGCCAGGATGCTTTTGGCCTTCTTGCACACCTGGGCACACTGCTGGCTCAAGTTCAGTCAGCTGTCAACCAGCACCCCCAGGTCCATTTCCAGAAGGCAGCTTTCCAGCCACTTTCCCCCAAGACTGTAGCATTGCATGGGGTTGTTGTGACCAAAGTGTAGGACCTGGCACTGGCCATGTTAAACCTATTGATCTGGCCTTTCCAGATCCCTCTGCAGAGCCTACCTACCCTCAAGCAGATCAACACTTCCAGCTTACTGAGAGTGTTCTCAATCCCCTCATCCAGATCAGAACTGGCCTCAATACTGAGCCCTGGGGAACACCACTCATGACTGATAAATTCAGCTGGATTTAACTCTTATCTATCACTGCTCTATGGGCTCAGCCCTCCAGCCTGTTCCTTACCCAGTGAAGAGTAAACCTGTCTAAACCATTTGCTGACTGACACCTTGTGCAGGAGAATGCAGTGGGAGCCAGTGTCAGAGCTTTACTTAAGTCCAAATAGACAACATCCACAGCCTTTCCCTCATCCACCAGCTGGGTCACCTTTTCATAGAAGGAGATCAGGTTGGTCAAGCAGGACCTGCCTTTCATGAACACATGCTGACTGGGCCTCTGATTGTTGTCACAATTACTGTGTGATTGCACTCAGGATGATTTGCTTCATAACCTTATCCTGCACTAAGGTCAGGCTGGCAGGCCTGTAGTTCCCAGGATCCTCCTTCTGACCCTGCTTGTAGATGGGTATCACACTGCCAAGTCTCCAGTCAACAGGGACATTCCTAGTTAACCAGGAGTGCTGATAAATGATAGAGGGTGGAGTGGTGAGCACTGCCACAGCTCTCTTGGTACCCATGGGTGGATCCCATCCAGCCCCTACAGACTTATGATTGTCTGAAGTGGTGTAGCAGGTCACCAGCTGCTTCCTCCTTTGATTGTGGGGGCTTCATTCTGCTCCTGTCTTCCAGCTCAGGGGGCTGAGCACTGGAAGGATAACTGATCTGACTGTCAAAACACTGAGGCAAAGAAGGCATTAAGTACCCCAGCCTTATCCTCGATGACAATGTTCCCTGCTGCATACAATGAAGGATGAAGATTCTCCTTAGCCCTCCTTTTGTTTTTATTATCTCTTACTACAGTGAACTTCTCACATTTTAAGAGTTTCTCAGTTTTTAGGGTAAGTCCAAAGTTTCAACTTCACCTGACACCTGTGTATTACCCAAATTACTGTTCAGCATTATAATATTGGAAAGGAGTTGGAACAGGTAAAACTCACTTTTATTTTGCCTGGTGCATATAAATACTGACTATAATCTGTTCACTAATGCAATTCTGCACTCCTAGGTATAGGCTAAAGTCTTGTAATGTTAATAAACTTGTATCATTCCAAGATAAAACCAGACAAAAGTATCAGTATTATGTAACTGCTCCAGAATTTATTTTCTATATCAGTACTGAGCATTCTATACACTAGCCTGATCAATAGACACACTGCCTGGACTATCCACTTGGACACCAAACTCTTCAGAAAGTTTCTTTAATCTCTCTTCTAAGATAATATTCTTTTTTAGTTCTTCATTGTAATTATATTTCAGATCCTCAAGTTCTTCAAAAAAAGAAGGGTCAAAGTTTTCTAGTTCTCTTTGTAGCTTTTTTGTTTCTTCCTATTAAAAAGAATGAAAGAGTTCCATCTTTATCCAGAACTTAGAAAACACATGTCAACAACAGAGGCTAAATGATGAGAAAATAAGCATGTTCTCTAGAGACAGAATGAACTGCACATTCACTAACAACAAAATAGACTTCAGAAGATAATGTTTAGAAATTGACTTACTTTCTAGCTAACCACAGTTTTGCTTGTTACCTTGCCTGGGATGATTCTTGAAACTCACCTTTAACTGCTGCTTTTCCAACTCTAAGGCTTTCAATTTTGTCTGGAGGTCAGCTACTTCTGTCATTAACTTGTCATTTTTATCCTTCTCTACCATTTCATTATGTCCTGCAAAAATAATGGTAGTTTGTTATGAAATTTAAGGCAATTGACAAGGACCAAAAAAATTCCCCTGGCCTTTTCTTTAGTTCTTGTACAAAGTAGGTGGTGGTGTCTAGTTCCTGTGATTGAATGCAATACTCCAATGTCCAGTCTATTGGCACACTTCTCAGAAATAATGGCATGTACAACTGTAACTTCTCTGAATTCAATGCAGGAAATTTGGAAATAACACAGTATTCATATAATAATAATATGATATAATAAAATATTATATGATATAATTCATATAATAACTGTATTCATAATTTCAGGAGGGTTAATTTTTATAATTTTACAATTTTTTTCCAGTCATATGGCAATGTACTGCTCTAGTGCTGCTCTACAGTGCTCTGCTTTTCCCATGGGACTTATGCCTGCTAAATCTTAAATCACAGATCTGGTATCTGGAAATAGACACTCATTCTCTGGCAGCTTGGAACCCAAGGCAAAAAGGGTAGGGCAAGAGGGTTTCAATGAAAGACTGACATCTTACAAGCAGTCTTTTGAGATTTATAAAGCAAATGGTGGCATGAATTACACATCTTCTTGGAAAGGTAAATCTTACCAAAAACGTTTTAGGGCTAAAATACAGAAAGATCTTTATTTTAGGTATGGAAAATGCTTACCAGCTGCAGAACCTTCACTTGTATGTGTGTGTATGTGGTGCTTACAATCCTCCACCTGCTGAACTAGTTCTGCTTTTTCTTTCTCTAATTGATCATTAGTTAATCTGGAATAGAAAACAATTTTAGAATGATTTTGAAAAAGATATGACAATATTTTAGAATATAAAATATGTAACTAAAATGGCCATTTCCTGACCATTTTTATTTCATGTATACTGGCTAGGGTGTTAATTTTTTGTTATTTAGAAGCACATTACCTTAAAAGCTGAAGCTCCCTGATGAGGCTCTGCTCTGTGCTTGCACCTTCAGGAAAATGTTTGAGAAGCTCAATCTTCAAATAAAAATTAAGAAAGTTTCACTCTTGAAAATGGCACCCAGGAATAATGCAGCTCAGAGGGAGAGTTATTTGATACAGGATTTAAATAATGAAAATAATACTAAGAATGTAACCAAGTGCTAGTTTATCACAGAGAAAAAAAGTGTTCCATCTACTAACAGTTTCCATGATTATCTACAGCATTTTAAAGTTAGTATAGATGATTGCTATGTATTTCATGAAGGGTGAAGAAAAAAAGTATTTAAGTTAGATTTACAAAGAAAGTTAGACACATAGCCCCATTAGCATAATTCATACATATGCCTAAATCATTTAACTGATTTAAAAGAAAACCAAACAACTACTGACATGCTGAATTGCATACTTAGGTGTCCCCAAGTTCCTTTTTAAAAATCATATGAGAAGCCAAAGGAGTGTATGTTGACTAGAAATGACCTGCAGTCACAAGTTAGAATAGGTCCCTAACCAAAGAGGGAGTTAGCTTCCAGAAGTGCCTTTTAGTAGATGTAGGAGAAAACAATATTTTAGATACAAAAGTATATACAGTATATATTTGAATTTATGAATTTAGTGACTACTTATGAACTCTCATAAGGCTACTCTTAGTGATAGGCTGTTTTCTATTGCTACATGAAATGGTAAGGATTTTTTTTTCCCCAAATTCAATGTTTCTTTGAAATGGAGTTATCCTTGACCACATCCTTTTATCAGTATTTGAGACACAAAAACTGGAAAGTGTGTTGCTCCAGAGTACTATCACATAATGAAAGAATTTTATCTCTGTGTTCATTGAGCTGCTGGTATACATGTATAACCTGATTTAGTTGGAGATGTGCCTACTCACTGTAGGGGGGTTGGACTAGATGACCTCTGAGGTTCCTTCCAACCCTGATAATTCTATGTCATATTAATAATGATGACTTTAGAAAAGGGAAAACAAGCAAAATTGAAGAAATTAGGGTTTTTTATAGGACTGGATTCCAAGTTCTAATTATTGAACCTATTTACTTGCCTACATAATATGTGGCTTCCTAAATTGAAAGCTGTGTATTCCATATCTTATACCACGTACAAGATGTCTGGGGAAGAAAAGCATGCATGTATTAATAAATGAGAAGATGGAAGGTACCCAAGGTGGACAGTCTTAGGGCTACATATCTGGAGTATTTAAAAGCCAAAATACTTTTCAAAGGTACCAGAGTTTAAAATTCATCAGTTCTTCCATATGTGAAATAATACTTGTAAGATTTATTAGGGATTCTGTATAAGAGGCCATATTGGGAACAGGCATGAAGGTCTTCTTTAGGACAGCAAAGTCAAAAAATGACCAGGAAGGAAGAGGGAAGCAAACTCACTCTACAGAACAAACTAGAAAGGTTTTGAGACCATTTGAAGCATCTCTCACACAGAATCACAGAATCATTAGGGTTGGAAAGGACCCTCAAGATCATCTAGTCCAACCGATAGCCCTACACTACTCTTATCCCTAAATCATCCCCTGCAGAAGCACATCCATCCTCTTCTTAAAAACCTCCAGGGATGGTGACTCCACCACCTCCCTGGGCAGCCTATTCCAACATCTCACCACTCTTTCAGTAAAGAAATTCTTCCTAATATCCAATCTAAACCTACCCTGGCACAGCTTAAGCTCATTCCCTCTAGTCCTGTCACTAATCACAAGGGAGAAGAGACCAACACCCATACCTACAGGCTTTCATGTGATAATGGAACTATAATTAAAAAAACACTACAAGAGAATACAGTAGAAAAAAAAAATACATTTTTCCTCTAAGACCACAAGTCAAGAATATATATATTGATAATATATGATAAACTTCAATTGGCTAAAATATGTAAATGTACAAGTATGGGCTGAAAAAGACAGTAAAAGCATGGATTAGAGAAAAAAACCCCAATGTCTAAGAAATTAATATCAAACAATCTATTCTTAAGAGTCATCTGGCTAAATTTTACTCACTTGTTCTTTTAAATCTTTTAAGTTTTTCTCAGCATTGTGTTCACGTTCTGTTGCTTCCTGAAGCAGCCGTTTAAGGTCAGAAATGCTTTGGGCTTTCTTAACAATATCCATTTCCATTTCCTTCATCTTAGCTTCATGTATCCTGATAGTATTTTTATTTAGAAAAAAAGACAAGAGCAAAAGATAATACTTCTGCAGAAGCAGAGATTAAATGCCATCAAATACACCCTTAAAATAGCTTTGGGGCATTAACCTTGGAATATGCACCAGTCGTTGCAAGTGAGCTGAAAGAAGCATAATGAAATTGACATTTTTCATCTCAGAATAAAGGATTTTCCAAGTGTTACATGTTTGTGAATCTTACTTTGTGTTTACACTTTAATTATTAAAGGGGTACTGGAATCTTTTTGTGGTATTGCACATAAACCCCTGATTACCTCCTGCTAAAAACACACACATCTTAGTGATGTAGTGTGCACATTGGTCAGATCTTACTTCAGTGTCATACCTCTGAAAATAACTTTCACATAACTTACTGGTAAACAGCTTACTGTTGTAGACATCTACTATTATTACCAAATCAGAAATTAGTTTTGATGCTCATTCCAAATTCTGAGTTTTACCTAAAATGGTGATTCCCATACTTCTTTTCCTGTATTAGAAAGATAACCTAGTGCTAGTCTCCATGGTTTTCTCTCTTCTTCTATAGGTAACAGAATGAACTGGCTGACTGCTAATAGCTTTCAGGGCCTTAAGAACACACATGAAGGGTCTTTAGCTATGCCTACATCTTCCCAAGGAGTATGGAAGTTGTGGTGAGTTTTCCAACACATTTCCAGCACATTCACATAGTTAAATTTAGATTCAAATGCAACCAAGCTGGGAAATGCAAATTGCTGGCTTCCAGTTTTCATTTCAGATTGTCATCCATGCAGCAAGGTACTGAAACACTTCCTGTGTTCAGAAAAAATGCTGACATTATTTCACAAAGCACAAATACAATACATTTGAGAAGCAAGGAACATAAAATACTTCCTTAACTCAAACTATCCAGAAGTCTACAGCTGATTTGAAGAAGTGAGGGAAGTTAAGAATACTAGATCTCTGCTGGATTCATATTACAGGCCTGTATACTGATTCTACATACTTACACAGTATTGAAAAATATAGATAAGACAAAACTAAAGGAATCTAAAGGAAAGAAAACTTATGAAAATTAAAGCTCATTTGTTTGCTAATATTTTAAGAGAAATTAACACTTGTGTTTATCTTTCTTACTTCATTCTCAATTCCCACCTTGTTACAACAGACTTCCAGCTTTTGCTGTCAGCTCCATCCAACTGACTCTCAGCCAAATTTAGCCTCTTAATGGTTTCCTCCAGCTGAACAGTTAATTTCTCATTTAATATCTCCAAGTTATTCTTTGCTATTCGTAGCTTCTCTCCATTGTCAACTTCCTATTTTCAATAAAAACAAAGGTTTATGGAATACTTAACCTCACATGAAGCAGGATTATCTAAAATGATAGTGAAAAGGTCTCACTTTTGATTTAGAGAAAAACAGGGTATCCAAGTTCACTAGCACTACAACTTCCAAATTCTGTCTGGGGAAGCAAAGGGATGGTCAATGGCTCCTTGTCTAGGTGGAGGCTGGTGACAAGTGGTGTCCCTCAGGGTTCTGTCTTGGGACCAGTGCTCTTCAATGTCTTTCTTAATGACCTGGACAGAGGTATTGAGTGCACCCTCAGCAAGTTCACAGACGACACCAAGCTGAGTGGTGTGGTTGACACGCCAGAGGGGCGAGATGCCATTCAGAGGGACCTGGACAGGCTTGAAAAATGGGCCTGTGAGAATCAAATGAAATTCAACAAGTCCAAGTGTAAGGTCCTGCATCTGGGTAGGAGCAACCCAAGATATGAGTATAGGCTGGGAGAAGAACTCATTGAGAACAGCCGTGCAGAGAAGGACTTGGGGGTCATGACAGACGAAAAGCTGGACATGAGCCGGCAATGTGCACTTGCAGCTCAGAAGGCTAATTGTGTCCTGGGATGCATCAGGAGAGGCATGACCAGCAGGTCTAAGGAGGTGATTCTGCCTCTCTATTCTGCCCTCATAAGGCCCCACCTGGAGTACTGTGTACAGTTCTGGGCTCCTCAGCATAAAAAAGATGTGGACCTCTTGGAGCGGGTCCAGAGGAGGGCCACAAAGATGATCAAAGGGCTGGAGCACCTCCCCTATGAGGACAGGCTGAAGGAATTGGGGTTGTTCAGCCTGGAGAAGAGAAGGCTTAGAGGTGACCTTATAGCAACCTCTCAGTACCTGAAAGGGGATTATAGGGCAGAAGGAGAGAGACTTTTCTCCTGGTCTGATTGCAACAGGACACGGGGGAATGGCTACAAGCTGAAGGAGGGGAAATTTAGGCTGGAGATTAGAAGGGGGTTCTTTACCCAAAGGGTGGTGAGGCACTGGAACAGGTTGCCCAGAGAGGTGGTGGAGGCCCCATCCCTGGCAGTGTTTAAGGCCAGGCTGGATGTGGCCCTGGATGACCTGGTCTAGTGCATGTGGCATCCCTGCCCATGGCAGGGGGGTTGGAACTAGATGATCTTTAAGGTCCCTTCCAACCTGAGCCATTCTATGATTCTATGATTCTATGCATGACAATGACCATACCCTTTTCAGTTCTTTACGCAGCCTCTCGTTTTCAGTAATGACTTTCTCCATTCCTTTGGTTTTAGATTCCTGATGCATACTCAGCTGCTCCCCCACATGAAGTTTCAGTTTTTCCACTTCAGACTAAATATCAAACAGTTTGTTAAAACACATATACATTGCTCAGTAGAAAATGTCAGAATTCCATTTTTAAAGCATGGCACAGTTACAGCTACCTAGCACTGTGAACATAATATTACAGCACATACTGAAATTCTTAAGGTACAGAGTACCTCTACAGGAATCATGCAGTATGTTATGCTAAGATCAAGTTTTGCTTTTATGTTCTACACATTTCCTATTTGGTATTTTTAAAACACTTTTGTGACAATCAATGTTGACAACAGGCCTGATGCTCCATTTTCCTACTAACTTGCATATAAACTCCTACCAAAATATAGTTACTTAAGATAAATCAGTACCTTTAGCTTCTCATTTTCCTGTTGAAGACCAAGTAATTTCTCATTAGAAACCACAGCTGGAGCTTTTTTCAGATCTTCATTTTCTCTTTGGACTCTCTCTACAACCCTTTTCATCAAACCAATTGTTTTTTCCAGTTCTGGGACTGTCTTTCCACTTCTACCAGCCTACAGAGAGGGAAATAACAAAAGGTAAAAGTAAACAATGTATCTTAACATTCTGAGATACTTCAAAGCCCACTTTGTTGCTTATCTGTCCATTGCAACTTCTATTTATAAAAGAGATGTTATACTTTTTTGTGACTTGAACCCCAAAGTTTCTTGCATACTTAGTTCCCCAAAACATCTAGTGATGTATTCAACCCCCAAGTCAACATATCAGCTTTTTCATTTTCAGTGTTACCCAAAAATGCTGTAGTTAAGTGTCAAAATCTGCTGCACTTCATATGAACTGAACTGAAACATTAGGAAAACAAATCAAAAGTACTACTTAATTATCTTAGCTTTTCTTATAGAGCAACTCCCTGATACAACAGACCATGCAATTGCATGACTGCTAACACTGTCTGAGGGGGAAAAAAAAATTAAAAATGGCTGGCAGGAGAAAAAGGCCCTTTTTAACAACCATATTTCTACTGGATTGAAGTGACAGAAGCACTACATCTTAAGGCATGAGTAAATCTTCTCTCTTCCCAAGAAGGCATATATTGTTTTTGCAGGGTAATAATAAATATGGGGAAAAAAGCTTGTTATTTCTCCATTCTTCTTCTTTCACTGCATTCATTTATGAGGTAGAAAAGCTGTTAAAGGGTCTTCAAATGCATTTATTTATTCATCACCTTTATAGTGACTGTTTTCCTCAGCAATAAAAATTTAAAGATGCTTTTGTTTCTAGTTCTGGGTCCAGGAAGTAGCTCCTTTTTTTTCTACAGAGGTTACACAGCACAGTAGAGTGGAAAATGGGGAAGATTTAACTCCCTGGAGCCCTACAAAAACCTATATAGCAACTAAGTTTTGGATGTAAAAAGGAATCATTCTTTCTTCTTCAAATAACTGGAAGGATTAGGATGTCTGTGTTGCTACACAGCAGACTTAAAGAAAAACCTCTGTTGGACCTTGGTGCCTGAAAAGGGTGGAAGATTCAGGATTTGCTGCTGCCTCAGAGTCTTTGCATGAAACAAGTTATTTAAACTGGATTTCCTTATCCAAAACCTACCACTGCATAAGAGATAGGCAGATAAACAGATAGTCCACACAAGGTACAAATATAAGAATGAGAACTATACAATCTTTTCCAAGTATACAGATGTAGATCAGTCTCCTTGTATACTGAAGGAGCTATGTAGGCACTTGGCAGCTTTTATTAAATCAGCTTCCTTTAGAAGGTCACACAAATAATTTGACAAGTTAGTGGCAAGGGAGATACTGGGCACTGCTGAAACCTTCCTTTCATGTATTTTCTGAAATATTGCTCTATTAGAGTAGCTCACAGTAGCCAAGGTAAAAGTTACACAGTAACTTGCACAGTACAACAAACAAAACCCAATAAACTTGCACTTTCTAACCTCTGCCTCAAATCAAAATCCTATCTTTTAAATCATAAAACTGTTCACTGGGTTATGCATTTGCATAAATACATGAATATAATTTTCACTGTTAAGGCTGTAACTCCTACTTTTTGTACAAACATATTTCTGAAGATAACTATTCCAACTGACAAAATAAGACCACAATAGTGCAAATACTTCACAGCATACCTCTAGCCCTTCTAATGGTCCTATTAACTGAATTTCATGTATTTATTATGGCACTTTAGCAACAAAATAAACAAGTATGAAGAATTCCTGTTGGCTTTTATTTGGTTTATTCCAAATAATTTAGCTTCATTAAGACATGGGGGCTTTTTATGTTTTGTTTTCCTTTAATTATGATGAAGAATGCTGTTACAATACTCACCCCTCTAATGCTGCCCAGCTTTCTTTCAACATCTGCTTTCTCTTTTTTGAGAAGTTCACACATTTCTTTTAAGTCAGCTACTTGATCCTAAAAATACAAAGTAATAGTATTTAGATTTCAAATTGAGGTGAATAGGAACAAAAATTACAGTAGGTTTCCTTTGAAAAATGCAAACAGAAAGCAATTTCTCATCACAGTGATATTTTTTCATGATTTCTACCAGCCATTCAACCTTCTCATCTTCCAAAAACCCATGGAAACTTACAGTATGTACAGAGAGGATATCTATTTCTTTTTAAACAATCCTCTAACTTGTGCCAGAGTAAAGGGGACTAAGGGTAAAAAGATGTTACCTTTAGCCTTGGCAAATCTTTATTGGCTTGTTCTAGCTGGAATCTTAGCTCAACATTTTCAGATGACAATCTTAAATTCTCCTTTAAAAGTTCTTGTTCTCTTCGATATTGATCATCTGATATTCCTGATGTCTTGAGGAAATGGAGGGGAAAATAGTTATTATTGAAGTGGTAAAGCACTAATCATTGTTTCAGTTGTAACTGATAAAAAGCAACAGAGAATTAGTATTTTCACAGAAATAAAACAGATCAGTTGCATCACCACTTTTGATTTAATCTGCTCTAAATCCTCCTTTTACATTTTCTAAACTTGCTTAGCCTTTAAGGGATTTTACCAATCAGTATAAACCAGTAAAAAAAATTTGTCAAAACAAAAATTAACTCTTGAACTATTGGGTAGAAATGAATGTCAAGGTCTAAAAGACAAGAATGCTACTGAATGGAGTAAGCTGTGACACTGTACCTGGGAACAGCACCTAATTTTGAAGGCATTTTCTGATGTGCTTATAAAGACAGCATACAGCAAGCTGTATCACTCTAGTTCTTAGGCTGTCAGATCCTACAATCTTAAGAATTTAACCATGGAGGCTAGAAAATTCTATCACATCAGGAGTGCTTTGTATGCCTTCTGTTGCCAATTCAAATCCTAAGGATATAGTAAATGATGCCTAACTAGTAAAGAGTAAAACCTATGCATGATATGACAATCAGCAGTTTTACTTATGCAATTATGGAATTAACTGTATGATCCATTAATTGATCACTAATAATGATAAGAGTAAAGCATTTGTTTGAATAAAGCACATTTCTGTCTTAATGTAAGTAAGAACATATCGTTAAGTCTCTTAAAGAATGAAAGTCATCAACTAGTTGCACATATCATTGGGATTATTTATACACTTTCTAGATCAAAATTTTACTACTGACAGTGGCTTACTTGTGAGCTGACATGCATGCCTATCATGAAACTGTAAGGTTTGCTTTATCAGACCACTTAGTGCCTACTTCAATATCCCCGCAGACAATGCCTAGGAAACCAGTGTATTATCAAGATCAAACTATTTCACAGAATCACAGAATATTAGGAGTTGGAAGGGACCTTGAAAGATCATCTAGTCTAACCCCCCTGCCACAGCAGGATTTTCTACATCATTTCTACAGAAATGCTAGAGGACTACTACAGGATCAAACCTCATGCATTTCACAAAATTCTGGGGTTGTTTCAACCCCCTCTGTACCACTTCGGTAAGTTTCATGTTTATCCTCTGCAGTGTGTTGATTCACTTCATTATTCATATTGATTTTTTCTGCTTCATAATCACTAGCTTGATTAGATGGTTCCCCTGAAGCAAACTGATTGTTCATTCTGTCAGTATCAGGCTCTTCTACACTTTTTTCTTCATCGACATTTGATTGCCGGAGTATTTCTTGCTTCCTCCCCTCTTCAAATTCCTCATTAAGTTTTCCATTTTCAGATTGGGTTTTATCTTCTTCTTTTTCACTGCAGTTCTCTTCATCAGCTTCAGCTATACTTTTGGTTTTCATCTCTTCCCTAGAAATATCTGTGTCATTGCATTTCTCACTATCTTCAGGATGCTGTTCAGGAGACGCGTCTGTGGTCGCATTCGCAGTAGCCTGACGGCCTTCATTGTGCACAATGCACGTCTGCATGTCTGCTTCCTCATCTGTTTCATTGCCATCAGTAATGCTATGATTAGTCTGATGTTTGATTTCATCCCTATTTGAAATAGATTTCTTTTGAAGGAAATTCGAGTACTTTAGTTTACTGATACTGATAGGAACAGACTTCATAAGTTCAATTTGGTCACATGTACTCTGATAAAAGTTGAAGAAAGAATGAAGCGTGAAAGAAAAGCAGAAGATAGTAAAACAAAAAAAAAGAAATAAAGAAACCTAGAATGTACTGTTAAATCTATTTCTTGAAAGACTAAGATAACCTAATAATAGAGTTTTTGCAATACAATGAACCTTCTAAAAATCAAAACACAAGAACACCTAATGTCACTGAAATGCAGCTCCATATTCCCCCAAAATCTGTGTATCCCTAATTTTCAATCAATATAGAATATAGAAGTAGTCTTATCAGTTGCAGATTCACATATTTAAAAATACATATGTCTGATTTCTCCACATATGCTAGGATGCTGAATATTGCACATTATATCTGTTGAATACACAAATTAAATTATAAATAAATAAATAAAAAATAACTCTGGGGTTTTGGGGGGTTTGTTTTGCTGTGTTTTTTAAAAGCACTAACATCTGAATAGTTCATATCCTACTCTAGGTACTATCATTTGAAATAAAACCAGCTAAATGACACAGAATACTAAATGGATAACAAATATTTTGGAGAAGTAGGTGCAATTCCTCTATGTAATGTGGTTGCATTATTAACTTACCGAGGGTCTAGAATATGTCTCTCTTGAACATTGTTTCTCCAATGCATGAAGCTTTTCCTGGAGGTATTGATTTTTAAGATGCAATTCTTCTATGACAGAGTCTCGTGGGATTGCTTGCTGTGTTCTACATCCAAAAATGAATCAAGCCAAAACAAACAAATGACTATTAATACACAAAAACATCCCCTAAGATAAAAACCCCACAAACTTACAGATTACTGGGCTAGTTATTCTAAATCAATGTAAGCCACATACACTATTTCAACTAATCCCCATAAATCAAAAGCACTTACTTTGGCAAAAGAAATCTGCTCTTTTGAAGTGTGCAGAGTTTCTATTACTTAGGTACACTATCCACTGCGATAGTGGATACACTGTTTAAGAATACTCTCCCTAACTGCAACTCAGCAGTTCCAGTAACTTTTGCCAACTCCAATTCTAATTACAATTTTACACAATAGAAGCCAAGTGGTTTTTATATTCTGTACCTTTTTAGAATAATGAACCAATGCTGCATTTCTCTGAACATGCACAATTGCTCCCAAGTAGACTTAAGTGTGCTTGTCATAGACTCGAAGAAGGATTTTTGAAATTCCCAAATGTTGTTTTTTCTTTATTGAGTCTAACAGACTATCTCTTTTCACAGAATTTCTTCTCATTTAGATCTTTAGTTTTCATAGATGTCTTTAAAATGCCTCTCACCTCATGTGAGCAACTTCATTTTCTAAATCTCGATTCTGTTTTCTTAGTTCTTCCATTTCTTTTTCAGCCTCTGCAGCTCTAACTCCAACAACGCGGTCAACAGTGACACCAGTAGTTTTGAGTTTCTTTTGCAGAGCAATTTTCTCTTTTTCAGTCCTGCAACATCCAGTCAATTTACATTTATTTGCTAACTTGCTTTTTTCTAGAAGAAAATATTTCCTGTCTTGAAAAGAATCCACAGTTGCAATTTGTTTGTGCACCTTTCCTGTTTAATAACGTTACCTTATGGACAGTACAGCTTTACCAAAAACAAACCCCAAAATGAAAACTAAACCTGGAAAAACAATGAACATTAAGTCAGTATCCTGCATGTCATGAACCACTTACTGGTCTTGCCTGTGTTTTGGGTGAAATTCATACAAGACTTGCAATAATTAAAAGCCATTTTGAAGCAGTTTCAAACCACAGTCAACAACTAGTGACAGGACTAGAGGGAATGGGCTTAAGCTGAGCCAGGGTAGGTTCAGATTAGATATTAGGAAGAATTTCTTTACTGAAAGAGTGGTTAGATATTGGAATAGGCTGCCCAGGGAGGAGATTGAGTCACCATCCCTGGAGGTTTTTAAGAAGAGGATAGATGTGTTTCTTCAGGGGATGCTTTAGGGGTAAGAGTAGTGTAGGGCTATCGGTTGGACTAGATGATCTTGAGGGTCCTTTCCAACCGTAATGATTCTGTGATTCTGTCATTCTGTGAACAGCAACAATCACCATCAGAGCTTCCTTCCTCTTCTGCATCTTCTACTAGTAAGCCCCTGCCACTACTGTACTGAAGTAAACATAACATTTGTAGAGGGTTTGCACATGTGGCTTTTTTAAAGGGCTTCCATCTCATAATCCTAGAACTATCAGTACTGCAGTAGCACTACCTGGAACAGTAGCACAATATTCAATCCTAGCAATCTAATTAAATAACTCAGCACTGAGAAACAACCTGTCTTCATAAGGCTATTATCTTTCTTCATGGAAGCAACAGAATGCTATATACAAGAAGCATAATAAAGGACTTAGATCAGTTTTACACGGAGAGCTTCTTCCAATAAATGTTGTTGCCTTCTACAAAGGAAAGGATACTGCAGGAGTAGCCTGCTGCTTGAAAATTGTTTCTGAAAACTTTAAAAAGGTGCAGTTACTTAGAGGAGCTTTAGCTAAAAAGTAAAATCACTGAACAGAATTAGTTCTGTTCTAACCCAAACCAGAACAACAACAATCTTATAAACATAACAAACTGTTGTAACTATTATGTGGCAAATATATTTCCCTTAAGTCATCATTTTATAGCTGAACCTATTAAAACCAACTCACTTGGTATGAATTTCCTTCAATATATTCAACTGTTTGGCTAAAGCATCTCCTTCTTTTTCCTTTTCCCTCAGTTTGCTCCTCAATCCTTCCATTCTGATTTGCCATTTTTTACCTTCTTCCCATCTAATTAGTTCCTCCTTGGAGGTCTGTGAATAATAAGCAAAAATAAAATAAAACCCCCCAAACAAACTGGTAAAAAGAACATATCTCCAAATTGCTCAGAAACTCTTGTATGTAGAAATCATGATTGTGAAGAATTATTATAGACATCACCCCTTTTAGGATTCACACTTTTGCTCCTAATATTTAGTGTTTTTAGCATTGTATTGATTTTGCAAATGCACATTTGACAGCACTTAGCTTCCTAATATTTGCAATGGATCTTTAATTTCACAAAAGGGCAGAAAAACAGTAACATACCAGTACGTAGCAACATGAGCAGTAACAAAGTGCATTGGAAACACAAAGATTTAACAGTCACAAAACTGCTTTTCTTCTGATCAAGTTTGGTTGTTTGTTTGGTTGGTTTTTTTGGGGTGACAGGGAATGCTGAATAGCCTAAGCCTAGGCTGATGATGTGTTTCAAAGACACAGACTAAATACCACATACCTTGTCTTCTCTTACACTTTTTTTTTCTGTTTCTTCACACTTCTTTTCAAGTTCACTTTCCAACATTTTAATTTTTTTCTGGAGTGTGTCTATTAGGCTTTGTTCATCAGCTTTGCTCTGAAAAATTACAAACCTTTACAAACTTAAATGTTTAATGACCACTACCCAAGTATTTTTCTCCACCCAGAACCCAAAGACTTAATTCCAACTGGCAGAATTCTATTGCAAATACGTTACTTTTCTTCTGAAAGGGGTAAAAAGGACAGCCAGGAAGACCACAAAATTCCATTTTTCAAAGAACTTTGAAAGAAGTAATTCAGCTCCTCAAACTCTTTCAAAGGTATTTCAAGGAACACATATTTTGCTTTCTCTTCCTATTATTTGAGGTGTGCTTCCAACAGCAAACGCTAGCAGCTCGCATATAACCCAGCTGACGAGCAAAAATATTTTTTAAACTAAGTATAAAAGTCTCAATGCCTGCTAGAAGTACTTAAGCTTCCCTTCCAAAACCAGAAAATCCATGCAGAAACTTGACCAAGATGAAACATATCTTTAAAAATCATTTCTACCTGAATGGTATTGCTTAGCCTCCTAATCCGTTTCTTTAGTTCTTCATTTTCTTTTTCCATGTCATTGTTTTCTCTCAAGATTTTATCAAATGCTTTTTGTTTCCTCTGTAGTTCTTGATTCAACTCATCCTTTTCCTCAGACAAAGAATTTTCCCTGATTTTACTCAATTTAAGGTTATCTGTAAGTTTTGTAATCTGATTATTTAATTCTTCTATCTGAGTCTAGAAGAAAACAGAGACAAAAGAGTAAATGCCCAAAAATCTGGATTATCAGCACTACAACAATGCAGTACAATGCTATTAACTAGCACTCACCATGAGACCCTTTGTTTGTTTGTCAACAATCTCCTGGACATTCATATATGCCTCTTTTTGTGATGCAGCAGAAATGATCTGCTGTTCAGCATTAGCAGTCATTTCTGCTCGGAGTTCCAGAAGTGCTTTACTCAAAGCCTGAAAACAGTAAATTCAAATACTTTGAAGTGAAGAAGCTGCTAATGTGAGTATTACCAACCTAGGAAAAGCAATTATACTTTACTATGTTGCATTATGCAATTGTGTTCTATCTCATGCTGTAGTATACGTAGAATTTGTTAGCATTAAGCAGAATCAAACATTTACGTGACAGAGGGATTAATTTTTGTTGACTAACTTTCTGCTGCTTCTCTTTTATGGTTAACTGGTTCTTCAGCTGTTCCACTAGGTTTTTCAGGGTTGTTGTGGGTGCTCTGCTATTTGCTTCTTTTTGGATCTCTAGCTCAGCTTTTACATTTGCTAATTCGTTCTCCATCTGAGATAGCATGTTCCTCAATTCATTTGCTTCATCTTTAAGTTGTTCCACATCAATTGCATGCTTTTCCTGAAGCCTAATAATAAAATAAGTATTAATAGGATAGTCTGCAATAATTGAGTTAGCAAACTCCAAATAAATAACAAAAGGCAATGTTATGCTACTCATTATTGTTACAGCAAATGACACAGAGATTCAGAAACAGCAAAAAAAAAAAAAAGACTAACTCAACAAAGAAGGCCTCTAATTAATAAGAGAGTTACTCAAGATCAGCAAAATGAGATCAGGGCATTGTTCATTCTAATTCCTGGCCCTCAGAGCTAAAGAAAGCATCACACTTCTCTATGTTTAAACAGGGCTTAAATTTCCATGAATTTAAACTTGCTACACAGCAAACACAAATGGATATATCAGAGGGAAAAAACCCCAAACCAGAAACTAGAAAGTATCTCAGTAGCCTAAAAACAACTCTCCTACCATACTGACTCCTTCAATATTTCCCTCTTCACTGAATGGCACAAAGCTAACAACCGAAAGGCATTTTGGACTTGATCTAATCCAATTGTGACTTATGTTAATGGTCTAAAAACTTACTGGGCTCTGATAGTCTCAAACTCTTTGACTTTCATTGAAGTAATCTGTTTTTGTTTCTCCAAATCAGATGATGCTTTCTTCAGTTTTCCAACAAGAGAAGCAAGAGAATTATCCTGTTCTGCTACAGTTTGCTCCATTTCAGCTAAGCGGAGAAAATGTTTGTTGTTGGAAAGAGACAAAGAAGTCTTTTTCACTAACTCCTGTAAAAGAGAGCAAAGGCATGTGATAAACATTTTTAGCTTTAAATCAAAGGTAAGCATGACTGATGCATTTTAAAGTCAATCTTGAATATAACAAAGTATTAATATCTAACATGTTTATTTACTGAGATGTGATTCTTAGTGCACAGAGAAAGCAATCACACTGGGTTGAAAAGAGCTTTTTGCAGGTTTCACCTTATTATGAAGTGTCAAGAGAAAATCTGTATTGAAGTGTGTTAGTTTAGCATATCCACAAACTGAATACAAAAGAAAATATCCCTCTCTCCCTTAGAAGTCTCCAGAAATGAGGATGATATGAAAAATGCTCATATATAGTGTGGTGGTAACTTTGTTTCTTTACACTTGACTTCCAAATTATCTCAAAGTATGATGCAATAATTCTGTATCAACCACACATTTATTTTTCCTGTCATTTAGTACTGTAAAACTATTCTTTTAAGAAACCATTTTAAAAACTTGGGAACAACTGCACTAATCCCACAAACACACATAACTCACCAAAGCAGTCTGTTTGAATTTATTAAGGGAATTGTCAGTATGCAAATTTAACTTCTGGTGCAGAACTTTAAGGTCTTCCTCATACTTCTTTGATATTTCCTCTTGTTCCTGTTAGTTCAAAGTAAAAATGTAACTGTACTGATGCACACTACTCCAGAAAATCACAAAACTACATTTCTCACTCATTGCTCAGCACAGCTCCCCAAATTTTCCTCCAATTGTGGCAGTTTTAAAAAGTATTTTCTTCTTGGGAAAAAAAATCAACTATAGAAGTTTTAAGCTAGGTAGCAAATAGTATGGTGCAACAGGACAGGAGCTGTAGAGCAGAACAGTTGGGGTTGGTCCTCACCAAATACAGATATGGATAGTGAGAACTATGCTACATACTTTTCAGGTCTATGTACTTTGGATTATAATGTGAATGTCTGCTAGGATACAGAACACAGCAGAGTCATTTTCAGACTGCATCTTCTGGTTTAGTTCCAAACCAAAAAAACCACTTGATTTTTCCCAGAAGATATAACTACACATTAGTCAAAGCAGATTATCTGAAGATGATAGGAAGTCTGCTTTGGAAACACGCTCCTGATCCAAACATAGTAAAAATGATGCATATTTAATTTTGAAATACTTCTTAGGCATAAGGTTTATGCTTTAAAATATGCTTTAAGGGTATACAGAATAAAAAATATAAAGTATGCTTAAACAACTAAGTATGCTTAGATACACTGTTTATGCTTTAAAATATACTAAATTTAAAATACACTTTAAGAAGCATGTTCTCCACAAATGCATGTCCTTCCTGTACCTTCCAAATTCCCTACAAGATGCAGTCCAAAATTAATTGTTTCAAGTTCTAAAAAATCCCATTATAAACATACAACATATTGAGAGCATTTCTCACAGCAGAATTTAATTTTCTTCCTGTCACACTAGACAGACATATCATATATACAACCTCTGGACTGAGCAAGCAAATTCTATATGAACCTTCTACATAAAAATTTACTAATTGTTCTGTTCCCTCTGAGGTCAGAAGCTTTTCAGGATCTCACCAGTAACAAGATAAACAAGCAAGAAAACTTAAGAATGAAAGATTTGTGCAAAAAATTTAACTACCTCTCTTGCTTCAGCAAGCAAACGCTGGTATTTTTTTAACACTTCCTCCTTTTGATTTAATCTTGCTTGCATGTTTGCAATGGTTTGATGAGCAATTTTTATGGCATGATGGTACTCTGAATCATCTTCTTGTTTGCCTAATTCAGCCATTATTTTCTCTCTTTCTGATGTTGCAGGTAATCTAAGTCTTAGTTCGTTTATAACTTTGTCTCTCGATAAAATATTTTCTTCAGCTTTCCACAGGGCAGCTTCCTTTTCTTTTAATTTCTACAACAAAAGGCAACTGTTGCATTTCCAGAAATCAAACACTGCAAAAATATCTTAATTTTTTAAAAATGTACCAGAAAAAATTGTCTAAATGGACTTACTAACACAAATCATTTTGCATTCAGTTTTCTGGCTGTATGCAATTATTATTAGATGAAAAAAGTCCCAGAATATTATTACTGTGTCTCTATGATTATTTGCTTGGCACAAGACACTTATGCAACTCAGTTTGTGCTACCAAATTAAGAACTTAATACTTTTTCAAATTCCTTAAGAACCACAAAGTATCTTCTGTAACATAATTTCAATTTAGAAAAACAGGATAAAAGGATTTTGCTACGCTACTTGTTCAATTTAATGTAACATCTGCTAAATTTAACTAACTATAGTCAGCTGAATTTTGTAGAGCAAAAGTATCTTACACTACTAAATGAATGACCTAAAACATTCAAAAATTTTCCCCAAACTTTGTTCCAATGGAAAAGAATATTTTAGTCACAGTGTGACTTTATTATTTACATTTTATCTGTGTTAAATACTTCTAAGGGAGCGGACACATCCAAGTGACATTTATAAAAGGGTATTTATTATGTAAAAAAATTAAAGGGCATAAAAATACAAACTTTGTCCTTTTATATGACAATTAATACATTTAATTACCTCCTCCAGCAATTTGCAGGTTGCCCTAGTTTCCAGGATTGTTCGAATATCCTCCTGAATCTTTCTCAAAGCCAACTCAAGTTGTTGGGGGAGTGGCAAATTAGGATCTGGAACTGATCCTGTAGCCTCTTCCACCTGCACAGAAAAATTCATATTTATGTCATCTGAAAAACGTACTAATGAGCCTATTTTTAGTTACTTCAGTGCATATATACCTTTAGAGCTGTACTAAGTATTTCATTTTGTTGATGATCATACAGGTCCAACTGGCGCTGCAGTTCTACTTCCCTCTGGTCCCAAGCCATTTGCCTTTCTTCATGGAACTGTAACAGATGTTTGAAAAAAGGTATACCATGTAATGAAGCTAATGGGAATTTAATAACCAACTTAGAACAGAAAAAAGAGATACTAAGATGTAAAATACTCAAATGTGCTATCAGAAAGAACTGTGGAACCAAGACACAAAGATCTATATTAAAAACTTCCTAGGAAGAATCTTCCTTTTTAAAAATCACTTCATGAAATAAGGAATAGGCTGTTTTTCTAAGAACATGCAGAAATACATACCTTGTTCTGCTGTACAAGTTCTTCTTCCAGATTATTGATTGTACATTCGTATTCAGAAATGATATTTCGCAAATACTTCACCTCTTCCTTTTGCTTGACTAACTCTCGATTGAGTTTAAGTTCCTGTAGATGGAGTTCCTCCATCTTCACATGCCATTCAATTACCTAATAATAAATGACAACCAGTATTATAATTTATCAAGCCCACAGGCCAACTAGATGCAGCTACACTCTTTGCCTTTGAGGCAGTATGGCATTTATCAAATTGACAGAAAAAGACATTCTGCCTTTTAAAGCTTTTTCAGGTCTCTGGAGTAAAGAGGCATGGCAAGAGTAGGAAACTGCAAGAGAAATGACTGCAAAGTACAGCAGACAGTTAACTGGAGAGGCAACAGGCTTCCCCTACACTGACAGAAGTGCACTGCAAATAATTTTCAAATGACCTAACTCGGCTAAACTCTATGCATCTGTTCAGATGGAATAGAAAAAGCATATAAGAAGTTTGGTAGCAAAAACATTTTCAAAACCAAAACTCTATGTGTTCAAAAATGCACACACGCTACATGAGGAGACTAAGGGGTGACCTGATCTATGCTTTTAAGTATGTGAAGGGTAGGTGACAGGAGGATGGGGTCAGGCTGTTCTAGGTGAAGCCCAGTGACAAGACAAGAGGCAACGGCTGTAAGCTGAAGCATAGGAGATTCCATGTGAACACACGTAGAAATTTTTTCACAGTGAGGGTGCCAGAGCCCTGGCACAGACTGCCCCAGGTATATTCTGTGGTGTATTCATGCATTCATGTCAAAAATTCTCTAGAAAATTATTTGAAAACTGGCTTAAAATTAACAAATCCCAAGACCGCTACAAAGACTACTTGCATGCAGCTACAACAGATATAACCATATTATATAATACACAGTGATCTGGAAGAGAACTGAGAAAGCTCTATTCAAATTTATAGAGAAGATGTTTACAATGGCAAAATGTAAAATTACATGAGTATAATATAATTTCTGATCATGTTGCCTAGATTATTGTCCTTGGATTTGTTGAAAAAGACATGTATTTCTAGTGAGGATTTCATTGCAAGCTCATGCAACAGAACTTCAGAATGCTACTCTGCATTTAACTTAATTTCATTCATAATTTAATTCAATTTAATATAACTGAATTCACAGGCGGTCTCTACTTTCTATGTCACCCAACTGAGCACAGAAGAAAACTAGCAAAATCTGATTGCACTGAGTTTTACAGGGCAATTAACTAATGACGTTTTACTTTCTTAAAATTGAGAAACAAAAAATCATAGCTTTCATATTCTAACAAAGTGCATTTTGAAATCATTAAGTTCTACATTAAAACAGACTTTCAGGGAAGAAGCTGAACTGAAATGCAATTTAAATGAACAAAAACTATTCAAAGTTGTAAAATACCAAACCTTTTGAGCTCCTCTCGTATCTTTCAAAGCATTTATTAATTCTTCTAAACTTTTCAGTTTTAACTCCATCTCTAATGCTCTGTTTTCTGCATTTCGACGCTCCTGTTGGGCATGCTGAACTTCTTCCAGGATCTTCAATTTGTCATTTTGTAGCTGAATCATTGTTTTAGAGAATTTTTCTTGTTGTGCTAGAGGTAGAGCACCACTAAACTGTCGCCTCAAGGACTGAACTGTCTGTTGTAAATGTTTGGCTCTATTTCTTCCTTCCAGTCGGGCAAAATACAAGGCTTGCTCTCTTTCATCAAGCTTCTGCTCTACACGGAGATTATGGATCTCCAGCTTCTGTAGTTTCGATTTAAGCGTCTCCAATTTGCCTACAGCAACAGATTCACTATCTTGAAGGGCTATGATATGTTGATGCAGTTTTGCAATAACTGCTTTTTCATCTGACTGTGCCTGACAACAAAATGTATAGAACAAATTTAGGTTTTATTTTGAATGTGTTAATACAGTGTAGATATAACTATAAACAAGCCATTCATTTTTGTATTTTATATACTGTATGCATTTTATGCCATAGAGAAGAGGAAAATTAACTTCAAAGCCCAGCTTTTTATTTTTCCACTATTGTTTCCACACATTTTAGAAGTACATCTTTTCAGATACTTAAAACTGGTATCTTGCCAAAAGATCAGGAAATAAGGAAGAAATGTATAACTAAGCTTAGAAAATATGATAAAGTAAAAACTGACACAAGTGTTGTATTTAGGGACTCAAAATATTCTAGAACACGAAAATAAATCCCAATATATTGTTTCAAATATCAATACAGCAATATACTGTCTTCTGCAAATCTGTAAGATTTCCAAGTTATTGCTTCTTGTGTAAAAAACAATCTGACTTTCCTGATATTATATTTAAATATTGTCCATGAGCTGTTAGTTATACAGGAATAAATCCTGCCTAAGTAACAAAGAAAAAAAGTTCAGGATTTGTAATAGCTGTACAGCTAAAAATGGAAGAAATTGAGAAGGGAATAATTAATGTAATACAGAACTCTTGAAAGGATATGGCTGCTACAAGGACCAGTTTGCTACGATCCTTCTGAAATTCTTTTGCACTTTGCTAATTCACTACATAATTACTTCATTTTTTCTTACTCCAAAAAAAAACCCCCATCAAAACTGCTGTGTTAATAAAGGTTGAATTTTACCTGATAGTCTAAAATTTGCATTCTAAGACTTTCCACCTCTTTATCTCTGTATTGCTGGCGTGCCTCCAGAGTTTCAACTTGCATTTTTGCTACATCAGACAGTTCTCTTAACCTTGTAGGCAAAACAGAAAGTATTGTGTCATCTGAAACCACTGAAATAACCTATTATTTTTTTCCTACATAGAAGATGCTAAGAAATGATGCTTGCTATGTTTCCTTATTTCAAAATTTTTGAAGATTTTGGTCTTTTCAGCATACTCTTCTCTCCTACTCAGACTTCTTGTTATGAAGATTCTGCTATATTGCCTTTCATCTTTTTCACAGGATGTTTTCCTGCAAGTTATATATTAGTTTGCTAGTAGTAACTACTTACTCCAGGAAAACAATGCTGTGGTTTTTACCTTATGCATCTCTGTCCTCTATTTGTTTCCCACTTTGGGACCTAAACACTGAAAAAGCTTCATTCTCAATTCCTTTCTCTGCTTCCTCTAATCTATAATCACTCACTTTCAGTGTCAAAGATCACTGCAAATATCCCCACAGACTTTGTTATTTTAGGAATGTAACTGGATTACATTATTTACTCAAAAGACAAATGTCCATATCAACAGATTGAAAAAGTTCAGTTTTTCAATTTGTGCATACAAAGCTAATGTCTTAAGTAAAAGGCAACCCAACCCCTAAATGGCAGTTTAATCTTCAAGATACCTATGACTCTTTGAAAATAAGAATTTCTTTTATGAGACTTTCATACATTTAAGGAAGGTTGTGGCACAGAAAATAAACTAATCAATTTGTTTAAAAAAATTAAGAGTAAGTATCTAGATGCACACTTACCTATGTCTATCTAGGTATGTAATTCTGTGTTCAAATCAAAATGAAGCAAATTACTTTCCTTATGGTCTTGAATTAAATGCCCAATTTTCAATTCCAAATTTGTCATATGTAAATGCCCAAAAAATTAGGCATTGAAAATGGTTAGTAGTACCATAAGTAGTGGAGATAAGCCTATATAGCCTAAATTTTTGCATGCTTTTGAACATATTGCATTTGAAACATTTAATTTCAACACTTACTTTGATACTTCAATCTTGAGCTCCATCTCACTCTTTTCTAGGTCCATGATTCGTCGTCTGTCTGCATCACTTACTGCCTTACTGACACTCTTTGACAGTTCATCTCTTAATTCCTGTTCCACTTCCTGTGCCTCAAGGTTGATTTTGGTGAGCTCAAAAAAAAAAAAACCAAACAAAAAACCCACGTAAAACCAACACAGAATCACTACACCATCATTTGAAAAAGGGATGCAAAGCTCTAACATTTTTGGAAGCATTGGTAATTAAAGGAAAACTAACCAAAAAAAGGACCATAAGAAGTAGGCACACGAAATAACAGGTTAGGAACTGACTTTATATTAGCAATCTCCTGAAAAACTAGCAACCTATCTGTCCAGATGCTCATCATGAGTTTTACAGAGTAAATAACGTTTGAAATAAACCACTGACAAATTAATAAGTTCTATTTTTCACACATGTCCTGTGCATGAAAAATTGCAGCTTTTAAAGGCAGCTATATTTTGCATCGTTAAGTTTACTTGCCAGTTGTGATATAAAATAGATGGGATACTTTTTTGAAAAGCTCAAAAATATGCTTTTAAGATGTGTCACATTATGTTATTAAATCTCAAGAAGTTTACCTCAGCAAATTTTGTTTCCAATTCAAAATTACGTTCTTCTATTTGCTTTACAGTATTCCTTAGGTGTTCATACATTCGTTGCGAATGTTCTGCTCTCTGTCTTTCATTTAGTTCCTTCATTTCCAACGTTGTGATTTTCTTAGAAATGGACAAAATCTCACTATTGGTTATTGCTTTTGTGGCCTTGTCCATGGCATTGTCATCCCCTACATTAAAAAATACTTCAATTAGGGAATACACAGTCTGATCCAATTATGAAAATTATTTGCAGCATGAAACAGAACATGAGTTTCGCTTTATCTCTGTCAGGTAACTTTACCAAAATACCTGTTTTACTTTTCTAAACTGGAGGCACAGTTATCTTGACTTATTACTTGTCTGAAAAGTATCTAATTTGAATAAAATATTATCAATTATAAATGGGTATATATGCTATCATGGTTACTGTGAAAGATAACTCTTTTCTGTGTAGCCTTTCACTTTAACCTTATTCACTTGGTAAATCTTCAGGAAATCTAATTTAAAATCTGTAAAAGAAATAGATGTAGATGAGTTCTTGAATAAGGGGAAACTGAACACAAAGAAGCCCCAGATAATCAAGAAAAAAATACTGTTACAGAGCATGCAACCAGGAGAAAGAAAAAAATTTTCTTGACAACTTATGAAGTACTTTGGCTGAGTCAAGTTAGAACACATTACATGTTTCTAAAAAACACAAATCAGTTGATGTTGCTATACAAGTTCCACCTTTTAAACACTTGACCAAGCAACTGAAGAATAGTCAAAGTGGAACAGTTTCCAGAGGAGAATTCCAAACTTAGTTCTGGTCAAATAGATAAGTAGAATGGAAGAAACCCAAACCAAACCAAAACACCAAAAAAATTAAAAGCATTAATGAAATATATACAGAACAGTTTTGACTTTTTTGTTGTTAAGACAAATCAATTTTAAAATGTTTCAAACTATTACTTTTACACAGGACATACCATCTGATTCTTAATGTTGTAATATAACTTTCATACTTGCCCAGTTTAGTCATCTGTTCCCAAGCCTGTTCTACAGTGTGAAGTTTCTCTTTTGTGATCTCTAGTTCTTTATTCAATAAACTTATCTGTGATTTCAAGGATTCATTCTCACGCTGTATGACAAAAAAGGTACAACATAAAAGCAAACTATTTAACCATAGCAAAGTTGATGTTTTAATTAAAGATATTTTACCTATGCATAATCCATGATCTACACATGTCAACAGCAGATCAGAAGTTTCAACAGAAGTTTCCTCCTATATGTAAAACTGCTAGCCTTTGCATTCTGAGTTGTATCTTACTGTCAACTAGTATTATCATGAATATTTACCATCAGCAACTGCGATTCCTACAGTGTCTAAAGCTAGAGGAAAAAAAATCTCTTTGTCATGCTACATACCTCATTAACAATGGGAAGCTCTTCTGGAGGGTATTTCATCCTCCACAGGATGCTTCGTCTTGCACATAAATACATATTTGAGACAGATCATATCATTCTTTTAGTTCTTTTTAGAATCTAATATGATGCCAAATATTGGTTTTATAACTGTTCCTTCACTCCACATAGAAGCAAAACTTTCCATATTAACCAGTAAAATCAATTGAATACTTCATATTAGTTTTCATCTTCTATTTTTCTAAACACATTTTTAGTTTTATAATGATAAATTATTCTCTAGCAGTATGAAATTGCTGAAATAGGTAAATACAAGTTTTCATACACAAAACTTCATTAGAACAAACAAGGAAAACAAAGAGTTTTCACGGACTCACAGAATGCCCTGGGTTGGAAGGGACCCACAAGAATCATTGAATCCAACTCCCCTCAGTCTTTAGCTAACACAAATGCACCTACCTGTTCCCAAATCTAACAGTTCAATAAGTTTACCTACCATATATATTTAACCCCTGTCAACCACAGAAACCCAACACATGCATATGACATGAACTTTAACTACTGGTTAAACTACTACTTTCTTGGACATGAATGAAAGATGGGAAGTAGAAATCTATCTTTAAAGCTAGTTTCACAGTTCTTGAAAAGAAGCTCCCTTTCACTTGAAAAGTTGTAAGGAATAGTTATATATTTGCAGTTTCTTTGACATTTTGCAAACACATTGTGAACAAACTTTGGTTATGTGCTTTTTTTTATGGAAGTAAAATTCCAAAGGTTTACTACCTTTCAGAACTGAACATTTAATTCATTTAAGTCAGGAATTACTAAGAGCACTAACTTTCACAGAAAGCTTTGAAAGCAGATTAAAATTTGATAGCAACAGTAAGACTGGCTCCAACATCTCGTGCCAACTATGGAACTGTTATAACCTGCCATTCTAGCACTGGGACTTCTGCTCTATTTTTCTACTGAAAACAAAAAACAATGCAGAACTAACATAGAAAGAGTTTTAGTTTCCCTTAGGGTTCAAACATGCTGCAAACATTACCTCTAGGTGCTCCATGTTTGTTGTCCGCTGGACGAGCAAGTTATCTTTTTGTAACATATCTCTGTATTTAGCAGTTAATGCATTATACTGCTTATTAGCCAGCTCTAGCTCAGCCAGTGGGACACTACCATCCAGTGCTTTTTGCAGAGCTGCAATCTTAAAGCTAGCCATTTCCTATGGAAAATAATCAACACAATCTGTTACTAAGGTCTGCTAGATCTTAAAATCATTCCACAGAAAAAGAATAACAATATAATGCATTAGAAAGTGATACTGGTTCATTTTACTAAATTTCTGTCCATCTTCATAAATTGCTTGCAGTAAACACTGATAAAATTGCTCTGATACTCCAACTCTGGGTAATTTTATTTTTAAGCAGCTGCCTCTCATTCATAAGGCACTGTCAAAAACATATTTCTTAAAGATGATTTAATATGAGCCCTAGCAGCTTGCAAGGCCAGCTACCAAGATTTAGTTTCATATGCTACTTTCCATCCAAGTAACTTGTTGAAGTAACTGACAGGTTTCATTCATCCTACGATGCTTATTTAAATACAAAGAATGCTCTGACAAAGTTTATAACAGTATTTAACATGCATTTGGGTAACGAATTCAAGAAATTAGTACTGCCTCCATTTTAAGAAAGTGTATTTATTGCCAAATTGTGAAAATAAAAAAGCATAATATTACTACTATAAACTATACCTTGAACCGTTGCAGGTTTCCAATTTTGCCTATAACTGCAGTCTCCATTTGTGTTATTTCCCCCTTTAGTTTTTCGTTTTCTTTTCTAAGATGCCGTTCCGATTCAAGCAAAGTGGTAAACTGCCTTGTTAGTGACCTTTCATTAACTTGTAAAACAGTTATTTTTCTATTATTTTCTGCAAGTAATTTTTTGGTTTCATCAGGATCCAGCTGAAGTGCATTGAGTAGATTCTGTAAAACAAACAACCTCGTACAGACATACAGTAAAATCCAACTATGCAGACAAGCTTTCTTGTACGTTTCTTAATCTAGGTGTAAAAATTCCATCAATCTGCCTGAAATAATCTCTTTTTCCCAATTAAAAAAATATACACACACTCAACACATGCATAAGCATATAATATTCAATTAAAAGAAAATGTGTATCACTAAAATAATCAGTTTCTGAGAAACAGAAGCTAAATCCACATCACGTTAAAGCTGACACTTTCAAAATCTAGAACAAAAATAATTGTCTGTATTCATTCTCATCAGTCTTCCCCTCCTTTACAAGAGTCAAAATAGAAGTATTGGAACAATTTTCTAAACCAAACAGAATCCCAGTGGTTCATAACAAACCTAATAATGTTCCTAGTAATGTCCTACTGTGAGGACCAAATGATTATTTGTAGAGTAACCACAGGACCCCTCCTATCGAAACACGTGCATGTTTCTGTGCGCACACATACGCATTTGCATCCATGTACAAATTGAGGAGAGGCAGGATGTGTGTGGAGCTGGAGATAGACACACAACTAGCAACTCAGGTCACAGAAGGCACGTGGTCTTCAGCTTTGGTGTCACACACATCAGCTTGCCAAGGAGACAGGGAGTAGAAATTGGAGCTGTGAAATTCCAGATCCCTACCAGCCTAATGAAGAAGAGTGAGCAAGTAGCTAGAAAAATTTCGAGTCCTAAAAGCCTGAAAAATTCTTAAGATTTTAAGAGGAACTGGGAAACAGTAATTCTCATATAAAAATTATACATTTTGAAGACATTTAAAAAAACAAATCTCAGAAATATTTAAATACCTTAATCCTGCTACAAACTATTCCTCTGACTCTGGAAATGCAGAATAAGATCTTGAACTAAGATCTTGAAGTTAAGTTGGCATGCTCTTGTGCTTTTTCTCTTGGTTTTTAAAATATACAGTAGAAACATCTTCAAATCAATTTCAATTTCACTTTTCAGGAAATGCACTTAAGACTTAATTGCCTCAGGATACAATTATTTTTCAAATAAATCACAGTTATGAATAGGACTGTAAGCAGGACCACAAAAAATACCATTAACCCTTAGCAAAAGAAAAATAGATAGAACTCAGGTGTTTAAACTTAGATACCCACAGTCATTTTCAACATCTTGTGACATTCTCGCCCTGTGTCTGCTTCTCAAGAGACATGTGTCCCATGCCTTCAGTTGTATTTTGCAGCTTTTGGTATCTGCCCAAAAACACCCAAACCTATCTAAAATTGCACAGTCTGTGATTAGGCACCTGTAACAATTTCAGGAATTTTTAAATATCACCTTCTTAAAAAGTTTTTTTTCAGTTTTCTTAACAGAATATTTAATACAGTCTTGGTGGAAAGTAAATCAAAATAGAAAGATTAATTCTGTTTCATGCTTTTTGAAAAAGTGACTCAAAGGGATTTACCTTTTGTATTACTGATACTGATTCTGAACATACAGTTCACTGATTGCTAGTTTCTTACATTCCATTAAAAAAATCCCATCAATAAACCACTTCCCTTCTGATTTGATTTGAATTAAACAGATTTTCCCTGTAGCATTTTCTCCATCTAACAAACAACAGTATTCTATTGAAGCCTCTTTTCTACGTAGTAAAACCCTTTGGAAAAATGAAAGTAACAAAATTACTTACAGAATATGCCTTTATTTTTGTAGCATCCTGTTCTTTTTGCTCTTCTAGCTTTTTCTTTTCCTCTTTCATATCTTCTGATTCTTTCTGCCAGCTTTCCTTCTGACTAAATCAGTAATTAAATACTTTTATTTAGAATGATCGAACATTTGATAATTTTAAAATCTAACTAAAACAGCAACCCTGAAATACTGCAAAACAGTATCAGTATAAATTTACCTCAGGAAGTGGACAGAATTAAACATAGGCTTCCCTAATCCAAATTCTTCATTAGAAGTCAAACTTCTAAACAAAACAGCAGGCAATGGGTCTAATATTCACTCATTTTTTCAATGGTTTTGCAAATCTTTCCTTCTATTATGTTCATTTTATTTCAGATGTATAAAGGACAATTTTCCACCTTAGTTTTTTTTTATTTCAGTGAAAAACAAAACTATAAAAAGATTCAGGTTCACTTTGGCCCACACTACTGTCCTCTATCCACTTATTTGTTAATTTGAAAACAAAAGACCATGAACTGTTTATAAATGTCTCTTTTAAGAAAGTTCCTATACACTGCAGAGGACAGTTTAGGTTAATTTAAACAAACAAGGCATTTCAGAACAAGTATCTTCTCTTCAAATAAGATATTTTTAGTTTCTTCTATAACAAAAGAAAATGAAGGAAAAGCAAAAAAAAATGCTTTGAATTGAGTCTTTATGAAATGCCAAGTCAAAGAATCTCCTCCTCTAATTTCAATTGGTAACAGGTTTGGAGAAGGAACCTTGAATTATCTTATCCCTATCTTTGGAGATACCTAGTCTGGTAGTAAATGAGGAAACATATTATACCCTTTAATATTTTCAAAAAGCTACAGCTTTAATGTATTAAACAAACACAAGGTTATCTGGCAAGCCTTAACTGACTCAAAGAACAATCATCCATAATCATCCCTCTACTCCTAAAGTAAAAAAACGATTTTAATCTCTTAACTATATGATGAATTTTACACAAATTAGATTAAATGAAGTATACAAAGGAACTAAGAGTCTGAAGGAAAACCAGCTACAAAGTCTTGACAATCTTAATTTTTGAAACACAGATCTCTGACTGTACTTTAATACTATTTTTCTTTTTTTTCACACATGGAAAAAGTGTTAGGCCTTATACCTGAAAGCAAAGAAAACGAGCCTGAAGAGTCTGTAATACCAGGTTCTAATAATATACAAGATATCATATGCAGAAAGCATAATGCAATCCTTATTATGAAGTATGCAATATGAAAATACTCTAGCAAAAAACGTTTCTGTAAGACTCATCTGAATCTTTACAGAACTAAAGAAAATATATGGAGTCCTAACCCAGGAGCAGCAGCATTTTTGATGCTAACCAAAGAACTACTTCAACATACCAGCAAACCTTGTAGTCAAAATTATTGCACATTTAGATAGATAAGACTTTTGTAATTCCAGAAAGAGAACAATACCTTTGATATTCTTTATACAGCAAGCCTTGCTGATGACGGATTACTGCAAATTTTCGCTTGTAGTCCTCTACTGCATCTTCCAATTGTTTAAGTAACTGCTCTTTCTTTTCCAGTTCCTAAAGATTATTTTCCAAATAAAAACATTGAAGTAATTAATACAGGATTTAAACACAGAAGGATTACTCAAAATGCCAGTTCTCCCTTGTTTTTTTCATGAGATACATGAACTGTGTAAACCGCAGATATGAAATGTGTATGTTCTCAAACAAAAGAAGTTCAATGAACTTTGGCATTCATATGAATAAGCATAAAATAGTGTGTAAGTGCATTGTGGATTACAGCCCTCAAAGTTCAAAACACCCTTACATGTTCCTAGCCCACAAAGAATATCAATTTAATGTCTAACTGGAAAGTGATGTTTTCTTATGTTCCCAAATACTCTTCTACTTTAAAATCATACACAGTTGAAAAATATCCTCTAATCAACAAAAGTGATCAAAGGCAGAACAAAATATTAATAAAAAGGTAAGTTCTTTTTATTCCAATTCTCAGAGAGTCAATTCTTCTTCACTGAATGCTTGTCTGCTATACTTCTCATGGGAATCACTGGCCTGGGTTTCAATGTACTTTTTAACAAATGTTGACATATTTTTGACAAACTGTGGAATTAAAATTCTTATTATAAAAAGCAACCTTTGTTGTCTAGAGAAAAAACTTTCAGAGTAGGATTTTCACATGCAGACTCAGTTGTGGAATCCAGACAACAGTAAGACAGACTTTCTCATAGAAATAGTGCAAATGCAGAAGTACACAGAAGAGTGGGCAAATATTTAGAACAAAATTCAGATCTAAACCAGAAAAAAAAAAATCTGAACTGTTGTCAAAAATTTAACCAGTACCTTCCAGGTTTACAACACAGCAAAACACTTCAGAACTTTAAAAAGAGACCAGCCTAAAGAGTTTATTTGATGTCAGAACTTCAAATTATGGAGAGTATATATATGACACGATACTAAATTTTGGAGGAATTAGTTATATGTACAAATACAGCTGACATCAAAGAGCAGTTCCCTTTTTAACCATGCAGGTCTCCTAGCTCCCTTCCTCGATTCAGTTTATCTTCATACCAGTAAAGCATTTGACACTGTCTCCCACAGCATCCCTGCAGCTAAAATGAGCACACGTGGTGTGGATGATTGGGTAGTGAGGACAGAAGTCAAGAGACTGTGTCTAGTGGAGTCCCTCAGGGGTCAGTACTGGGACCATCTGTTCATTAATGACCTGGATGAGGGAACAGAGTGTGTTCTCAGCAAGTTTGCTGATGACACTAAACTGGGTGGAGTGGCTGACACACTGGAGGGTTGTGCTGCCATTCAGCGAGACTCAGGCTGGAGAGTTGGGCAGGGAGAAATTGAATGAAATTCAATAAGGCCAAGTGTTCAGTTTTGCACCTGGGAAAGACCAACCCCATGAATCAGTATAGGTTGGGGACTGACCTGTTGGAGAGCAGTGAAAGGGAAAGGGATCTGGGAGTCCTAGTAGGTGGAAGGATAAGCATGAGCCAGCAGTGTGCTGTTGTGGCCAGGAGGGCCAATGGGATTCTGGGGTGTATTAAAAGGGGTGTGGTTAGTAGGTCAAGAGAGGTTCTTCTCCCCTTTTACTGCACCCTGGTGAGGCCCCATCTGGAATATTGTGTCCAGTTCTGGGCCCTTCAATTGAAGAAGGATAGGGAATTACTTGAAAGAGTCCAGCACAGAGCCACAAAGATGATGAAGGGGCTGGAACATCTTCCTGATGAGGAAAGGCTGAGGGAGCTGGGTCTCTTTAGCTTGGAGAAGAGGAGACTAAGTGGTGACCTCATCTATGCTTATAAATATGTGAAGGGTGGGTGTCAGGAGGATGGGGTCAGGTTCTACTCAGTGAATCCCAGTGACAGGACAAGGGGCAATGGCTGTAAGCTGAAGCATAGGAGATTCCGTGTGAATATGAGAGAAAATTTTTTCCCAGTTCAGGTGGCAGAGCACTGGCACAGACTGCCCAGAGAGGCTGTGGAGTCTCTTTCTCTGGAGATATTCAAACCCTGTCTGGACATGCTTCTGTGTGACCTGGTCTAGGGAACCCTGCAGTGGCAGGGGAGTTGGACTAGATGATCTTTTGAGGTCCCTTCCAACTCCTAACATTCTGTGATTCTGTAATGAGTTACCTGTGTAAGATGTATTAAATACCCATTCAGAGAATTAATCGTATTAACACTTGAAGGAAGCATTCCTTCTGGAAGATTCACTGTTTGGAAGATAACACTGGCACCTTCCGATGGACGTAATGAGCGTATTTCATTTTCCAGTTGTGCAATCTAAAGAAAAGAAACAAAACTGAAGACAGCTCTTGCTATTCAACTGAAAATAAAACAACTAACAGAAAGCATATTGTTTTCCTGTGCTACACCACTTGTTATTAATAACCTAGTTCATTTTCACTTATATTCTAAAGCATTTAAATACTCCTTGAAGTAACCTTTTAAAAATGCTGTGATTTCATAAATCATTAATAGTATCTTAAGCCAAATTTATCAAATGACTTCAGCCATCAGAGCAGCTTCATGTATCTGAGGATTCAGCACAATTTTAATCTAAGTTGTTTAAAACACTGTGAATTCATATTCCTTTTTAAAAAGATGAGGTTTTGGGAAAAAAATTGCAGTGGTTATTTGATGGTTTATTCTAAACAAGTCTTGGCCTTTTCATTTAGTTTCTTAAAAGCTCTCTGGTTCTCTAAAAGCACATAAACCACTATTCTTGAATACTAGTTCCTGGAAAACAATTTTGCATCACCAAAGCTGTTCTAACAAGGAAAATTGAAATTTGTCTTCTTGTAAGGTAACATTCTATTCTTCATTCCAGCCTGGGAAGAAGCATTCCACAGAATCAACTGTACAACTTAATACACAATAAAGGATTTCAGAGAATGATTCCTCTTTTAACAACACTTAATCTCTGCTGTTTACTTACAAATAAGAAATGCAAAGCTACCGGCTTTTTGAAGAAAGAAATCTGTGAGGGTTTTCAGGCACAACTCTTTCCAAAAGATAGGTACACTTGGTGTTTAACATGAGAGGATATTTCAAGGATAAAGTAACATTAGGAAGAGTAAGAGTTGAACTTAAAAATGGACAAACTTGTACATTTAATATGTAATTGTACTTAATTACAGTATTCAGATAAACTAAATTCAGTATCTTAGAGATTGTGTGATTTTGTTCTAAATTATCAAAGCAGCCACTTTTCAAGTACAAAATAAACTGAATAAAAGAAAGTGCATACCTTTTCATTTGCATTTGCCAGCTGATTAGAGAAATTTGTTGCCTCTCCCTGAGCCTGTTTCAGTTCCTGTCTTAATTCTTCATTTTGTCCCGTGAGCTGGTCAACCTGAGCTTTCAAGTGCATACTTACATCAAAGATTCCCTCTGAGTTCTTTGACTCCAATGCCTAATGCAGTAAACATTTAATTAACAAAACAGAGAAAAAGTGCAGAAAAGCTTTATTTTTTCCAAATAAAATGGAGCCCTCAAGTTTAGAATACATAAAATTAGCAAAAAGCATGAAGTCTTAATGTTTTAAAAAAAATCATTGATTTAAATGGTTTTAAATGGTTAAATTTCCTGTAAAAACACTATTTTTTTGGTAAGAAGTTTGAATAAAGATTTTTTTTCTTAATTCCTGCAGGTCCCATAGAGGTAAAAGACAGGCAAATGAAGTTTGACAAAAATTTTATGGCTGGGACAGTAAAATTGACAGTTTCATACTGTCCAGCTGAAGATGGTTTTTTTGTTTTAATTTTTTTTTGGTTCTCTCTTGTTGTCTATTTTTAATTTGCATTTTTGAAGAGGTATCACACTATGTACTCCTACTTATAACTGAGGAAGTATATACATAAGGAAGCTACTATTTAACTACTCAGTAACCCAATAATTGAGAAGGGGGGGAAAAAAGGCCTGTAAACCACATAGAACTAAGTAATACTTTAGAAGGAAAGCTTACATTAACTAAACGATCCAGACTAGGTATCATTAAGGCTGTTTCTCCTCCCTTCATATTAGGATCCTTCTGCATTTCCTTGATAGCTTGAAGTATTTCTTTCATTCCTTGTTCAAGTTGTTTATTCTCTTCTGATAATTCTCTTACTGCAATTAAAAAAAAAAAAGTAAAAATGTCTAAAAGCACTGGAAAAAAGTTTCCTAGGACATTTCATCATACTACCTGTAGATTTGATACATAAAAAGAATGTTCATATTATATATAGACATAACCAATTGGAAACTAGAGCTGCTAGGAAGATCCAGAAAGTGTATTTTACTGGAGAAATATCAAGAAAACAATAATGAAATGCTTCATGGGAACAACATATTTACTCTACTGAATCTTGCAGTCTTCAGTGTTTCCTGACACTGTTTTCACTTCTTTAATAGCAAGTCTGACTGGCTTTCATAAATGCAGAAATGGGGTTATCTTAGAAATGCTTGGGTGTAACAATAAAATATACAGGAATTGCCTAAATTCCTGCTGCAGACTGGGAAAAGAAAACATTTGGATTATTTGGCTGTACTAACTCTCAAAACATATCGTCACCACAAGTTTTTCAGCAGAGTTCCAGTTTCACCATGTCTATTTTGAAAAGTCAAAAAGAATTTTTAGAGTTCACATTATCTGGGAAAAAAAATTAAGATTTTTGTCTAAGTTAGCATTGTTTTTATTTCTGAGTTTGCAAGCAGTACCTTTCAGCTAACATAGAAATATACATGAGCAGCAAGTGGGTTTAATACCCTGACACTTCCTTGAAGCCAGAAAAGCACTATAATTACACAAGTAAATTCTGTAATTGTTATGATTGGGATCAGTAAGCAGACTTAAAGCCCCCTTATAAGGTCTGACTGAAGAAGGGAAAATATGAGAGATCTTATTCTAATATATGTAGTATGAAGAAACTGTTTCATGTACTTTCACTAACCTAAGTTTAAAATTAGCAACATGATGTAAGTATATATACACACTCACAGGAAGATATACATTAATATAAACACAGGGGTTTTAAAAAAAATGTAACTAATGAGAATTCAAAGAAATTCCAATTTGATAAATGCCATTTACATTCATTGCTTTGTAATTGCTGTGTTCACACCTGGACCAATTCACAACCATAATTTCCACAGTTTGGAAGTATATCAGAATGATTGTATAATAATAATTGTATAATAATAGGTACACAGCGAATTCAATCATTGTGAAAGATAACAAAGTTTACTGCATTTAAAACAGAAACTGTAAAGTCAGATATCTGTGCTTCAATCACAGAAACAGAACTACTAAACAAGCAAATAATCTGCAGGTACCAGATAATATTCCCTAATTTTAAAACAGGTTCCAACTTACATTTAGATTGAAATTTGGCTATTACAGTCCTGTTCTTCTCCAGATCTCTCTCTCGCACACTTAATTCATTTGCAAGATACTCATTCTAAAGAAATGAACAAAGAAAACCCCAAAATTGTCATCTAGGAATTTTAGTATTACAATTTTTATTAAGACTCTGCAGTTAAATGAGGATAAATGCTTGAAAATACTGCTAATCCATGTATATTCAACAGTGAAATTACATAGTATGAAAACCCAAATAAGGTATTACATAGAAGGCAACAACCAAAGAAATAGCCTCAACTTCACAGCAACAAAATTATCAGGAAACAATTATTTAAACCATGAATAAACTATATATATTTATCCTAAGGCCTTTTTTTTTGTGTGTATTTTTGTTTATTTAAACCTCATATTATCTCCACTGCCTGGCTTCTGCATCTTTCAAGATTTAACTGTTTACATTTAGTACACTCAACAAATCTCTGGCTGCTCATTCTACAAAAAAACCTGATAGTATGTTATTAGTGTAGGATTCTATCTCCATTTATATATATTAAAAATGTATGCCCAAGACTTATCTTCCAAAATATAAAAAATCCTCACTTCTTTTCTACTGAAAATGCACTTAGGATGCATTATTCATTCCACATATTGTCCATTTTTGTCCACTTTCCAAAGTTTTTACTTGCAACAATTCTGTTTGGCACTTCTTTCCTTCTCTATCGTCTTGAGAGGCAGTCAAATCAGAAAACTTTACTAGCAAGTAGTCTTGCTTTTCCTTCAATGTCATTATTCATGTTTTGTGTATTATTGGCTTTTCAAGAGCAGATGTACAAGGAATCAGAGAGTTTTTGCTGACAGACAGTCCTGGACAAAAGTTTTCCTGACCTCTTTGGTCTGAATTAGAAATTATGGATACTTGATTCTTAAAAGATGGTTTGTTTCTGTAATTTCAGTTATTTACCTCTGAGGCCTAACACGCTTATAAGCAGAAAACAAACTTCTGTAGCCTGATTTTAAGCCTTTTGACATCTCCCTATATTCTGTAAAATGTGTTATCTCTAATGCTTGTGTAAATTTAAGCTCTGGTGACTCAAAAAACTCTTTTATACTAAGGGCTTCAGAATTTCACTTGTCATTACCTAGCTGCCACTCTGTCACATGTTTTGAATCTAAATCAAAGGAGTATTTCTAATTTTTTCCAAGTGATTTAAATTCTCATGTGTGTCAGTTCTAGGTTGATTTCCCACAGCCTGTTTTTAGCTATATTCTTCTCCAAAAGTCTAACTAGTGCTTCTCTATCTGCCAGTGTCTTTCCCCCTTCCATATTATACAAGCTGCTAGCCTCTATTCGCAAACAATTTAAAGTATCCATTAGCCTTCTAAAAAAATTACAAATTAAAAGCAGTTAATAAAAGCACTTAGAAAAATATTTGAAGACATATTTACAAAATAACATGTTTTATTTTGAAAAGAAAATGTTTATGAGCTTGCTTTATGAACATACCTTAGCTTTTACTTCAGCAATATCATCTCTGTTCCAGAAATCCAACCTACTATTCGTTCTCTTCTCTTCAGTGAAGCTATCAGGTATCTGCACATCACTAGCATCCAATCCTAATTGCAAGTAAATGTGCAAAACCAAATAATTAATTTTTCACAGTTTCCAAGGAAGAAAAACACATTCCATTGAGCATATCTGAGTTGTAGCTCTCTACCTGCAAAGTAAGGAACCACAAACCTTTCCGTTTGAGTACATTATGCTTCCCTGGGTGGCACAGAATTGAAATATTAATACTTTTGAAACATAATGTATATGCCAACTTACTGGAAATCATAGCACAGTCATCCTTCATCAAAAAACTGCAAGCCAATGACATAACTCTTAGTGATGCATTACCAGTGATCACAAGTCAAAAAGCTACTGGGCTGTATGATTACAGAAAATACCAAACCACTCACCTCTTCCTACAGATTCAATGAAATGTATTTAGCCTTGTCATTCAAACAAATGAGTAAATATAGTATAGTTAATACAGACAGCATGCTTTTGAAAGTTTATAATGAAAAAATATCCTACCTGTTGTTGCAACTCTTCTTCCTTTCTCCTGAGCCAACTTACGAACCTGTTTTTTCAGTTCGATTCTTTCCTCTTCTAGTCTTTCAATCTACAAATTAGTCACAGATCAGTATTTCATTTTGTTTAAACACATTTTTGTTATTTAGCTCCTACACAAACACAGGATTTTTCACTTGCCTCTTGTAAAAGAATCTGGTTTTCAGCTCTATATTGCTGCTGCTTCAGTGCTTTGTTGTTTCTGAATTCATTTAAATCAATCATTGTCTTTGGTTCAAGACCTGAAACACAGTATATGCTGTATTATTATTCATTAAGGACAAACATTAATGTTAGTAATCATACACACATACAAACTCTTTATACTCCACGTAATAACACCAGAAATAAGTGTAACTACTTCAGTTACTCAAAAACCAAAATGCAATTAAATGCCACCTACAATTAACTATATTTATATTTAGATTCTTCTGTGTAAAAATAATCCTGCCCAAAGTTTCCTTTCAGTCAATGCAAACAGTAAACCAAGTTTAGTCATATACATTCATGCACCTCATCCTAAGTAAAACTACTTGCAAATATTACTTCCAAGTACTTACTTGCTATAGTAAAAAATTTCCATGATACAATGTGATTTCAATTAATACACAACAAATAACTGAAAATATATTGGATGCATTATACCTAAACGCTCTCTGAGTTCTTCATTTTCATCAAGGAAATCATTTATTTTTAGCTCAAGTTTATTGACTTCTTTTATTAATGTTTCAATCTCATGATCTTGTATTTTGATTTTTTTTTTTAAGTCTTTTATTTCAGCAACAGCCTCTTCCAAACCATATATTCCCTGTAAGAATCCAAATGGAAAGGAAAAACAAAACAATGAACAGAAGATGTAAGAAAATAAATTAAGAGTCTTTCATCATCACACAGGTTAGAAACAATGTTTTTCAACTTGTATTGGTCTTCTGCACTATTCTTAGTGAAAAATTTAATGAATAAAAAGTAGATCCTACAAATCTGTCTTTTGGCTACAAAGGTGTCTCTGCATATTTCAAAACCGAGTTTTCTTACTACATGATATCCTTTGAAGAATCATATCTTCAGTGTTCAACTGACTTTAGAAGCCCATATGATGTTAAAACTGAGAACTTGTACAAATTGTTAAGTATGGCCAACAATAAAAAAAATCTTGTGTCAGAAGTCACTAATTTAATTTCTAATTACAACACAATCAATAAAAAATGAAAAGAACAAAATGGTCCCTTAAAAGTATGATGAAATATGCTGTCCCCTCTGACAAATTGGTTACCTGTTCATAGTCTGTCATTCGTTTCAGAGTCTCGACAAGTTCTTTGTCCTTTTCTCTAGCATCTGCTTCTGCTAATTCTGCTGATTTCTCAGCCTCCTTCATTCTCTCTTCTAGCATTTTTAACTTTTCTTGCATATGCTCAATATGATTCTGCTGAGCAAGAGTTGAGTGACCTTGAAAGAAAAATCTTAATCTGTTCACAATTCAACTAAGAATTCTTGCTATCATTAACCAAGAAAGAAATATTTCAGGTGATTTTATAAAGGAGATCTAAATTTTCTGCTCTTTTTAATTAATTACAAAATACTGCAAACAAAGCTTTCTTTTTTTTTCCCCCCAACTGTTCATTCAAACAGTATTTACAAAGAAATTTTAATTAATTACAAAATTTAATTAATTACAAAATACTGCAAACAAAGCTTTCTTTTTTTTTCCCCCCAACTGTTCATTCAAACAGTATTTACAAAGAAGTGCATGTAAAAGACATCAGAATGTATTTGAATTGCATGCTACTACTCATCTGCAATTCTTGATAGAGCTGAGACCTTACAGCTTACACTCTAACATTTACAGACAAGGTATAGTTTTATTAGGCACTGGGTTACCTATAAAACCCAATGAAGTACCCTTCATAAATGTTTAATAAATGGAAATGAACAAAATCTTAGAGACTAACACTACTGAAACACTGCAAATACTATTCTGTATTTCTAGACAATGAAGAATGCAAAGTGAGTTTGAGGTTTCTTATTCTCCTTTCCATTAAAATGATGGTCATGTTACCTTTATCTTTTTGGAGATTATTTTTTAATTCCTCAATAACAAGTGCATTTAGTTCCATTTCTTTGGTATACTGTTCCACCTGCTCAGTAAGCAATCTTATCTGAGCATCTCGATCTTGCACGCCCTACACACAAAAAAACCCAAACCCTCCATTAAAGAATTCTTCTTTACTAGCAGACAAGATACCAATAGAGACCACCACATAGTAAATGAAGAAATTCAAAGTAGCTAATAAAAAACTATTTACAGAAGATTGCATATACTGTACTTACAGCATAGAGTTCACATATTATCTAGAAGTTTGGTATATAAAGGCAAAGCAAGAAAAATCTTTTAAAAAGAGTAAAAATAAAGCATTCAAACAAACACACACACAAAAAAGTAGCATTTTGGTATATCAATTTTAAATGGAATAGTTCTCTAAGAGTTAGCCAGTGTATCTTGAAAAGCTTCTGACAATACAGGTTTCTCACAGCTTCCTCATAAACAACTGCTACTAGGAGCTGAGAGACGCCAGTTCAAGACTGGAGGACTACAGGTTCATCATACATGACACCTGTATTGCTGACTGTCATCTTAACTTTTCAAAATTCATATCACACCTTGTTTTGGAAGCATACACATCCAAAAGTACATACAGACTGTGAAAGTGACTTCTATTTACATTATACTATTTATGTGCTTATATATAAACTTTAGAAATATCACAGAGACCTTAATATTACTTTTATGTGATGAATGAAAACAGAGGAAAAACATAAACAGACTTGGAAAAAAGCTACAGAAAGTAGTTATAATGAAAAAATCTCAAGAGTTAAATTAAACTTCAGGGAAGACTCTTCCTTGACTCACAAATTTAGAGGACAGAAACTAAGCTATAATTTTAAAACTTTAAGGATGCATAGATGTTAAAGCACTCACTCTACTAATAGCTAGAAAAGATAAATATGAAAGTTACAGAACCAACTACTAAGACTACAGTTGATACACAGAGCAAGAGAAGTTTTATTCATGTACTATTAAGCAAAACTTTGTAGCAGAATGATCCAACCTGTCTTGTAATTCTCAAACATAAGGAATAGATAGGGTATTCTGATATTTGCAAACTATCAGAGACTAAAAAATTGCTTTGTCACTAGTATATTTAGTGAATGGTAATTTATATGTGTGTAATTTCTCACTCAGACTGTACCTGCTGAAGGGCCAGTATACTGTTTCTGTCTACATCAAGTTGGACCATTTTCATTTTCTCTTCCAAGTTAAACAACATTTGCTGATACTCTAGGATTTCAGCATCTTTTGAAGCCAAGATTTTCTGAAAGAAGTTAAAATATGATCAGAACACTTGAAATAATTCCCCAAAATAATAAAAGAGAGATTTAAAAGTACCTTCCACTCTTCAACTTTCGCATTTACAGCTGCCATGAGTGGATCATCTTCCTCATTCTTTGCTTTCAGCTCATCTGAAAGCTCCTGAACCTAGAAACACCATTTGGATGAACATCGAATCACAAAAATGTTTTGCTTACTCAATCTATACATAGAAACACATCACATCAAGCACATGTAACTAATAGATGAGAATTACAGCAGGAAGGGAAGGTCATGACTCTTAAGAACAGAATATGACTAACATTTTGAACAAAAAAAAATTTATCTGCACTCAAGTGTTAAAATTTGTACCAAATGGAAAGACCACACCACTTTTAGAGAGTGTTATTTCAGTAGACCAAGTGTTTTTAACTAGGTATGTTGAGTGTTCTTTAATTTAAGCTAAAATATCAAAATACTGTCTAAACCTAAAAAAAATTAGGTTCAGTAATGTCAATTCTTACCTGAAGCTTGTAGTGTTCTTTCTCTTTTCTTAACTGATCCATAATAATATCTGATTGTTGCACAATTAGTTTCATTTTGTTATATTCATCAGTCATCTTCTCCATTTCTTGCACTGATTCCTCAAGGTTTTTTCTCATTTCTTGGTTCTGAATGTCTAACTTCTCATTAGCTTCAGTCAAATTCTATGAAATTAAAGAAAAAGTTGCTTTTAAAAAGTGTACATTTTAACTGAATGTTAAGTCAAATAACTGTATAAGCACTAAGACAACTACCTTAAATGTAAGACTTGAAAGTCTTGCAACAAAAGAGACTACATTAACTTGCATATTAATTGGCATAGAAGAGACTATTTCACCTGCAGATTATAAATTTCAGCAAATCCAAACTGGAAATAAAAGACACATCTCCCTTTGCCACACACTTCACTAACTCTGCCAGATTCACAGAGCATATGATAACAGAACCCAACCACAGTGTGAATTCCCTTACTCCACGACTGGATCTGTAAGTTGACATAGTTTCATGAAAAACACTACTGTCAGTAATAGCCTAACAAATACTTAGTGGCATGCACAGATTTTACCTGAATTTCATCCAAATACTGGACAAGCTCAGAGTTCTTTTTGGACAACTGTGATCTGTAATCAGAATCCTCTCCTCTTCGTAACAGAACTGCTTCTTTTTGAGATTCTATTTGCCTCTGATAGTCAACTACATCCTGACGCAATTGTTCATTCTGCACATAAAGCACATCCAAACTTAAACCTATTTTGAAGGGTTGAAGACATAACTGTTGCTTTTCTAGTAAGCTAACACAAAGAGCTACTATAGTCAGAAGCTATCCACATTCCTGCTATCTGCTTTTAAAAAGAACTCAGAAGTCTCACCTTTTTCTTTATGCGTTTTTTCTTCAGGTTAAAAAGGACAGAGCAAAAGCAAGAGAACACAGCATGAAAAATGTTAGAAATTATGTTTTCTTTAGGAAGACAAAACAGGAACCAAAGGAGACAAAATAAAATAGACTTTTCTTATACCTGTGCATGCATGTACACACACATACACATAAAAGGACATTTTCATAGACTCATTGAATGGTTTGGGTTGGAAGGGATCTTAAGATAACCTAGTTCCAAACCCCTGTCACAGGCAGGGACATATTCCACTAGATCAGGTTCCTTGAAGCCCCACATAACCTAGCCTTGAACATTTTCAAGGAAAGGGCATCCACAACTTCTCTGGGCAACCTCTTCGTGGGTCTCACCACTGTCACAGTTAAAGAATTTCTTCCTAATATCTAACCTAATTCTAAACTTTGAGGAATGGTTCTCCAGGACATTAATTTAACTTCTGCTGTCTGTTTCATCCTCTCAGAGGCCAAGATTACAGGTGTTAGATACTACAAAATATGTATTTTCTTCTAAAAAACAGCTAGAAAAAACATTTCAGTAGAATGGTTAAAAACAAAAGAATGCTAAGCCTATCTTTGCATTTATTGTTCTATTAACTTTTTGACTTTTTCTAACTTTATTTTAAATAAATCTTAGCAAAAAGCAGCAATCATAAAGTGAATCCTGTCCAATACCCACCCCATCTATTTGGCAGCAACATTTAAGAAGAATACTAAAGATTAAAAGCATAAAATCCAGACAAAATTTCTGCACAGTAGGACTATGTAAATTCAAATGTAGATACCTCTTGATCTCAATGAACTAAGTCTCACTGGAGCAGATATACTATACATTTATGCTAAACGTGGTTAAAATTCCATTATTTATTTTACACCAGTAACCAGGAAATGTTCTAAAACAGAATTAAACATCATGCCTCAAAGACTGTAAATAAAGCCAGCTAATAATATATTTATAAATAAAGTTAAAAATACAGTAAGTCAGCAATAATTCTTCACTAACCTCTCTCCTTAATCTGATGTTTTCATTTTCAGCATCTTCATTTCTAAGAGCAAGCTAGAACAAGATGGAAAACCCAAGATGAAAAACCTCTATATGTATTACTAAACAAACAATGCAAACAAAGAGCTCCAGAAACAAAGAGAAAACAAATGCACAGCAGTCCTGTTTCATTACTGTTTCCATTATTTCAGCAGCTTTTTTCAGACAGTCGACTTTTTAAAAAGATGTGCCAGAACAGCATTGAGAGATGGCAAGCTGAAGTCCTTCTTACCTTTTCATTCACTTTCTTCTCTTTCTCCAGTTCTTTTTCTATATCTGTTAACTGTTTCTCTTTCTCTTCTAGTTGGTTTTCCAGCTGGCGGATCTCATCACGCAAAAAATGACTATCACGACCACCAGCAGATTTCTGTGCCTTCTAAAGAACATTAAAATAACATTAGAAATATAGTACAGTTCTTCAAAATAGGAACAAAACTAAAAAAAAAAGAAAGCAGATGCTAACACTAGAACTCCTAATGTTCAGGAACAGCAACAAGAAGGGCTCACTAGTTTCTTTCAGCAAAACCTAGAAATATCAAACAATAAATGGGATTTATTCAAGTATAAAAATTCACTGTACATACAGTTCTTTGCAAATCTGAGGCTTGTGAATATTCAAAAGCCAATTAAAAAGTACTAGCTAAAATGTAGGGCTATTACATCTCTCTACTCAATTAAAATACTAGTTTAGAAAAACTCATACAGCACTCTATATCAAAATTTCATACCTTTAATTCATTCTGAAGTTTCATCAGCTTTGTTTTAAATTGATTTTCTGTTAAAGAAAAACAGATATAGTCAAACCCAAAATAGAATATATACAGGGAATTACCCAAAATAGAACAGATATAGTGAACTTCCCAAGAAGCTAAAAAGTACAGAAAACAACAATGGTTAACCTCAATCTTTAAATATTTGTCTTCTCTGAAGCAACTGACTTCAGAGTAGTTGGTATTTTATTCACTTCCCTAAATTTAAAAAAAAACCCCAACCAAATAAACACCTAAAAAATCCATTTAACAAATCATCTAGGAACACCATAAGAAACCCTTGGTTACCACATTTGGCTTGGTCTTCTCCAGCTTTTTCAACTTCTTCTAGTGCCAGCTCTACCTCTTCAGCTTTCATCTGGAAAAAAAAGTACAGAAGACAAAGATGAAATCTTCACTATTAACATAAATTAAGACTGTTCCATAGATCTCATGTTTAAAATTATGAAAAAATTTACAAAAGAACATAGATTTCCTCTCTTTAAACAAATGAAATCACCCCCATTTTCCCCAAGCTGATAATTAGGAAACTTAGATTACTGAAATACCTTCTTTAGTAATTTACTCTACATGACTACCTCAACAGCCACAAGCATACTGCTGAGAATTAAAAACAGCAAAAAAGCCTCTCTAAAACCAAACAAATGCATCTGCAGAATTGTAGAAAACTGCAGAAAATGAAGATTAATACAAACCTTCAACAGCGACTGAGTAATTTTAAAAAGCTGTATCAGGCGTTCTGGAGTTTCAGTTTTTAAGTCTTTCCCATCAACCTAAGGAAAAAGACAACACTGTTTTTATACAAATAGCAAAAAAATCCACAAAATAAATCATCTATGTATGTGAAGGATCAGAGACAGTTTAGGAAAGAATGAATAATAAAACCTGTATGTTCTCATTTTCTCTTAAGTACCTTGGATATGGTCTCCAGCATTTTTTCCACTAGTTTCTCTTGATTAGGCAGAGCATCTGGATCAACTTTCATAAGTTTCTTCCAATCTAAAATGGGTGCCATATTGAATTTATAATTTCTTTCCTGAAACAAAAATTAAAATTAATGATTACCAGAACAATAATTTTATGCCAAATAACTTAAAACCACACAAAGATGATTCTAATAATTGTGTTGATTTTGTAACACTGCTTATCATTGTGTTCACATTTTGGTCTATTGCAAACAAGGAGATTGTACTAAAACCATCTTTTCTTTAAGTTAAAAATTACATCATGCCTATCCAATGAATTTGTGACACTAACAGCAAAGACTAGGACACATGCTCTAATATTCTTCTTTTCCTCCCTGCCTATCAATGTGGTATTTTTACATTAATGAACAAAAACAATTGCATGCCCATTGAACCAGCTCTTGCAGCATAAACTTCTCCTTACAGTTTGAGAGTCATTACTTCTAATACTTAAAACACAACCAATACTTGCTTCAGTTTGATACTTACCAGCATCCATTTCTTGACATTCAGTTCTAAGATATTAAACTCTTCTATTAAATAGCCTTTCTTTTTCATTAGAATATTTGAATTGATAAAGGACAGTAAACAACCTGGAAACTGACAAAAATCTCATCATAAAGCAGTCTCAAAGTTTTGTTCTATTGCTTACCTACTGGTTGCTGTGGGCCAGTGATTTCTCATATACCTGAAAGTCAATGCAGTATCTGAAAAGCGAGGAGGGATGAAAAGTCTTGGATTACTATATTCTCTGGAGCTGTCACTAGCCTTATCAACATTTAATATCAACATTTCAAAAATTAGATTCTGCTAAGTTTAAAATACAACATTTTAAAATCTAATTTTTTTTGCCCTCAATTATTAATATGGTACAAATGGTTAAGAAAAGTTAGAAAGAAATAAAACTAACTAGAATATTAAATTCATTATTATTATAAAACTAATGCCACAGTAAGGACATGTATTTTATAGGGAAAAAAAAAAAATCAAGCTGGATCAGTAACTGCAACAATGCTCTATGCTGAGCATATTTTGAGATGTTCCATCGTGTACCCAGTTCATCATTCAACAGTTTAAAGACTCAACAACTGAACCTGCCTTCCATACTGAAATGCTGAATTGGTATTGTTCTCCAAAAAAATATTCCTAAGCATTCCTAAAGAAGAGCTGTAAGCCATTGAAGTCTCTAACTGTATGCTTAAGGGAGGACAAAACCCAACCTTTCCTCATTTTTTTCTTAAGACAGTGAGACAATTGAGAGCTCCCTTATGTTTACCATTTCTTCAGTGTTTGCTAAATATTTTGGAAAACATGCAGTCTATATAATCCATGATGTTGTAATGAATAATATATACATTTCTGCTTTTTCATAGACAGCAAAGGAAAACACAAGAAAATCTCACACAGGCATAGACTGATCTTGGCTTTCTGACTTCTCCAGTTAATTGAATACTACTTGATTTCATTAACATACCTGTTTAAGGGTTAGGTTTTTCTACAACTTTTTTTCTTAAACAATGAGATGCAGAAATTTTGGGTATGAAATATTTGAAAACCAAAACTATACTGAAAGGAAATACATAACCTTACTACTGTCAATCTTCTCCTACCTTCTATCTTTCAAATTTCTTTTAACTTACAAAATGTCTTCAGAAATTATCAGCTCTAAAATTTTACTCCAAAGAAGAGATCTGTACAAAATCAAGATAATCCAACTTGCTGGGAAAACAGCTGTGATAATGTGTGGGGAGCACAACCTAAGTATACAGTTATGTTCCACAGTATGTACATACTGAAGGACAGCAAGATAGAACATACTGAAGAGCATTTCAACCTAAAAGCCTGTGCTTTAAGTTGACAGATGATCTCTGTGGTGAGACACTGAGATCGTGGCTTTAGAAGAAGTGTGAAATAGACATGAGTGCATTTGACCTGAGTTGTCACAACATTTTCTTGACTGACTCAAGGAATCATACATAAAATGGCCATATGTTACAAAGTTCAGCAAGGACAAATAGGAAGCAGGTGTGGCGGGCATGTTAAAGTACTATCAGAATGGCAGTAACATCCTGCACTGCCTACAAGAAACCACGTAAAGAAGCAGACAAGTTACCATGATGATACCTTATTCATGACACTGAAAAGAAGCACTTGCAGGAATAGCTGTTCTTTTTCCATAACTATGGGTATAGTAGCACATTCACGTATAACAAGCAGAACCATAGTCATGCCACAGATGTGGTCTGCTAATTCCGTATTAGCTTATAAGGATTTACCCAGCTTAAACTACTTCAAATTACCTCAGCCAGACTAGTTCTCACCGACTAGCTGTACAAAGCACTAGGTCTTAACTACAAAGCACCACCTGAAACGGGGTCTTGCACAGCATTTCTGTTTTCTTCCGATTTCTACACACAGCCCGGAGAATGATACAGTGACAGACCGCGACTCCTCCGGGATGCTACCGAGAGACAATTTTGCTTCCATATCACCTGACTTTAACAAATTAACTGCCTTATGTTGCATCCACCTTCACAGCGGGACACAGTTGAAGCACCAGCCGAAAGTAGACACAGTAACGTGTAACCTCCCCCAGCCACCCCGCGGCGACCATGTCCGCCCCTCAGTGCTTCCGCCTGGGACCCGGTGCCGGCCCCCCTGTTAGGTGTGGCTCGGCCCCGCACGCCCCCTCCCCCGGCCCGGCTGTTTGCTGTCCACGACGCTGCCGGAGGGGGTCCGCCCCGGCCGGCGGCAGCGCCGGGTACTGCGGTTTAGACCTCCTTCCTTAGAACACCTCCCGCGCCTTGACCTCACCGCTCCCTGAGGTCGGTAGTGGCCGCGGAGGCCGCTGCTAGGCGACGCCATCAAACTCTCCGCGGAGCCGGATACTCGTAGGCGCGGGAAAAGTCAACGCTTCCGCGGCACGACAGGCCCCACGGTGCCAGCCACGCACTCCCAGTCCCGAGGTACTGCGCAGCCACACAGTCGGGAGGTGGACGGTGCAGGCCACAATCCAGCTTAGTCGAACCGTTTCACCAGCGGTTAAACAGCGCTGGGCCGCAACTCTTCACCGCTGGGTTGGACTGCGCATCCCAGCATACAACGCGACTCCTCTAGGACCACAGCTCCCGGCAGGCCTCGAGAACAGCTGGTCCAGGGTGTGGTTTCCCGGCAAGCTTTGCTGAGCGAAGGCTGGTGGTGGGTGTCGTGCACATGCGCTTGGCAGTAGTGGAGCGAGCTGAGGGTGGTGGTGCCGGTCTCAGGTAGGGTGGGTAGTGGTTAGTTCGGGTCTTTTCGTCTAGATGGAATTTGGGGAGGCAGGAAGGTTGGGTTCCTAGGTTTTGTTTTCCGTCCACCACCCCTACTGTCCGCGGTAGGTTTCACGCGGCGACGGGTCGTCCTCTCTTCCCCGGCTGTGTTTTCCAGGCCTCATCCGTGAGCTCTCTGCGCCTGCTGAGCGCCTGCCTGCGATGCGGCCTCGGTCCCTGGCCGCGCTTTCGCGCCCCTTGAGTGGGGCATGAGCCCGCTCCCTTCCTCAGGTTTCCGGGTGGCGGCCGCTGCCTGTCTCTCTTCGCCCGTTACCCTGGCCTTGCCCCAGGGCAGTGGGCAACACGCTCATTTCCGCGTGACTGGCTGACTTGGAGATCTGCGGAGCTTCTTAGATACACATGTGCTGTATGTGGAAGTATGTAATAGTTAGGGCCCAGAAGATAGATTGCAGAGCGATGTAGGAGAAGGTAACATTTATAAACTGCTGGAAACTATTCAGTACTGGTGGCCAGCGAAGAAATCTGAGCGTAGGTAGTAGTCTGATGGCCCAAATGAGAGCCTGTGTTACAGCTAAATGGATGTGAATGCATCTGTTCAAATAAAAAAAAAAGGAAAACCAGCAATCGTTCCAGACGTGTATGTCTTTGTATCTATTCAGGAGCTGTGAAGAAGAGGATTTGGGTTTTTTTCTTAATGGAAAAAGAAAAGTGCTCATAATGTCATCTTTGGACTTTTGCCTTTTTCTGGATTATTGACTGTTTTCTTTTTCTTTGCTGTCTCCTGATTAGCATTGATGTTTAATGAAGGCTGACAAGATGCAAGGTACTTGGCGCTCCTTGTAGTTATGTAACTTGTTCCAGTCATGGCATAACCCTTAGTTCTTGATTGAAAGGAAAGATTTTTATACCTCAGACAGAGGTAGGTTAATTACAGCTCTGTATGGGGTAAAAAAACCAAACTGTGTCATTAAGGAAGGGAAAGTAACTGAATTATATTTAATGAATGTGAAATATTAGTAAAAATAAAATTCATTATGTTAAAGTGTAAACCAATGATTTCTTAGCAGGAAGGACATGTAAAGGTGGAGCACGTAATCCATAAAGAAAAATGCTGCCTTACTGTCCCTCTGTGACAAAGAAAATAAAATAATTTGTTGATCTTAGGGTGTTTCTAAATAGGAACTTTGTTTTTCTTAATATCTTCTTCATAAGATTAACAAGCTGTTAGGGCCAGTATGGCTTTTTAATGTTCTTTTTCAACATTTTTTGAGTCTTGCATTGCTACAGAATCAGCAGAAAATACACCATTACATATACTGGTAGTGAAACCACATCTAAGTTTATAATTGTGTAGTCATCTAGTAAAGAAGACTGAGGCAGAACTAAAAGGGATTATGAAGTGGGCATGAAAACTTCTGAAAGTGAAAAAAGTGGAAAAAAATGTAAGTATTAACCATGCACAAAATGAGAAAAGGTTTCAAATACAGAATGGCATAGAGCAAATGGATTAGTTTTTTTCTTTTGTTCTGCATCACATCTAATCACATGACAAACTTTGTATTTGTGGATCATCTGATACTGAGAATACATGGAGCCAAAGAACATTTTAGCTCCATGATATACAGCTTGATCTGTCCTGATGGAAGAATTTAGGCATCTGTGTTAAGCCACAGGTTTGATAACTGTAATTTCAAAGACCTAACACAAAAACTGTGATATGAAAGACCTGATGGAGTGTTATTAAAAATGCCACCAGAAGTCATATCAGACCAAGCATACTAGATAAGGACATTCATAGCAGAGTCTAAGGGCTGTCTTTTCAGCTTATGCCACTTGTTCTTTGCAGTTAACGTGCAGTTTCTGCTGTTATATTTCTTGAACACTGGGAGTGTTGATCAGCATTATTTTAAAGGCATTTTTGCAGTGGTGTTCTTTGAGGAAACAAATCACATTTATGTAGTTATTCTAAATACAAAAGGTATAATTTTGTTACTGTTTGAATGTGAGGGGAGGGGAAACAGAACACCATAAATTCAAGGTTATATTTAGAAGTGTGAGATTCTGTTTCTCATTTTAAGCTATAAAACACAAACCATACGTATGTGGTTTGTATTTCAACAGACTGTTGCACCAGTTCCATTGAACAAATTGAAACTAAACCACCTGCTAAGCCTGTACCTTAAACTCACCTGGTTTTTAAATTTTTTTATGTTTTGGTCCTTGTTTGTACCAGAATACCCTAAATGTCCTGAGTGTTAGTTCAACTGCTTGGCTGCCAGCAAGCTCTTCTCAGTCTTCCCCCCCGGGGAAATTTCCTCTGGCCTGGAACACATGTTCTGACTCCATGTCAGAGCTGTGATTTCTCATCTAGGTGATACTTCAGAACTGTATGAAGAGAAGGCTGGGGGCCATTGCCTTGCTGGGGAATAAAGAGTACTTCAGATTTAGTCCCATTCCTCTTCATCCTGTAGTATTTCCAGAGGAAGTTTGCTACAATAGAGCTTTTCTTGCAACATTTATTCTGCTCCAGGATCTCAGCAAGATGAAAAGGGGAATCCAGGCATGTTTTGCATTCTTCCTCCTCCCATCTTACCAAATACTGCTTGCATTCACCTATATGAAATTCAAACCCAATCATTTAAATCTCATCTGTGCATATAAGTTATTTCATACTGGAGTGCCTAATATATCTTGGGAGTGATGTTTTTAAGATACAATGAAATTAAAGGCTGTATTGGAAAGGGGCAACAATAAAAAGATCTTTCTGTAGTTAAACACTCATATCAAGTCAGCAGAAAGAATATTCACTTTAGCCAAAACCCAAAAATACAGAAAGGGTAGCAAGACAAATTAGGACATCAGCAGAGCCTCAGAAGCTGAATTAAAATGGTATTTTTAAGTGATTATACTATTGGATTTGGTAACCCATTGCATATATTTCTGGTGATACTCATGAATTCAACCGCCAGCTCTTAAACAAATGTGTTGGTCACCTGTTTGAAAATAAATCTAGGAGTGATTTTAGCAGTTCTTTGTTTTCTTCCAGCTTTGATAATTTGGCAGTTTTGTGTGTGAACTATAAATATATTTTAAAACAGTTCAGGATCGTGAAAGGTTTTCAAAGAAAATGTCTCCAGAGTAAATAAGATGCACGACTTTTTTCCACATCTCCTTTATGTATGTGTGTCTCTTCACTGGCTTTAGAACATCAAATGAGATAGGGAAGCCCACTTTTTGTGATTAGGTATGTGCATAAATGCTCCATTAATTTGTTTTTCAGGACACTGCCTGGTCTATATGCAAGTTGCCTTTTTGTTTCCAGCAGCCTAATTAATATAATGCAAAATTAAGTTCTTCAAGTTTACATAAGTGTGCTTCACATTGCACATGCAAAGTGCTTTTTATCAAAGTGACTCTGGAATCACAGACTGTTGCTTCACAGATGCTTGCATCATCATCTGCTGAGAACACTTGCAGTTTGATTATGGTTGAAAATGGTAACATCTTGCTATGACTGAAAAATGTCAAGTGTGTTTTTAATATCTATGAATATTTAATAAACCATGAATAAAATATTTGCCAGACATGAGAATAAAAGATCAATCTTTAGATTGTAGTAACTAGTGTTGTGCTACAGACAGTGAATAAGGTGAATTTTAGAAAATGTTATATGACTGCTTGAGCTGACTTTCAAAATATTGAGTGTATCAAAAGCTGCAAATACCAAAAATTTGTTAATTATGCTGGATATTTTCAGGAGAAGTAAGAGATTTCATATGAAAACTGGACCAGGTAGAAACTTTGTAATTGTGGCATCTGTTTGAGATTAATTTCAATGATCACATTTGTTCCTGTCAGTTTCTGTGGAAATCCTGAAGAGGACCAAGTGAATTGTACAAGTTCTTTCCCATACAGAAGTGCCATGTTTCTCAGATTCTTTATTCCTGCCACTACACAGGGTTTTTTGTACTTTATCGTCTCTGAAGAAGAAAGTGTTTTGCATAGAACATTTTCTTTGGAGTAGGACTAATCAGAACAGAACTTGTTGTTGATGCCCTTCAGGGTGTAAAGAAAATATTTAAATGTCTAAGTTTCTGAAGTTAGGTAGCAAGATGTGTCTAATCAACACTGATATATTTGCTCCAATGTAAGATGGCAGATAGCATGCTTATTAGGTGATAGCTACTTAGGGCCTGCTGAATAGCTGTTGTGTATTTAGGGATTGCAGCTATATTCCTTCCAAAGTACATACTTCCCAATTTTTCCTAAATTCATACAGGCAGGAGATGGGTTCCACACTCTAGAATCTCCCAACTGAGGATACTCTTAGACCATCATTATACATTTTTTTGTGTTGAATTTCATTGTGCAGACTTTTATTTTTTGCAGCATGCAATGCTGAACTGTCTGTAGCATCATGGATTTTGTAGTGATTGTAGAGAAATACTTTGTTTTCCTACTTAAAGTGTTTTGATTTTTTGTTGAGTTTTTTCTGGGTTTTTTTTTGTGTGTTTGGGGGTTTTGTGTTTTTTGGGGGTTTTTTTTTGCTTGTTTGTTTCAATATTTATTTTTACTCTTGCCTATAATTGTTGAAGATGACTAGAAGAACTGGTAGAGGATTCTGAAGAAGTTGAAAGAGAGTATCTAAATGCCTTAATAAGCTAAACCTGCTTTAGATTTCTTGTTCTTATCTGTCCTTTCTACTTAATGTCTCTGTGCAGACATCAAAACAGTACAATGCAAAATGCAGATTTCTTTGCCAAAATTAGAGTAACCATCAGGTGTTTTGCACAGTTTAGGCATTCTGTTTTTCCACAATCAGCTCTCACAGTTGTGCAGTTTGTCTCACAAGGTTTATGTTGCTGCTTGTTGTTTTCAGCTGTGTGTTCTTCCTGATATGGTCAGATATTGTTGTAAATTAAAACATCAACAGAAATCTTGGTAATAAAGTATGTGTCTTTCTGATTTCATCTAGTTAAATAGGGTCTCTGCTGCTGTTCCATAGTCATAGAGCCCATGGGGTAGTTAGGTATCTGATGGGCAGTCATACAAGCTGTGAAAGTAGCAGGTAGGTGAGATGCCAAGGTAACTTGAGGGACAGTCAGTCTGTTTACATGGATTGGAGCAGTCAGTGTTGTAGTTCTCTATCACAGTAAGCCTGTGTTAACAAATGAGTTATTAAGCAGTGTTTTACAGGTATTTATCAATACAGCTATCAAGTATTGGCTATTGCAAGATCATGCTTGGGTTGGTAGCAAATTTCAACATGTCTGTTGGGCAAGAATGGGAATATATCCAACTCACTTGTGGAGCTGGATCATACCAAGTCCTCAGCAGCCTCTAGCACATCTGTGATCTATGAGGTTCTCAGTCTTGCATACTCCTTATATGGCTTTTTACTTCCCAACGTCAAACTGATAACAGATTAGTTGGTGTGAAGCGTGTTGGCTGTCAAATGGCAATTGCTGTTTTCCAGTGATACTAGTGGCAGATGTACTTTTGCCTGGCTTACCGAGTATAGATGAACTTTTTTAAGCCTCCTTTTTTAGTCTTGTGTTCTCAACATGTTGATGATCATTCCAGGTTTGAAGGTTGGAGTTTGGTGGACCCAGCTGTAGTAGTAGGAAGTAGAACTGCTTGATGACGAGCCTTCCTCAAAGTTGCTTTGTTGTGCTAACATAAAGGACTGCCAAAAGATGTTTCCCATGTTTATGCTTTAATTCACCAAGAACATTGAACTACACTGTGATCACCCTGGTAAATAATTTTCCTAATTTCTTGTATCTTTACAGTGTATTTCAGGAAAGTAAGATGTTAGAATGCTAGAATACAAGTCAGAAGTAGTAAAGTAACTGTGTTACAGTTTTGTGCCATCTACAGATTGTACATCACCTTGCATTTCCCATTTTTCTTTTTGTGCTAGCCCTGGAAGCAGATTGCTGTTAAATGGGTGCTTTTTTAGACTTCCATTATGCCTGTCTATTGCCAAATCCTCCTAGTGCTTTTGCACACAACAAAAATTCAAGAGAGATAACGATGTTATGCATTTGAGGTTACCGAGCTTAGAAGAGTTCAGTCAGTGTGTTGTGTGACTTGGTGCTAAAACCAGACCAATGTACTTTATTGCATATGTTCATTCCTTACAGTAAATTTAGTAAGCTGTTCAGAATTGTCTGGAGTGTTTGTAGCTCAAATACTTGTCTTGAAAGACCAAATTATAGCCATGTATTTGCAATCATCTGTAATTGAAATGTGCATGTAAAGTAGCGAGCAAATTGCAAATTAAAAACCTGTGATATTAAAGGTGAATTTTTTTCTTGAGTTCTCAAACAAGTTTCTCTGATGGTGAGCTAGACACTTAAACCTGACTTTGGATTTAGCTAAAATCTTAATTTCTTTTTTGCCCAACAGTTTCCTTTCATTCAGATGAAAACAGTGTTTACCCTACAGTTTGCATTTATGTAAATGTAGCTCTGTCAGGGACCAGCACTGTCAGTACTGGTGTAAAATTAGAGTTTGTGGTGGAAGAAATACTAGAAATTCAGAGTATAAAGAAAGGCTTGTGAAAGAACCAGTTGCCTAGGATTAAGGGATAAGTACAGTTAGCTATCTTAATATCTGTATATTTTGTGTAGGGAAGAGTAAAAACCTACAAAAAGAAATTGAGGAGTTGAGGATGTTGGTTAAGCTTTTCCTTTTCATAGGAGGCTATACTTAAAAATCTGTCCTTTATTTCATAATTAGGTAGCAGCAACTATTTCTGAAATAAGATTGTTGCAGAATTACCTTAAGATTACTCTTTGATGCACAAAGCAGTATCTGCAAGAGCTTGCAGCTTCAAACAATATAGTGAACTTATATCATTAATAAAAGAAATATCAAGTCACCAGAAACTACCCACCTTGTGATGCTTTTCCTTAAAGGACTAATTTAAATAAATGTGTGGCAATATTATCTTGGTTTTGGAACACAGTGTTTAAAAAAATGTAGGCTTATATGTTGCAAAATTGTTACATTTGTTATGGGTCCTGTTCAGATGTCACTGCTTTTCAGTAGAACTAGTGAACTTCAGAAAGAAAAAGTATGAAATGCACTGTTCAGAAGTTGCAAACAAGGAATTTCAAACTGTTTCTAGTAGGGTGATAAGGTTTCTTCTCCACAGTCTTTGGGAGGAGGAACTAAAAAACTGTAGTGAGGTGAAATTCCAAATGGGCTTGTCTGTCTTTTCATGCATTTCTGCAGTATACTTTATTTTTTTTTTTAAATAAGATTTCTCTGGCTGTCAAGAAGACCATAAGTATATGCAGACTTAATCTTGATGTAGGGTTTTAAAGTACTCTGATCCAGTGTTACAAAAAGATTTAAGAGCATGATTTAACATTGGGAGTGGGTTTGGGGGGTGGGTTTTTTGTTTGTTTTTTTATTGCAAGTGACAGCTTTGAAAAAAGGGTTCCTCATGGCCCTCCTGTGCCACTGCTCCTTTACTGCTAGTTGTGATAGGTGATTGTCATGCTCTTAGACCCAGGCTGCAAATCACAGCTGAGATTACCTATCTGAATGAGATGCATCAGTGGCCTGGTTTTGGTTTTTTTTTTGTATGCTTAAATCTGAACATAATTGTAAAAAAAACCCAAAACCAAACAAACCAAAAAACACCAGCATTTCAGCTTTCATTTGTAAACCCTGATAGATATAAAGCTGTTTACATATTTATGGCTTGGATCAACATTATCCTGCTAGTATTAGCTGTTCTGTGTCCTTATGAATGTTACTCCTCTAGTTTTGGAGAAAATGCTACACATTTTTCTTCAATCATCTCTCATTTTTCTCAAAACTTAAGTCAGAGTTTAGCTGTCTGTAGCTTTTCAGTATCTTTGGTCCCAGCAATTGGCAGTAATCCATGCTGTGTCAACCAGTGATACAAAATAAGGACTTTGACCTATTGTTACCTTCTTACTCTTCCAAGGCAGAACAGTGTTTTCAAACAGCCCTATATGTAGTATTTTCACTCTTTGATCAGGTCACCCATACAGTATTTCTAAAATAATTATAAAACTGCTGTTTAATAATTTCTAGGGCTTATGAAGTTTATGCAAAATGGGAGAAAATAATGTAAGATAAATTTCATTTGTAGTATCTTTTCTATGTGCTATTTCTCTTTAGACAGGACTCATGAGCCTTCAGTGATATTGGAGCAATTGACAGTCTTGAGGAAAAGATGACCTTTTCATGAACTTCCATGAAGAATGAAAATGAGTGCAGTGTGAGCTTCAGTGGTAAGTTTGACTTTATTATTATTACTACTCTCCTTCTTTACCAGCTCCTGAACATCTGTATTTATGAAGTTGGTTGTTTCCTGTTTGTTCTTCAGAATGTTTGAAATCAGTTTTTTAATTGCTTTTGAAATACTTTGAGAAACAATTTTAAACCTAGAAAAAAATTAATAGTTAACAGAGTCTACCTTTTTGATAACTCAGTGTTCTGTGTGTCAGTATGTTAAATTACTCAGGGTTCTAGAGAACTTAATTTTCCAGTTTGTAGCATTCACTTGAACTGTGTAGCTATCTGATAAACACTACATCAGAATTTATTATCAGTCTTTTCTTAGTGAAACATGAAATGTAGCAATGTATCCAGCTTGTGTGAGGGCTTTTTAGGGGTGAGACTTCTTAAGGAGTGTTTCTTTTAAACACTAAATTGTGTAAGGTGAGTGAGACTGGAGGAAAACTTTCTATCTTACTTATTGTTGCAAATACATAGTGTCATTAGCTTGTAAAATATTAAATGTCTTAATCTTACTTTATTTTTCAAATTCAGTTTTTAATTAGTTAAATTATTCAAGTTTCTGATCATATATTTCAGCTTTTGTCTGGGAAAACTCTTGGGAAGATGGCTGATGTAAGCCTGAAGGAAGCAGCACTATTAGTTGGTGTGGTGGCAGCCTGCTACTGGAACAGTCTCTTTTGTGGCTTTGTTTTTGATGATGTTTCAGCGATTTTGGACAATAAAGATTTGCATCCTTCTACTCCATTAAAAAATCTGTTTCAAAATGACTTCTGGGGCACTCCAATGTCTGAGGTAAACTGTTTGTGAAACACTTTGAGGCATTTAGGAAATAGAAATAACCCTTGCAGAGTTTTTACACTTCTTTTCTCTAATGTGGTTTTCACAGAATAGTTTGTTTCTAATTAAATTTGGTAGTGTTAGTGTTTTGTACTACAAGATCAGGAGCAGATGTTGCTTATATTCTTTCCTTTTTTTCAATAAAATAACTTGTAAAATAAATGATGTCATGTAGCACTTCAAGATGATGTGTGTTATCTAATTGCAATATCCAAACAGGACAACTGATCATTTTCTCTTCTGCAAAAGCTAGACATAGACATACAAGGGTATTTCTTCTAACTGGAATCTGGAAGGAAGGGTAACACTTTCACACAACAGAGCTATAAGTTAGAGAATGGGTATTGAATTCATTAACTTTGGATGTTATGTTTATGTGAATTTAGAGTTTTTGGTTTGTAGCCCATGTAGAGTTGCTCTGTTTTTATGTGAAAAGCTGCATTGGTATAAAAGTTGTTGATAAACAGTATTAAATGGTAGTGGCTAAAGAATTTACATATGGTTTAGAAAGTTACACATGGTGTTATTGCTGAGCAAATGAATAAAAATTCTCTGACAGTCAGGAGTTGTTTTGCTTATCAAGGCATTCTGCCTTGATAGTCTTCTCTTATGTCCATAACATTGAGGTTTAGTTCCTTGTGAGATACTAATTGCTAGCAAAATAGACTTTGATACCTAATTTTCATAAAACCCTGTAATGAAAGCTTCTAGACTTTTTCAGATGCCATACAGTCTTGTAGTCATTGAGAGTAAGCAGGTCCTTAAACTCCTCCCAGTAAAATTTCAAGTAGTATTTTTCAGCATGGTTTTACTCCACGAAACACTTAGCCATGTGGAGCAGGAAAAAGCAGTTTCATCAGCATTGATTTTGCACTTAAATCTAACTGGAAGTCAAGTTAACTAATTTGATCACTTATGACTTTTAAATTACTTTTTTTTGCCTTGTACTTTCGTCTATCTATGCAATTTGGTTCCTTATGTCCATATCCCATCCCCCTTCCCAGTTTTTTCTTGGATTATCTTCCTTTGTTTTACAGGCATGTTCAGCAAAATACCAACAGGCTGTAGGCTGACAGATGCATTTTGGAGGAGGAGGATGTTATTAAGTGTAGTTTTTAAAAGGATTTATGGATGGTGTAACAAGCAACATAGACATATTGACTGGTAGATATTGAAAATACCTAGATAATACATCCAGCTGAGTACAGCACATTTTGATTATAGCAAATACTGATCTAAAATATGAAATGGCAGAGTAATCAAAATACCTGATTAATACATTAGAACTATGTGGAAGTAGGAAAAATACAAGTAACTTCTCTGTTTTACATTTTAATTTTGAGTTCTCATTTAATTCACTGTGCTTCTTTTTTCAGTATTACTGATTTTTTTAGGTCTCTATTTTGAAGGTAGATGCCTGAGAATAGGGGGAAATAAAATATGCATAGATTTTAGAAAGATATTTTGGGGTAAAAATAAACTTTGTAAGTTGATGATGACTGATTTATTTATTTTCTTTTAGGAGAGGAGCCATAAATCTTATCGTCCCCTTACAGTCCTTACGTTTCGCTTAAACTACTTGTTCAGCGAGTTAAATGCAGTTTCTTACCACTTCCTAAATCTGGTCTTTCATGGGGTGGTTTGTATAGTCTTCCTCAAGGTCTGTAAGCTTTTTCTGGACAACAGGAGCAGCATAGTTGCATCCTTGCTCTTTGCAGTGCACCCAATACATACAGAAGCGGTAGGTATAGATGTGATGCACTTAATTTGTTCAAGCTGTATAAATTAACCTTAATTTTCATGGGGTTTATATCTGTATATATATTGTAACTTCAAAGAGTGTGTGATTTTACTTGTAGCTACTCTGTCCTTTGCAATGAGTGGTGAAGGTGGCATATTTTAATGCCTGGAGTTGTTTGGTATTCCATACAGCTACTGAAAAAATAACTGAAGAACGTTAATTTAGTTATTAAATAACTTAGGTCTTTGCTGTGAACATTAGCTTTTATAATGATGACGATCACTTTAGCTTATGTAGATACTTGTGTTCTGTGATGACTGATCCAATATTATATTTTGCAAATACTATGAATACCTTTTAATTCATTTCCAGAGTCACTAAGCACTCTGTGCTAGCTAATCACCAAGTCTGCTCTATCCACTTCCTTTTTTTTGTCAATGTATCTCAGCAGGTCTTTTTGTAGGATTGGCACATCCAGCTAAGGGCTGTTCTGTTCAAGCCTTCCATTTGTTACACATATGGTATAAGAAAGAGGAAGTACATTTCTCTCCTCTCATATTTACTTTTCCTTTGATTGTGAAAGTTTTTCACTGCTGTGAGAAGCATTATTTGTTCAAGTTATCTGATCATGTACTTTTTAATGGTCAACTAGGCTTGCAATGTTGTGGAGTAAATGCAGTCTTGTGATCACCATTCATTCCATCAGAAACACTGATAAGGATCTATGGAATTCTCTGCTGTTGTTTCTGCACCACTTAGATAGGCTTTCCTAGATAGCATTTCACATGTTACAAAGCCCATTCATGGTCTGTTCTTTCTTATAGTATTAGATGATTTCCAGAACACTGAAAACGTTAAAACCTTTTACTTCTTTGGAGGTGTTAACCCATTGTTATTTTTCATTTGTTTTGTGAGAGTTTTTTTAATGGTATTTTTGGGAGGGAAAAGGGAGTATGTCTTTTGATGGTAAGAAAATGAGAAGAGTTTACTCTTGTGTTGTGGGGTTTTTTTGTTGTCTTGTTCTGAAGTGTTTGGGTAACGAGTTCATGTTTATTGTTCTCTAAAGACACAAATCACACAAATCAGTAGCATTTTAGTAGCCTGCACCTGTGTATTTTGAGCAAATCTTTATAGGAATTTAAGTTCACAGGGTTTCTATTTGGCTGCTATTTGAGCTATTAGTATGTCCCTGCAAGAAGCTAGTGCCATGTTTAAAAATGCAAAAGTTTTAACACCTAAACATTTTTCTTCACTTTTGTGCTTGAAAGCTCTACACCAAAAAAAAAAATCTTGGGTCAAATATGGGTTAAAAATATAATTTGTTAATTTAAGTTGGTTTTCTGTTTCTTTGAAAAAACATGCTTTAAATTTCAAAGTTTGGCTTTGCCTCTTCATAGTAAATAGGTAGTATCTTTATAGGAGCTTTAGCAAGTTGCTAGTGAATTACATTAGTGGTTCATGGCTTAGATCACATTCATTCCAAATATGATTCATCGGACTTGAACTGTCACACTCCTTATGAGATAACAGTAACACAGTTGCTTTTAGTACTGTGCACAGATTATCAAAAAGTATCATGCAAATCCTACAAAAAATTGTGTATTGAAAGGTTAATGTGTAAGGTAATATATTACAAATTGATGAAGTACAGTTAGGAAGTAATGTGGTCAGATTCCTGTAATCGCCGATATTAGCCACATGGGGGCACCATAAGACTGTGATTGGTAGAACTTGGTGCTGACCTTAAAACATTTAGACTCTGAGATTGAAGTGCAATTGTAGTGGAATTGTTCCTGCTGTTGTACTTAGGTACTCTGTGAAGAATCAGTTAAGGGGTTTTCTTTCTCCTTTCCCTGCCTTTCTCAGTTTCTGCTTTTGAGAAATAGCGCATTTTATCCTTTTAAGTCTCAATTCTCAATTGAGAATTCTGCCTAATGTGTAACCAAGAAAGAATTCTTCTGTTGTCCTGTGTATAACATGCAAAACAACTGGAAGTTTCTGTGCATGGAAAAGAGGAGGTAATAATGAGCTTTATTGGGTGCAACTAACTCATTCAGACTTCAATGAAAACACCAAAATCAGTCTTATTCCCAGTTTTTATATCATTTGATAGTGTGTTTTGTATCTTTTATAATTGAAGTGTGTCTGATTTGAATTCCTTTGAATTAGTCTCATTATTCACATGCAAAAGATTTTGAAACAGCAGATGCAATACATAAATATTTCAAACCTTTACCTGTCTCATGATAAATGGACTTTTTCCTGGAAAAGTGAGGAGAGCAGGATAGATAGAAGATAATTTTCTTCTTGACTTCAGAAAGAAGCTGGACTTTTGTGATGATAATACATCATTTTCAGAGAAACCATTTTTGAGGAAGTGGGTTGAATAGTAGCATCATAGTTTCATTTCTCCTTGTCTTTAGAATTCCAGTTCAGTCTCTTTAGCTACTTTGCTACAGTTGTGGCCAGAAGCATGTTGACCACTTCACAGCTACAGGATATCAACTTACCTTGTGAATCCTGGAATTTTCTCTCATAAGTCACCTTTATGTCCAGAAATAGAGTCTCTCTTTTACTGGCAGGGGGCTGTGGAGGCACACCAGCCTACTTGCATTACTAATGATCTCTTTAACTGATATACATACAAAGTTCTCTTTAATTTGTCTTAATGCTGGACATTTCTGAGATCCAGACCAGGAATCATGGAAATCATTGAATATTGCCAGAGTTGTAGTAAAGCCAGGGTCATTCTTTGACTCCCTTGCTTTCCAGTAGTTGATTTGTAACTCTTGACTGCTCACCTAAGATCTGCCATCGCACCAGTCAAGGGAGTGCTTCTTTGAGATTCAGATCTGTTCAGTTAGGCAGAAAAGGTATGAAAAAAAAATAACCACAGTTTGTACATGCTGCTCTTCTGCAGGATATGTTTGTAGAACAGTCCTTGTCAGGCTATGCCTAAAGCTCCTATTGTTGAAAGCTAGTTTCTTCCAAGTACTATGGAGAAAGCAGTTGTTATCATGTTCAAATTCTGCCTCAACTGCTATTTGTGGCTAGTGTTACTAAAGATAAAAGAAAGTGTAGCCTTTCTAAGTTGTCTTGTTAATGGTAATAGGTAGGTGCACATCAGCCACAGGTGGCCACCAGCCACCTGTATTGTCCTATTCTTTAATTCAGTACTGTTTGAACTGTAAGCAACCTTACTCTTCTTAGCCTTTTGTTGCTTGATTTACAGATCTTGTTTATTCATATCCTGATAGCATATCTGTCATGCACTATTTAGTACTAGAATAGTCACTAAAAGAATAATCTTTCTTTTTTTTTTTTCTTTTCAGGTAACTGGAGTTGTGGGCAGAGCAGAGCTTTTGTCATCTATTTTTTTTCTAGCTGCTTTTTTGTCATATACAAAATCTAAAGGGCCAGATAATACCATAGGTAAATGATTGACAAATATATGTATAATTTCTGTATCACCGATACTAGAGCTCTTAAAATGGTAATATGAGAGTATTGGTGGCATGTTTTAAGCTGAACATTTAAGCACCATGCAGCTGTTCACTCACCAGCAGGATGGAGAAGAGAATCAGTATTACATAAAAAGTAAAACTTGTAAATTGAGATGAAGACAGTTTAATAGGACACAAAAGGAAGAAAATAATGGTAATAATTTGGTGAGGGACTTTTTAGGAGGTCAGATAGTGACAGAACCAGGGGAAATGGATGTAAGCTAGAGGAGAGTAGATTTAGATTAGACATTAGGAGGAAGTTCTTCACCATGAGGGTGATGAAACAGTAGAACAGGTTGCCCAGAGAGGTTGTGGAATCCCCATCCCTGGAAGCTTTTAAGACAAGGCTTGATAGGGCCCTGGGCAACCTGATCTAGTGGATGGTGTTCCTGCCAGGCAGGGGGATTGGAACTGGGTGATCTTTAAGGTCCCTTCCAACTCAGGCAATTCTATGATTCTGTAATGATAATAGTAAAATAACTTGAATATACAAAACGAGTGATGCACACCACAGTTGCTCACTGTTTCTTGTACCCATCTGTCCTTCTCCCTGGCAGGGCATGAAAAGCTGAAAAGTCCTTGACTTAGTATAAACACTACTTAGCAACAACTAAAACATCACTGTGTTATCAACATTATTCTCATCCTAAATCCAAAACCAGCACTGTAGCAGCTACTAGGAAGAGAATTAACTTTCACAACTGAAACCAGGACAACTGGTTATTCAGGAAGTGTGTTTAAAAAAATCCTTTCACCCCAAGATACCCATGTAATAGTACTTCCCATTATAAATTTTCTTTATTTTTTTTTCCCTTCAGGAAGTAAGCACTCAGTTGTTTTGTAACATCTAGAGTAGGGGACTCTTGCACTGACTTCTGTTAAGTAGAAGTATCCTGGGATGCCTCAAGTCACAAGTGAGCCACAAAGTTTCAGTGGAAACGTAGGACACTTGTCTTTTGGAAATACTGGGGTTTTCTGTCACAGATTAGTCTTTTGCCTTTCATTTAATTTTTTTCCAATTTAAGGGAGGAGTTTTAAATGTAGAATAAGACTGGTAATCTTCCCTTCAATAACAACTGATGTACTGAATGAGTTTATAGAACATAGTATGTTCAAACATGAAAAGCCAAAGTCTTCACTTTTTAGGTTAATTTACTTAACAGTAAGATGGAATGTTTCCAATAACGTCTCCTTTATTTGCAGTGTGGACTCCAATTGCAGTGACTGTGTTTCTAGTAGCTGTTGCAACACTGTGTAAAGAACAAGGAATAACAGTGGTGGGCATATGCTGTGTATATGAAGTGTTTATTGCTCAAGGGGTAAGCTGTTGAAAAATAAGTTGGATTTCTTCTCAGGAATTCTGTAATGAGACGTTAAATACTTCTGAAGTGTCATATATTTCAGCACTGATTTTTGTCAGTTCAGGCTAACAGTATAGTTCTGTTACATTCTTGAGATTTTTTTGACTCAGCTATTGTTTAACATACATGGTACATGGTGAGGGAATCCAGTGACTTTTAACTTTGTTCTTTACATGCCATACACAGATGTTACCAAATATACTCAATAAAGTTATGTCTAGTATAAAATGTCTAAGGTTTTTTTTTTGACTGAGGTTTGCAAAGGCTAGCATGCAGCAGCATTGATTAAAGTCTTAGGGGCATAAAGAGAAGGAGTTATTTGTTTTTTAATTCCTGTAATAAAAAGAGAGAATCTAGTCATGTTCTAAACAAGTGCATTTTGTCACTTTCTAACATATAGCCTGATGTTTTGGAATAGTCTAATTTGAATCAATAGTATTATTATGAAATGTATTTTTCTAAGAATACCTTTTAAATTTAATTTCTAACCTGATAGGTTTTACCTACAGTGTTGATAAGTCTTTTAAGTTAATACTAACTTCTCCTTTGTTTAGAGAAACAAGATGTTCCTTCAGTGACATAATTCTTGGGTTTTTAATAGTCATTTTTTCTTTGCAGTATACTTTGCCAGTGTTATTGGACACAGCTGTACAGATTCTTCGAGGGAAGGGCAGTATTCCATTCTCTATGCTCCAAACATTGTTGAAGCTCATAGTCCTTATGTTCAGTACACTGCTGCTTGTAGTTGTCAGAGTCCAGGTCATACAGTCTCAACTTCCAGTGTTTACAAGGTAATAGGAAAATGTCTCTTATTTATTGACACTGATAAGTGAGATGTGGCTTTATGAGGTCTGAGTGAAATACATAGAATCACAGAATCATTAAGGTTGGAAAAGACTTCAGATCATCAAGTCCAACCATCAAGTTAGCACCTTCATGCCTTCTAAACCGTGTCAGTAAGAACCACATCTACATGTTTTTTGAACATCTCCAGGCATGGTGACTCCACCACTTTCCTAGGCAGCCTGTTGCAATGCAACTCTTTAGGTGGAGAAATTTTTCCTACTATCCAAGTCAGCTTAAGTGTTTATTAACTTAATATTGGGAATCATGACTGTACAACATCATGTATTTTGTGAAATTGGTAAATGGTATATTTTAGTACTTGTTGACAAGAATGTCCAAAATACTAACATATCTGAGCACACAGTTTTTAAAACCTAAAGTTGTTAGTCTGTCTTAGTAATTCACAAATTAAATGTTTTATTACTGAAGTATTCTTTATTGGCTGTGTTTTTGAACCTTGGCTGAATACTTATCTTTCCTCTTCTATATAGAAATTTTTCTTTTGCTGTTAGATATGTACTATACAGAAAGGATGGTTGACTTGAAGATAAATGCATGTGAACGCTGTAAGAGGTGAAAAACTGTAATTTATCATAAGTGTGTGAGCAATGTAGAAATAAAAGAATTTAATATTTTCCCTGGAAAATGAGGCAAACTATTAAAAACATGAAGAAGGATCACTGAACAGAACTTCAGGTGTAAATAATTATGTTAATTATATCCCAAACCAGTTTCTTAGACTTGGAGGAGGCTACATTCCATGCTAAGATGAATCATTGTGCCAGGTTCCAGGTTACATACCTGACTAGGTTAGGAAGATTTATATGTCTGTAATTGGTAATTCTAGCTATGAATCTAAAGTTTGCTGATTTTTGAGCACAAAGTGGATAAAGACCATGTATTTTTTTTCATTAAAAGCTGCTTTTTCTCCTATCTTTTGCTTTAGATTTGATAACCCAGCTGCTGTTAGTCCATCCCCAGCAAGACAGCTGACTTTCAACTACCTCCTTCCTGTAAATGCTTGGCTGCTTCTCAACCCCTCAGAATTATGCTGTGACTGGACAATGGGAACTATTCCTCTCGTGGAGTCTTTGTTAGATGTTAGAAATGTTGCCACTCTTACCTTCTTCTGCTTTCTGGGATCTCTGATAGTCTTCAGTCTCCGATATCCTGGGGATTCCTCCAAGACTGTATTGATGGTATGAATGGTGCATTGTTTTTGTTCTTTTTTAAGAGTGTAAGTGGCTTAGGTTGTTTGGTCACATGTCTAAAGGTCTCTGACCTGGAGATGTTATTACATGCATCTCCTTTGGGGCTAGAATGAATGCCTAAGAAAAGAGGAAAATTGTTGTAGGAACAAAACTGTTAAATTGAAATTAAGTACGTGACTTTCTCGGGGATGGGATGGAGAAGAACAGACAAGCAATGAGGATAAACATGCCTCTTGTTACCTATTTGCAGACTGTATTGTAGACTCTCAGATATTCAGATCTCAACTAGCAAATGAGGGTTTTCAGTAGAACTTAAATTTTATTTTAAGAATTGAAATGCATTTCCATCATGCAAACTGTCTATCTTAAATGCTGGTATTGCTGCTGTGTATTTAGCAATAATTTCTCATAGGTATGAAAGAAAGAAAAGAAAAAAAAAGAGAGAAAGAGAGATATTTTGGCATTTAGGAATATAAATTTTCCTCTTTTGTGTTTACTCCTTTAACAAAGGCAATCTTCTGTAGTCTTCCATATTCTAAGGAAAAACTAATTTTGTCAACCTGTAAGATCAGTTCCTGGTTTTCATGAATGTAAAACTGAAATGGATTAACAGGAGAGGATATATTAGAGGATATAGAAAGGAGTAAATGAACTAGTATTTTTTTCATCCAAACCCAGTCATCTTTTTGATTGTTTCCATTGCATATTTTCACAAGATTTAATGATTACATAGTATCATGGTGTTTGTTAAAGCAGCAGTGCAATTATGTGTACAACAATCTTGCATGCATGGATCTTAGTCTGCTTCACAAGTAACGTACTTTTTTAATAGGTAACTTGACCAGCGAAACTTTCAGATGGGTGGGACTGTTTACACACAAGTTAAGACTAAGGATTTCTTTGCTAATTAGCTGACAAACTTTGATTCACTTCAAAGAGACCTAACATTATAGTTCTGACTCATGGGTTTTCTTGTGTTGTCTCTGGAGTGAGGCAATTTGTTTCACTAAAAAAAATCTGTGAAAAAAATCTGTAGTATTGCTGAAGAAGCCTGGATTTGGAAACTGCATGTGAAGAAAAGAAACTTAGATAGCTTATTGTTGCAGTAAATGTGCAAGGTGACATACCCAGAAAAAAATGTTAGAGATTTACAGCATTTAGAGAATGTAAAGAAGTTTAATCATTCTTTTTACATAAACTGAAACATTTTCCTCAAGGCACTGGTAGTGGTAGAAATGTATGTGGGGAGTAGTTCACTTTTTCTTATATAGGTTAGCTCTTGAATTCAAGCCTACATTTACCTACATTTCCCTACATTTCTGTTTACTCCCTACCTAGTAAAGCTCAGAAGAAGAAAGGGTTAATGAAATTTTCAGCATACATAAGTCAGTTTTTGTTTGAGGGTGAGTTTTGTATATTTATTTTTTTATTCCAAGTGGTTTTTACAGGAAGGGTCTTCTGAGATCATTCACTCCAGCGTGCAAGCCTCAATGTTGCTTAACACAGTATAATCCTTAGTTAATGAAAGTGTTTTTCCTTTAATATATGCGTTGTGTGTGTAGATGCTGACTCAGTGTGATGCTGATTTTGTTCAGACATATCATCTCAGTGCCTGGAAGCTAATTTCTTAGGAAATGAGAACGCAGTATTTTATATTGGAAATGAATTTTTATGTGCTATAACATACAACAACACTGTAGGCCAAAGCCTCTTTCTGCCTTCCAGTAAGCCATTGATGTCCTGGTGTAGACTGGATAGTCTGCCAAGAAAGAGGAGGAAAGAAAATTTCTTTCTAATGACTTACTAAAGAAATCATAGTACCGTCTTTAAAGTGAGCAAAGGTGAATCTTTATTTAGTGATACCAATTTACACTGATTGACAATGTTTCAGATAATTATATTGCATTACCAGTTTTAAGAAAAAACTTTTTTCACATTTGGTTCTCAGTTCTGCCAATAAAAGCCTGAATTTGTGCAGATCAAAATAAACTAAATCTATACAGAAGGTGACAGACAATTGTATTGAAAATTTCTAGAAAATTCCTCCTTCTTTCTTCAAAGAAACATTCCACTTCTCTAAGGGCTTGCTTTGTTGTAACTTGGAGGCCAGGTTAGTCTTTTCTGGTACCAGAGATTCTAAAGCTGCTATTTAACAGTCACCTAGGACTTAAAGCAAATGGTCACGTCCACCTCTTGCAGCAAGTGGATTTCTTTGTCTTTTAATAAACACACCTTTTGTTAAGATATCTGTCACTCACCTAAGAGCTGCAATTATGTAGGTCTTAAGTTCATTGTCATTTTAGACATTCCTGAGTGCCCTTACTGCATTAGCTGAACACTGATGTTTATTCAGTGGCCAATTCTGATTTTTATGTTATTTCTTCACATTTTTTACCCATAAAAATCCATAAAAAAGGACTTTATTGTGTTGTAAAAATAACTGCTGTATGTAAAAATCACTGCTTTATGCATCATTTAAGCTGGTATAAATTTTTAATTGTTATAAAAGATAAATGTTTCAGGTTTTCAAACTGTCATGGTTTTGTATGTGGAACTCTTACAAAAAAATTGATCCTTTGATCCTACTGTTTTGCCATACAGCTTTTCTTATGTATAATATCAAAAAGCAGATACACTTGTAGGCACTAAGTAAGGAATAGTGTCATTTACAGGTTAAAACTGCCATGTTCAGAGTCATCTCAATGTAAATCAGATCTTAACATTGAGAAGAAACAAAAACTCAAAAGATCTACTACATATGTCTGTGTTTCTGGGACTTTTTTGTAATTGCTTCATATTTTGTTTCTCTGGTACAGATTGTCACTGCTGTAATCTTGATTACTAATTTCTTTGCTCTTGTTTTCTAGGCACTCTGCTTAATAGTACTACCATTCATTCCTGCATCAAACCTCTTTTTTCCTGTTGGATTTGTTGTAGCGGAACGAGTGTTGTATGTTCCTAGCATGGGATTCTGCATTTTGGTAGCACATGGATGGAAGAAATTATCAAATAAAAGGTAGTGTCACCTATGCCTGATTTAACTCATCTCTCCTGATTTCATAGAAGATAACCATATTCATAATTGCTGGCTTTCCCAGTGCAGCTTTTACCAGTGTGAATTTACTACTTCATAGCTATTGTTCTGTTTCAAATTCTCAATGAAAACGGGGTAATGACCAAGAAACCATTTAACAGTTGTGAACAAATGATAACAAGGAAATTGTTAGGACACTCTAAGATTATCCTTTCTTAGGATTATTCTGAGAGCACTGTAATATTTATTTAAAATATCTATACATCTATATGCATATATACACTTAGGTATTTTTCCATGTTTTTATATATGCATATGTATATATAAAATACACATGCATATTACTATATAAAAAAGCCTCAGACTGACCACACATTTTTAGAATGCATTGTAACTTGCATTACACATTGCTACAAAATGGACTTGACTTAAGAGCCTACCTATTTTCTGGAAACAAAACCAAGTATGTTCTGTTTAAATCCTTCACACTTTTAAGGATTAGACAAAACAACCTAGTTGGCCAGATTCAGTTTGTACTTTATTCAAAGGTGATTACTGGCTGAAGTTCATATAATATATGTATATCAGTTCACAGCATATTAAAATAGCTTCTGTTTTTTAGACATGCCAAACTAGAAATTGACATCAGAGCCATTCAGCACCCATTAAAATAGAGAATTTTTTGGATAACAATTTCTCCTTAGGAAGTTCTGCTCTAAAAGAATGTTTTGCGTGCACCTTTGTTTTTTGTGCTACCTTCTACATTGATCTGCACATACCTTCCTCTGACCTGGATGCTTTACCCTTATTACCTCAATGACATCCTACTGCTAGTTCAGACAAACAGGAAGGTAGCAATTCCAAGTCTGTGTTGTCAGTTATCATGAGAGATGAGGCCTTGCAGTATAACTTACACTAGCTGGTGCTGCCAATGCTGACAGCAATGGACAATGAGAAAGAAGCGATACCTTGTGGGCGTGAGGAGAAAGTATTATCACAAATCCCACTACAAAGCAGTGAAACTAGAAGCAATGTGAAAGAAAGCAAGGAACCAGGGTGGGATGACTGGGGAGGAAAATCAAACTGCAGTGTTGTGTTTACTACAGAAATATCAGGAATCATCACTCCAAAAAGTTGTATGAGGGAGAGAAGGCTTCTTGCTTCAGAAATACATGAAAATAAAAAACTTTCTCATAAGACTAGTGGATGTTATTGTGCATTCCAGGTTTCTCTGGCTGCATTGCTTATGTTTTAGAATTGCTCTCTTAATTCTGCCATTCTACTTTTTATTTTTTACTATTTTTTAAAACTAAGTGTAGTAGTTGTAAGTCTGCACAGCATTTTGTAGGTTTTAAAAATGGTGGGAAAAAGCCCTTTGAGTTTTTAGTGAACACCTGTGAAGTACATAGCAGTGTGAACAACTGTTGCATAAGTAAAGCATACGAAATAGCTGGCAGTGGTGAACAAGCCATATGTCTCTTCAAGGATGAGATTTTTAAAAAGAAAGTGATACTCATAACTTTAGGAAGGCTACTGAGTATTTTGTAAGTTTTTTTCATAATTAAATTAGAATTTCAGAGACCAAATGACCAGTATGTTAAATTGTGTGTTTTATATCTGTTGTGGTTAAAGTCAGTCATGTATAAACTACAGAAAAATAAACTACATGAACTCTAGAAGAATATTGTTCCTGACAAGCTTGTCACAGAGAGTGACTTCTGCCCCAATATACAGCTTTAAAAATAAAATTGCTACTAAGACACTAGACCTAGAGACAGTAAACCTACCTATTTAGGCATTACAGTAGCATTAGGATTTTACTTCCTTATGGAAGATGGGGTAGACTGCACAGCACGCCTCTTTTAAGATGTATTCTAGAGTGTGGGAAAGACTGATAATGTGTGCAGTAAAGAATTTGTGGAATTATCTGATATGAAATGAAAGGATGGGATATTTTAGTTACTTTTTTCATTTTTGAATGTTTTGTGTGCTGCTTTGCAGAACCTAGGTGACATAATCATTCATTGCCTTAAATTACAGATAAGAGAAGTATAATCTTTGTGTATGTTTTGTTTTGCATTATGTGGATTGCATTTGTGTTATGTAATTGTGTAATTTGTATCATGTAATTAAGTGAATTACATAATAATAACAAAAAATCAGGCAAATAACAAAATTGAAATTAGACATTAACTTGAAATTAGACATTTTTTCCTTTCTGATTTTGGAGTGTTTGATGAGGCAAATAAATTGGAATATACCATTCACAAATACGATCCTTAGTTTATTTGCCTCCTAGCAAAAAGATACTTTATTCTAGTATAATTAAGAATTGTTTATATGCTTATAACAAATATTTGTTTTATTTAACAGCGTGCTAAGAAAAATTTCTTGGGTTTGTTTAACTGCAGTACTATTCACTCATGCCTTAAAAACACTGCACAGAAACTGGGATTGGGAGTCAGAGTACACATTGTTTATGTCAGCTTTAAAGGTACTGTATTCTGTTTGAAAAGGGCAACAGAAATTTTGTCTTGCTTTTCTGGAGAGATGATGCTTGTTTGGCTACTTATTTCTACATTAATAGTGTTAACATCTAATTAGTTTCTTTAGTGAATGCTTTAAAAGCATGATACATACATGAACATTCATGTGCAAGAAATAGATTATAATTATGTCTTGTGTTACAGCAGTTGGATGTATTCTCTTAGCTGGTTGAAAGCATGTTATGTTTCAGTACAAAAATTGACAAAGAAGTTTGATGCATAGAGTAATTTCTTTGAAGTGTCTGTGGCATGATAGGATAGTTTGTACAACATCCCATAACAATTATCATCAATCTTTTAAAGGTTTGGTACTTTTAGGGCCAACTAACTGAAATAAATGGATGTTCAGCAACAAGTTCAATGTCATCATTTTGTATGCAGCGTTTTGTTATTCTTTGTATATAGCAGCTTGATGAAGTTGGTCGTTTGCTGTGCATTTTGACATCATTAAGACATAGTTAAAAGAAAATCAGTTATTATGTAGTTTCAGCTTAATACCTTATGCAATGGGATCTTTTTTCTGGTTTTAGGTAAATAAAAATAATGCAAAACTGTGGAACAATGTGGGGCACGCTTTAGAAAATGAAAAGAATTTTGAAAGAGCTCTGCAATTCTTCATACAAGCCACACAAGTGCAACCAGGTAAAAGCTCTGAGTAGCTGCTCTTGAATGGCTTCTCTACATTCCTAGTATGTCACTATGCTTAACTTACCTAACTTCTCAATGATGTGTTCTTCTCCAATTGATCAATCAGTGTCTTTCACTAAGTTAATTGATCTGTAGGTTTTGGAAATAAACACGCAGTCCTCAAGCAATGTTTCTATCTGTAGAAAGATGCAGAGACTTTCCATTTATTTCTATTTATTATTTCTATTTATTTGGTTGAGATTCTTTCTTAATTAACTTAAACTGTAATTTGTTATGAAACATTATTTCATTTTATTTAATACTAAGGACACATAAACTTTAAAACTGCATAGATTGAAGGTGTGCATTTACTCTACTTTACGTGTTGTTGCAAAAGAAGTCCTAAGTAACACTAGACAGCCTTTCTTTTTTTCCTTTTAGAAGCCTAATACATAATCTTCAATATATGTACCTCTACTATAGAAAGAGATTAAAGATAGATGCAGATAGATAGATAAAGATAGATGAAAATATGACCTCAAATTTGTTACTATTTCCTGAGTAATTTTATAATCCATTTTTGGTTACAGTTAAATTATGATTGCTTTTCATTGTTGGTGGTGGTCTTTATGCAGTACCTGTACTTCATGCTATTCTGAAGCCATAGGTATATATTTTCATGGAAGTATTTGAAATTTCATTCTTTTATTTATTAAGATGACATTGGTGCCCACATGAATGTAGGAAGAACTTACAAAAACTTAAACAAAACTAAAGAAGCTGAAGAATCATATATGATTGCTAAGTCATTGATGCCACAGGTAATTAGTATCTTTATTTTAAATCTACAATCACAGGAGGGAACTCTTTCAGACTTATATTCATGATACATTTTTCATAGTTTTTCTGAAGCTTTGTGTTCTTTACTTTACAAGTAGGTTTGTTTCTAAATGTATCTTTAAAAGAGTAGGTTGTACACAATCATGGCTGTTAAAAAAATGGTACCTTAGAACTGCTTTGTTAAAATTACTTTAAATTACTTTTCATATTGCAGTGCATTTGGGGTTTTTTTAAGAGTACAAAAGAAAGCAGCAGCTAAATATACACCTATAGGTTATAGTCACAGTGGGTTTATTTCCACTACTAGCTAATCCATTGATACTGAGTTTCTGAGCCCGCAAGAGAAGGCTTAAATGCAGCATTGAAGGTGGGAGAAGGTGACTGCAACAGCAACAAAAAAAATCGTTGCCTGAACATGTGTTTAAAACATGTGCTTTGTTACCTTTGATGTTTAAGTTATATTTATACCTAGCACACATTTATTCTAGCTCTTTAGGAGAAAAAGAGAAGAATATTTTGGAGAATGTATGAAAGTAACAAAAGCTGTGGGTGAAATGAGACTTAACAACAAAAATTAGCAATCTCCCTTTAGTAGAAGTATGACAGTAAAAAGTTTGTATTGTGAAACAATATGAAGATACCAGACAGATAAACAATACAAGTTGCAGTGTCACAGCATTTTCATCTTTCATGACTCCTTTTCATCCGCTATATTAGCGGCTGTTAAAAACGTATTTACGCTTACCTTAGGCTTGATGGGGAAAGTTGTGCAAGGTCTAGCTGGTTTCAAATGGCTATCTGCATGAGCCCAAGTAGGTAGTAGCAGAGCTTAATTAATGGATATCTTAAATATGATATAAACGCCATCTGTGTCTTTATAGAATTAAAGAAGAAAGCATTTTTCTTATGTTTTGCTATGGTTTTCTGGGAAAGAAGAATTCCTGCTTGTCATTATTAAGAGCCTGCATACCAGTGTCCAGTGACGCCTTAAAACGAAATGTGGCAGGGTGAAGAGATGTGTACTGATTGTCTTTCATGTTTTCACTCATCTGTGTTTGGTACATATGTTCTTTTTGACAGATTATTCCAGGTAAAAAGTACGCTGCAAGAGTTGCTCCTAATCATCTGAATGTTTATATCAATCTTGCAAACTTAATTCGAGCAAATGAATCTCGCCTTGAAGAAGCAGATCAATTATATCGACAAGCAATTAGTATGAGGCCAGATTTCAAGCAGGCTTACATCAGCAGGTATCTTCTCATTTTAGAGATACATGTTCTTGAATAAACACTTGTGTATGTGCAGTGCTGTTAACAGTATTTAGTTCATACAGTGGAATTAGCTGCTGGAATTAATTCGTTTCCAAATGACGAAGATTTGGGGCAATAGTCAGTTACTCATTACAACCTATGTTCTTTTTAAATTCCTGCTTCAAATGATGTGTATCAGCTTTGTATAAGCTGTGTATTCAAACCTTGTGTTGCAAGATACTTACTTTAGATTTCATTATGAATCTCCAAACTCAATTTCTAATCTCATTTAGTTTTGAAGTGTGGCTGTGGGTATTGTCTGTTCACTGTTTTTTTTCAGTTCTGATTCCCATTGAGACTTTGGGAGGTGTAAAGATGCCTGAACTATAGCTGTTTCAGGGTAATTACAGAGCCAATATCAGGAACGTTCGATCACTTCTTTTTTCTTTTTTGTCTTGCATATACATTTGTTGTGTTTGAACTTTTGAGAGCTGAAAGCTTTGGGAATGGTATGTAAAAAGGTCCTGTATTATTTTGTGTTTAAAACAAACACACAAAACCCCCATTGTTGTTTCACATCTACTGTCTACAGGAAAGCAAACTTTTAAAAAAACTCTGTCAATTCTTTTCATATTAGTACAAATAAAAGTTGAAGTTAAATCTGATTCTTCCACAGGGGAGAATTGCTTCTAAAAATGAACAAACCTCTGAAAGCTAAGGAAGCTTATCTTAGAGCTCTAGAACTAGACAGAACCAATGCAGACCTGTGGTACAACTTGGCAATTGTTTACATTGAACTGAAAGATCCAACAGAAGCCCTGAAGAATTTTAACCGAGCACTAGAACTCAACCCGACACATAAACTGGCATTATTCAACTCAGCGCTGCTGATGCAGGAATCTGGTATGTTAGTTGTCCCTTATATAAATGTTATGTATTTGCATTTATAGGTTCCATACAATTTTTTTTATGAACTGTTTTATTTTTGGAAAGCAGAGGTTCATAGCATCATCAGAGAAGAAACCATTTATTGTAGCAGTTAGCTTTGTAATTTGTGGGTAGTGTTTAGAATTTGTACAAAGGGTGCATATACCTTAGCTGATCAGCATCTTTAATACAAGTGATATTTTGCAATATAACATCTTATACCTATGAAGAATAGTGTTGCATAAACATCTCGTGCATATACTTTCTTTAAAAAAATCCATATTTAGTTAAATAAGTAATATCTTATGTTTTGCATTTACATTAGTTTCATTCTTCATTGTCTAAAGAATGTATCTGACTTCTGTGGGCTTTAAATACAGCCCTAGGAAATGTGAATGTTTTCATAGTTCCTCTGTAATACTGCTAATTAGGATGAACTAAGTCATCTTTTCATACGTATAGCTTCTAGCTGTATGGGTAAGCGTAAGCCTTTTGTGAATTCAGTTCAGGCTGTTGCAGAAGTATTTGGCAGGTGACTAGTAAGGATTGTTTCCTTTTTGCTGGGATGGTAAACTACCTCTTAGAGGATTTCATATAGAACTGGTTGGAACTGATGCCAATAGATTCTTCTCCATCTTTTCTCACACTGCATGTTATGTAGCACAAGAAATGCCTTGTTTCTTGTCTGTAGAAGCACAAGGGACTTCAAACAAGCAGAAGCATTAGCTATCCGATTCAGTTATTTATACTAGAAGGTGCAGCACTGTTTCAGGAGGTGAAAGAACGTGCTTCCAATCACCTCTCTGCTCTCGTCTATTGTTCAATAATTGCCTGGAATTCCTTACTAAAATATATTCACTGGAGTAGTCAAAAAATAACACAGACTACAAGCTAGTCTAGCTAATCTTGGTATTATCAGATGAAATTATATTACTATATCTTTTTCAAACTTGATGAAAATTAAAATGTGAGTTATAGATTTTATTGTTTTGATGTTAGAAGATATTTTAGCCTGGCTACATCTGAAGTCACCTTGTGCGATCTCAGTCTTTCACCTCTTTCAATCTGTCTATGAGATCTTCCATTCCAAGTTTGCCTCTGTAAGAGCTGTTTTGTTGGAACTGTCGTCTTCTCTGCATTCAGTTTGCACAATCATGCATGAAAATAACTTCTCTTAAACTTGTAGAAACACCTTTTGTATCTGTTATACCAAACCTAAATATAATTGAACAGATAATAGAATAATGATGCTGACTTTGGCTACAGGGCAACTGTAAATAGTTTCGTCCTGTAAAGAAGGTTGATGTCATTTATATTTACTGTTACACGGCAATGATAAAAAGTTGCATTTTAAACCCTCTGACTTTTACAGTTGTGTTAAAGGTGTTAATACTTTAATTTGTATAAAAATGATAATTTTACATGCCTGGTCTAAAAATCTTTCAGAGTAAATCTAGAATTAATTGCGTTTTCTCTCATTAGGTGATGCTCGGCTTAGACCTGAGGCGAAACAGAGACTCCTATACTATGTGAAAGAAGAACCACAGGATGCAAATGGGTACTTCAATTTGGGTATGCTGGCAATGGATGACAAAAAAGATATGGAAGCAGAGACATGGATGAAGAAAGCCATAGAGTTACAGCCAAACTTCCGAAGTGCTTTGTTCAATTTGGCACTGCTTTATTCTCAAACAGCAAAAGAATTGATGGCTTTGCCCATCCTAGAAGACCTACTGAGATACTACCCAGATCATACCAAAGGTCTGATTTTGAAAGGAGATATCCTTATGAACCAAAAGAAGGATATTAGTGGAGCAAAAACATGTTTTGAAAAAATTTTGGAACTGGATCCCAACAATGTACAAGGAAAACATAATCTTTGTGTGGTTTACTTTGAAGAACGAGACTTAGTAAAAGCAGAAAAATGTTTGGTTGAAACGCTAGCGCTGGCACCTCATGAAGAGTATATTCAACGTCATCTGAGCATAGTTAGAAGTAAAATTGCATCACTTAGTGCTACAGAACAGTCATCACTTCCAGGAGATGGGACTGCAGCTGCAGCTGCAGAAGGAAAAAAGAATTCATTTCAGAATTTGAAAAAAGTAAAAATTGAGCAGAAAACCACCCAAACAACAGTTGATAACAATAAAGGAGACTCAAAAAATAAGAAAGGAACAGAGAAAAACACTATGGAAAAAGAGACACCCAAAAAATCTACAAAAGAAATCAAAGACATTGAGAAGAAGAGAGTTGCTGCTTTGAAAAGACTAGAAGAGATTGAACGTATATTAAATGGTGAATAATCTTTATCATGTCAAAATAAAAGAAGAAGAGAATATTATTTTTAATTATTGTTTGATATGTGATCCAACTGGAAAATGGTCTCAGAAATAATGTTGACTGCATATCAGTTAGCAAGCAGCTGAAAGCGTTACAATGCTTTATGTGAGAAAACTGCAACTTTTAAATATGATGTGGAGGATGGGTGGGAATGGAAGGATAAAGAGTTGAGAATAATCTTAAATGCAGAATCCTAATAGTGAGAAAATAACACTCATAAAAATCACTGGTAGTCAGGGATATTAAGTAATGATACTCAGCTTTAAGAACTGTATAGAGAATTAATGGGATAAGCCACACACTGCTGCTTTCCCCCATATAAATCTGTTTGTATTAACTTTATCAACATTTTGGTTTGCACATCATCAGTTTATATCTTTCTAGACCTCTGCTGTACATGAAAAAGACTTTTTCTTTGCACTGTTTTGTTTCCAGAACTTAACAGAATTCATCAAAATGCCACTGGTTGTAGTATAGAAGGATGCAACAACACACTAAAATTTTCAGCTGCATTCTAAATACAGAATGGTATCAAACCCTTTTAATTGTTCTTTACTTATAATGCTAATGGTTTGTAGTTTTATCTGATAGAAATCTTATGGTGCTCTTAAGATCTTTAGACTATGCTTTTACTTTTAAGGAAGTGTGTGTTTGTTACTCAACTGTCATTCATCTGGTTGTTTTTAATAATGATATGAAAAGGGGTGGTTTTCTCATTTTTTTTTTTTTCCCCAGTTCATTGAATGCTGATAAATGCACTTTTGGTACAGTAACCAGTAGGCTATGCAGTAGTCCTTGTTGACTTCGTATCAATGGCTGTGGATTGACTCCTTGATGTAGTAGATTCTTTCTAGGTTATAGCAAACTAGCATTACTATTTCTGTCATTGGAATAGTATTTCTATTCTCATAACTTTTTATAACACTAACATAAGCTGAAGGCAGTGTGATAATAATTAAGCCACTGAATTTAGCAATGTTTAACACAAGGAGATGTAGATAGTATCATACCAAATACTAAATTCTGTTGTTTTGGTATTTTGCCATGGATGTGTGGGTTTTATTAAATATTTATTTTTGACTACTAAAATTTTTCCTTTTACACTTTTCCACTGATGCATCATTTTAATTTCTTACATGAAATTAAAATCCTTGCAATTTGTTGTTGCTTTTAGCCTTGTGCAATGCATATATTTTTGTTTAAATATACTACTGTTTACCTAAACCTGATGTTTTTCTTAATTATGAGGAAGAAGTGTAAGAGCTGGGTTCAGTAATAATTTAATCATTAAATCTGACTCTTCATGTTTTATCTTCTTTCATGATACAGAAGTATTGCTTAACAACTCTGCTGTTTAAACTTAATCCTTTTGTGTAACTGCTCAGTTATGGAACAGTAATCCAGCTGTAAGATGTGATAATTGTCTCTGGGAGAGGTCTTCAATAGTTGAAGGCCTTGCATGGACTTTATTGTTTCATTTGTAGTGTTACCACAACAATTGCTTGGATGGTCATAACTTGGGCAGGAGGACACATGGATTTTAAAACCATAATTTAAAAGCTGCAGACAAGAAAAGGTACATTGTATGCAGCTGTTCTTCAGAGAAGTTTTAAGTGCTGCTTGTAGTGGAGCACTCCCAGAAATCTGTTGACTACACCTTGAAAGTCACTGTTTTGTCTTGTCTGTGAATAACTTAAAACAGCTGGTATGTTGACCTTTATAGAAACTTTTAACTTGCATATGAAGTCTTCTCCCTAAACCTTTGTTTTACAGAAGAATTAGTTGTTCATTTGAAAATGGAAGGAACTAACTAGTAAAAAAGGTACTTTCTGGTGGAGTAGGCTGGGATTTGCTTTTGTATCAAGAGCTCCCAGAATCCCATTGCAGCACCACTTTCCTTCAGTCTGTAAATTGAAGAGAAAAGACACATTCTTGATTTCTGCAGTTGAGCCTCTGTCACACTGCTCCCGTCTTGACCATTCAAGTAGCTCTTCTTCAGGGACTTGAAAGAGTTCTTAAGAGTTACTGGTGCTAAGAGGCACTGTCAGGTTTAACTAACAAAAATCATCAGAGTAATGTACACAGGAGGATGCTGGAGGGTAAGTCTTTCAGTCAGTTATTGGGTACTATGTTGTCTTTGTCTCTTCTAAAGAAATTTTACTTAAACTTACTATTATGGCTAATGTCAGCATGCCAAGTTGTATGTAGCCTGTTAGGTTCTGTCAAACATTGTAAAATCAAACTCATGAGAAAAATGGTTCAGTAAATTGAAGTGATAAACCTTCTGAAAAAAAACAAAAGGCAAAACCAAACAATAGCATTTGCTTGTAGAAAAACTATCCAAGAATATTTTTTTTTCTGCTTGCAAGTAGAGCTGAATAATTAACAAGTGTTTTTCCCCTTTTACTTCAACCTCTCTTCTCTCCCTCCCATCCTCATGTGCAAGAATACCATAAATGTCACCCCTTTTCAGAGCTCCCAATTTCACTAATATGCAAGAACTGGGAATTCCTAAGAATGAGGCAGGCATACTAAATTAATTTGTATTCCTCTTCTCATACAAGGCAATTGCTGTGGTTGCTGAAGAAACATGATGTCTTACATCATCTTTGCATATGTGCACAAGTTACTCAAACTTAACTGTACAGCTGCGATAAGCATTTTAAGTGTTACACACATTTGTGCATGTAACTTCAGTGCAGACTCATGCATTTGTCAAATTAATTTTTGGATCTTTTTCAGGTGAGTTAGAGTTAAATTTATGCAAATGGTAAGGGTTATTTGGTGTCCTGGTTTCAGCTGGGTTTATTTTCTTCTTAGTTGCTGAAACAGCGCTGTGTTTTGGACTTAGTATGAGAATAATGGTGATAAAACATTGGTGTTTTGGTTGCTGCTAAGTAGTGTTTACACTAAGTCAAGGACTTTTAGCTTCTCACACCCACCCCACCAGTGAATAGGCTGAGAAGCACAAGAATCTGGGAGAAGACATAGCCAGGACAGCTTACCCAAACTGGCCAAAGGGATGTTCTATACCATATGACATCACCCAACTGGGAGAACTGGATGGCTGTGGGTAGTGCAGTTGCAGGACAATGTGTGCAATTTTAGGTTAGTCTTTGAGTAAAGAAATTTTATCTGTTTTCCACATGAAACATTGCAAGTATTCTCTATTTTCTAAATATAGTTTGTATTGCAGCCAGTTTAAAACAATCATTTAGATCTGCTTTCCTTTTTCTCAATCTATTGGTTTTTCTCAGCTGTGTCAGGGAAATAGAACCTGAATCATTTAGGTTGGAAAAGACCTCTAAGCTCATGAAGTCTAACTGTTAACCCAACACCACCATGCCCACTGAGCCACAAAGTGGACAGTCAAGTGTTGTGAAGAATAGGAAACATTTTCCTATGTAATGGGCATGTACCAAGTGTCAAGAGATTGGAATCACGAAGAATTAAGTGGGAAAGAAGTTCTTTTCCAATGTGCAATGCAGTTTGCACCTTGGTTAGGCAGTACTGGAAAATAAAAGCTAGAAGTAATCATACAGGAAGACTGCTGTGGATGGAGGGTTTCATATAAAGAAGAAGCAAGAAGGAAATGGAAAGCCTTAGATTTCTGCTCAGTTGTAAAGACTTAATAAAACTGCACCATATTTTGGAATGTTACAGCAATTTCAGTATATTTAAAAGGGAAATTACATGCTGAAATCTTAGGTAAGTGGGTCTTGGCTTCAGCCTGTGAAATGATACCTGCATAGCTGTAAATCCTACAGGGGCTTCTCATTCAGCTCCACATTCCCCACTGGCTCTCTTCTGTATGAAGCAGACAGATTCTTGCTCTGAAGGAGGCACAGGTTTGTTCTGTGCCCATGGGATGCAAAGGATGCTCATGCTTTTTGTTTTCCAGGAGGTATGACAGTGTGGTGACTGAGATTCCCCTAAATGGATTAAAATTGCTGACAACAGTATATTTTATTAGTCAGCCTTCTTTCACCACAACTAGCTGAACCATGCCTGTGGGATAGGCTACTTCATGCTTAATGGGACTTAAGAGTAAAGCAGTGACTTGGGAGAAATGTCAATTTTCTGATAGAGTAAGCACTCTCAAAGCAAAAGCTACTGAAACATTTTGCCACTATACATATAAGTTGTCCAGAGTAACATCTCAGCAGCTTTCCCTTCCTTGCAGCTGTTGGGTGTTCCCAAGACTAAGGGGCACTTGGAGCAGCTCTTCAGGTGCAGCAGATCAGACATCTGACACTTCATTGTCAGATGAGGTTTTGCAAGATCTTGCTATGCCTTGGAGCTGTAAAGCAGCTCACATACTTTCTTCCAGGGTATGGAGGTTTGGGCTGAACACATATTCATTTGCTGTTATGGAAATTTCCTTTGGAAAGACTTAATGAAGATCAGAACAATTCTGGGAAGTTAGGAGCCTGCCCTAGGCTCTAGGGAACTTTGCATCCCACAGAAGCAGCAGGAAGAATCCCAGTTTGGGTGAGTGTACGTGGCTGGCTGGGCTTTTCCTTGTAGAGGTTCTTTAATGCACCTCTGTTAGGCAAAATGTCTGGAACTGCAGCCAAACCTGCTACTCCTGTAAAGCCCTGCTTCAGCTGCTGTAACCAAAATTATGCTTCTCTGACTTTCAGCCTAAGAATCCTGCTTTGCTTAGACAGAAAGCATGAGAATGGAAAGGCTGGAAGACACCTCTCCTTCCACCTGTCCTTCACCTCACTTCCTCTCCATACAAAACTGTAATGCTTTCGTATAGTGTTTCAACTGATCAAGAAGAATCTGTCCCACAAACCTCCAGCATAGCTTATGAAAAGGTAAGACATTCCTGCCTGGGATTAAAATAACATAGCTTACTATGTTACATACACTAATAAGCTATTTTTTTTTTCTTTTTTAAGTAATACTAGATAGATACCACATTGTTTTTATAGCATTCAGTGACTGGTAATGCAGGTAGTATTCTCTGATATCTTAAAAACTGCTTTATGCAGTCTCAATATTTATTGCCTCTCTATAATATAACCAGTCATCCTGCATGTGGGATGTATGTCTCATTTGCAAACAGCCAGAAGGATTTCTGTGCACACATCAACAAACAAAAAACAATCATGACAAAACCAAAACAAAACAAAACCAACAAAACAACAAACAAACAACAAAAATCACAGAACTCTGCATAATTATCCTGGCATGGAAACAACACAGTAAGTTACTTAACTAACTTGGGCCAGGAAATAGTTCCACAAAAACATGTTTAACCTTCCCCAAAATCGTGTTATGCTTTCAAAGATTGCTAGGAAGAGAATTGGATTTTATAGCTATCATGTACTCTGAACTAAGGAATTTTGTTTACAAAGATAATGTTAATTTTTCAGCATAATGCAAACAACTGTTAGCTGTTACATCTTTGCCAGTGTAAGACCTATACAATCAAAAAAATTTAAAACTCCCTGTTCAGCTGGTATCTTCACTGGTGCTTAGAGAACTGTAAATATCTTTTATTAAATGTCCATACAAAGGCATTATCTTTACAGTGAGTTTAGAGGGTACATGCTTGTCTGGTTAAGCTCAGTGTTTTTCAGTTGTGGACAGAAACAGAGAGTGAAATGGGTTTGTGGGACTTTGCATGTCAGACTCCACCTTTGCATTGTGGAAAACTGTATCAATACTTGCCTAAATTTTAGTTACTAGTAGGTCAGTGTAGCAGATATTTCATAGAGTACTGGAGGTTGATATAAGCTTTATATGAGATTGAGTACTCTGGTTTTTGCTTATATTTTTGTTTTAAAATAAAATAATGTTTTATTATGTAAATTTTAGTATGTGAAGACTTGAAGGAATCCAGGTAGAACAGAAGTGAGCATTAAAAGAAAGCATGCTGTTCAGATTTCCTACACCTGCTCAGCAAATGTGTTTGTTCCTTACATGTAATTGTCAGGGTATTGTCTTTTTAAATACACACAGAAGATATTTTTAATTATATGTGTATTCATCCACCCACAATGAGAGTAGGTGGAGGAGGAAAATAAAACAATTACAGGATATCTTACCAAAAGTAGCAGACATAAATCTTCATTTTTAAAACACCACCTTGAACATGCATTCACCCTTACTTTATTTGCAACTGTTAACCCAGTCCTACGCTTTTGTTGTGTGTTATTGTCATTCAAGTGTGATGCTGTAGCACTAACGCCCCAGTCCTGAGATCTCAAAGGAGGTTGTGACAAGTAGTTACAGAATGGGTGGGGCGTTGGTGGTTCTCTCTCCTCAGCCTCTAGCTGAGTAATTAAGGTTTGCTGGTTTGTTTGGGCACACTGCTCGTTTCATCTGCAGGAATATCAGACGTTATGGATGACTATCTCAGCTTGCAGGATAGAGTAATTTCTCTCTAAATGTGTGACTTCTTACTAGCAAAGAGAGCATGATGATATTAGGCACATCTGAAACCTGTAGGGGGGTTGAAGTGAGGGAAGCCAAATTCAAAGTTATGTTGTGTTATTGAAATCCAGTAAGATAAAAGGTACATAGTAACTGCTGTGTTTTGAAGTTATGCAAAAATATGAAAAGTCTCATCCATTTAAAAAGCCAAAGTCAACTATTGATAAAAGAAGTTTAAAAGGATTAATAAGTAATTTCAGTGTTCTTCTTTTTGCTCCTGATTTGAATATATATTTATAACATATATATATATAAAGCACATAGGTAAGTCTTGCTAAAAATGAGCACAATTATTTCAAGAGGAAGAGTGCTCATTTTGCTTTATGATTGAAAACTTATTATTGCTGTTTGGAACAACAGTGCAGAAAATACCTATAGGTAGTGATGACCACATTACTGTTTGAGGTCATTTCCTAGTATGAAGCACTTGCATAAATCATGTAAGTGCAGAAACTTGCATAAAAAAACCTATAGGGTTGTATAGTATGTAAAGCATAATACTGTGTAATTGAACTTTGCTCTTATATCTTGTGATTTGGTTTATTTACTGCTCAGGATCAGGCAGGGTTTTGAGAAGGTTGTAATTTATGCTTCCAGGCATAGCAGCTGTTCAGACTGTTGTTTATCTGCTGTCCATTACCACTTGAGAGGTCAAAGCTGTTATCTTTGTACCTCTTGGTAAGTATCTTGTTAAAACAAAATGCAGAGGGTAAAGTCAACAAGCTAACCTAGAACAATATTTCACTAACATCTTCAAATCATGGAATCATTAAGGTTGGAAAAGGCCTCTAAGATCACAAAGTCCAACCATCAACTCAATACCACCATGCATGAATATAGGCTAGAGAAACATCTTTTCCAGCTTGCTTTTCACTTTTTTCCTAAGCATTCACTTTCAGAAACTGAAAGTGGGTTACATAGTCTATAGTCTAATTTGGTCTGTCTGCTCTTAGAAGGAATACTGCTGTGTACCCAAGGTGGTTGGAGGCTGTAGCATATGATGTGTGAGAAGAGGCTGAAGAAATTGATTTTGTTTTGCCTAAAGATGACGAGACTATAGGGACATCTTACTGCAATTTTCAGCTCTCTGTAGCCATTTGCACAGAAGGTGGAGCCAGATTCTCCTTGGTGATGCAGAGTGAAAGGTAATGGACACAAGCTGCAGTAGGGGAAATTCTAATTAAATGCAAGAAAATAATTATTCTCAGTATTCCCATTTGCAGATGTTCACACTGTTCAGAGGCATGTCACTCCTTTGGCATATTGCCTGCTTCAGGCCCTTAAGCAGTTGCTCCCTGTCAGAACAGAACTGTGCCGGCCAACCACTTCAGCAGAGCTGGAGCAAGTCATTTTGCTGTGCCAGATACTGTTTCAGCTAACTCCAGGCACACTCAGTAGAATTGAAAAAGATAGAGGGAAAGAAAACAACAACTAAATTGATGAAGAAGCATTACAAAGGTCATGCATTACTTATGCAAGGGTTTCCTAGGGTAGAAAAGATCCAGGGAAGAGTCAAGCTATTTACAGTAAAGGTGAACAGGAAATTACTTTATTTCTCTTGATGCCAAGCTGGGGAACTTAAATGAATGAAGACTTTGTTGATAAAAATAATGTCTTCACAAAATACATTATTACATTTCAGAATTCATTGCAAGATGTTGTGGTTTCTGAGGTATAAAAGATCTTAAGACCCAAATAGCTACATTGATGAAAATGAAGATCTATGAAGTACCATTAAACACAAGGAAATAGATGCAGCTTCTGGTTTAGGAAAATCTTTGTGCACAAATCCCAAAACCTGGTAGGATATACCAAAAGAAAAAAACCCACCATGTATTTGCACAATTCCACTAAGCATTTGCAGTAGACACAGTCAGAGACTCCATAGCACACTAAATGGACTCTTGGTCTGGCCCATACTCTGAGAATGTATAAATCTGAATGATCTTGTCTGTAGTGTTTCTGGACAGATAAATGAGATTTTCAGCTTGTTAGGTATCAAGTAGAGAACAAATGCTAAGAATATGATAAGGCCTGGATATTCATATGCATGCTGGCCAGCAAATTGTTTATTAGGCTCTGAAGCTGCAAAAGGTGACATTAATTAAACCTCAAAAAAGATACAAGCTTCCTTAAATGGAAAAAGTAAGTAAAAGACTGTTATTTGAGGCTGGTTTTGCAATGGGCAGGTTTTTATGCATAGGTGTATTAAGACCATTAAAAGGACAAACTAAATCTAGATGTTGTGGTTTAGGCCCAGGCAGTTAACTGAACCTCATGCAGCCACTTGCAGACTACTCCCCAACCCTCCCATGCCTGCAGTGGGGTAGGAAGGAAAATTGGAAGAAAAATGTGAAACCTAGTGGGCTGAGATAAGGAGAGTGTGATAGAACAATACAAAGAGAGGAGAAACAGCAGGAATAACAATAATGCAAATGAAGTAATTTATAGAGCCAGTGATAGGAAATGTGACTGCTCACCCAGAAGCCTTGCCTTGAACCACCACCACCTCGCTCTAAACCCATGCATCTCCTCTTGACCTGTCCTTCCCTTATATAGCAGATGTGACATTGGTATGGTATTGAATATCCCATTAGCTGATTCAGTTTAGCTAACCTGACTGTGGCCTCTCCCAGCTTCTTGGGAAAAAACAACCCTATCCTAGCTGAACACAGGACAGCAGGGAAAGGTAGAACTAAAATACCATAAAGCTGTATGTAGACTGAGTTGCTATTTTATAGCTGATTTAACACATGAAGAAAACACCCAATACCATCTTTCTGAAATTCAGTGCTGGAGAAACTGATAATAGCAAATGACAAGCATTAATGGACTCACTGGAGGGTGGAAAAAAGCTTTCCAATAGGGAAAGAGCATCAGCCAGCCTTGCAATATCTAGTAGCACAGTAGTTACTAATGATGTTCCTGAAAGAATTTGGCAGTGAACTTCTTTAATATTGTCAGTAATGGCCCTTATAGAATAGAGTAAAAATGCTGATTGTATCTGTTGACAAGATAAATCTGTAAGCATTGTCAACACAGTGTTGTATGAAAGTGACTTGTTAAGACTGTTTTAGTGAAAATGACTTTTACATGAAATTCAATGCTAACTAATATGAGGCAATATATTCTGGTACTGGTATCAAACTTCTGGTGAAAGTTATAAGTTTGCAAAGAACTGCAGTTCATAAGGAAATGAACTTGGCTGTCCTGCATAACAGCAGAATTATAAATTACTCAAGTCATTTAGCCAGAAAATGAGATGACTGTTGAAAAGATAACTCCAGTAGAAATAGAGGTGTTTCTACTGCAAGACACTGGTGATTATCACCTGAAGTTTTGATTATCTTTGTCCAAGACCAATAAATTCAAACTAAGACAATTATACAAAAACTTTGCTGTGTGAATAGGGAAGCTAGGGAGCTTAACTTCTGCAAAGAGCTAGACTCTGTTGTCTAAGGCTAAACAAGTCAAAAGAGGGGGCATATTGTTATCAAGATATTCAGTGGGAGGGTAAAAATGGGAAGAAAAATTACCACTTAGGCTAAAAGCCAATGTTTGTACAAGAACAAAAAGGGTTCTCCTGTCACTTATAAATAAACTCAGGCTGGAAATGAGGCAAAAGGCCCAGTCTACTGGAACAGCATATTTTGGGACTGTCTTTAAAGAAGAATGGTGAGGAGAGGAAAAAGAAAGTTACTTTAAACTAAGGTTGTGAACAGTTTTGAAAGGGAACTGTTTTTGCATTAGATGCTACCTGTGATAATAAAGAACTAAATTTTGTGATCCAGGAGGCTGATTCCAATTTTGTGCTTCCTTAAAGCATTCTGAGCTAAGAAATTATAGGAATTTCTATTCCATCTACTGTTTATTTTAAAGCTTATGTTTAAATTGTTACAGAGTAACAATGCCTATTGCAAACTGATGTATTTTGCATGTGAGTGAAACCTTTCTGCACAGAACAACACTGATATTAAGCCATTCTTTCTGAGCAGCAGAGGATCAATCCAAAACTTAGAAGCAGGTCCTAATCCTCATGCCTCCATACCTTCTCAGTGTTGAAACACCTCTTCTCCAGAGGTTACTTTCCAGTGGCCACAGGTAGGTGCCCTGTCTACCCACTGTGCTGCCCAAAATTGATACTTTTGTTTTCAAAAGAAAAGGATACAGGCAGTTTGTCATCCATCTCTATGCAATAACCTACCAAAAGTAGATACTGCTCTATTGCAGATTTACTTTAAACAAAGACAGTTTACCAGACAGTTAGTTTTAAAGACAGAACAAAAGCTTTTCATGACGTAACATTTCCCTCTTTTTCCTCCCCACTTAGATCATGAAGTTTGTTTTAATCTCAGCTGCAGTTTTTTCCAGAAAGACTTAACTGCCTTCAAAACTTTTGCTTCCTGTAAGGTGTCTGACTTCACCTATATCTCAACAGCATGTACTAGACCTGTGAGGTTCTTAAATTATCTGGCTGCCACATTAGGGGTGCAATGCTGAAATGCAGGTCCTCAGTAACCCTGCTCAGATGTCACCTTATGCTGAGGCTTTTCCTGTGAACACAGGATTCACTTCCACAGCTCCCTAAGTTTCTGCTTGTCTAGATCTCATAGGGCTTAAGTTTCTATTGCTACATGTACATGCCATCCCAAGTCATTAAGGCACCAAATTGCTCTGTTCTTAACCTTCAGGAGACTGACACACTTGAGCTCGTGTTTCTAGGAAAACTTACTTTCCTCTTCTTAAAATACATTGGGAGGATCCAGCCTTGCACAAAACATAAATCAAGAAAAAGGAGTTTAAGTTTTTGTTTGTTTAGGGGGTTTTTTTTGGTGGTGGGTTTGTTTTGTTGGTGGTTTTTTTCCTTTTCTTGGGGGGTGGTCTAATTATCTGTTATTACAGATTTACTTTCTTTGCAGATGTTGAGGTTTAAAACTAGCCTCTTGATTTGCCACTGCCCTCAGACTGCAGAGGGGCTACATTTTAAAGCATGATTCTCATACTCTGCTATTGGAAATATTCTGTTGAGAGCAACAGAGATTTAATATAGATCTTCATTAGGACCCAAGCTGTTAGGAGTGAAGGGAATTCCCCTGACACTGAACCCATTCATATTACATCTGAGAACTTGCATTGTCTTTCATGCTGCTTTATCTCATCTTTATTGAAAATGACAGGTTTGTTGTTTCTACTTAGTTCTCTCCTGTACTCACAGAGAAGAGCCTGCTTGTGTGGATTTTTTTTCCCTGGCTGTACTGATTTATTTTGTAAAGAAAAAAATCATCTTACACCAATATAACAGATGCCTACAAGGATTTTGCTCAGAGTTCTGGTCTACAACTGCTGCTTAATTATCCCATTTTGAACTTAGACCCCAAACACATTTCATCTGAGGAAAAGATCTTGATTAGATTTTATTCCCAAGTGTGGGATACGTGAGGCTAGATGTGGAAAAATATGTTCCTCCTCCTTTTGTCACTGGTATTCCAAAGTAGGTTGTTTCTTTGTTCTCTATTATGAATCTGGTGAAAAAAGCTGTTTTTTAGGGAAAAATTTCTGTTCAAATAAATGCTTTTTATTTTTCTTTTAGGGAAAAATGTCTGTTCAAATAAATGTTTAAGTTCTCTCAATGTAGATGGCACAGACATAATTGATCCAGAAAAGATCTATCAGATTTATGAAAAAGATCTTGCACTTTTCTATAATTATAGAAAAAAAAGCTTCAAAAAGATTGGATATGGGTCAGCCAGAGTGATGGAAAATATTTTATTAAGGCCTTGGCAGCAATGTTAGTTGAAGATTGTACAATGTACAATGGCAATTATAAGAGGGAAAATAAGTAACAGGCAAAAGGAACTCTCATAATCCATTGAGTTATTTTTGCTTGCAAAATATAATTGGAGTAAATTCCAAAATTAACATGATTAAAAAACCCATGGAGGAGGAAGGAGGAGTGGAAATTTTATATGTAGAGAGACACATATATAAGTATATGCAATATGCATATGTACACACACATTATTATATATTAGTATACAAGTAATATATTACTATACAAGTAATATGTTAATATATAACAAGTAGTTATTAATGTATTCTACAATAAATGTGTTAATATATAATTAATAATATATGTAGTGTTACCTGGTAAGTATTTTATGTGTTATATAGTGCATATGTATAAAAAAGTTTTCTGTTTTTTACCAGATTGTTGTTCATACATTTTAATGAGTTTCTTAGGAAAGTTTGTGCCTCTGTGTGATATTTTTTTCATAGCACTGTCAAAGAATCTTTTTCCTCTCTTTTCTGCATTCCTTTGTTTTTATGGCAAAAAGTGTATTGGACCATATCCTTCCTGTAGATGGAGGTTTCTGAAACGTTCAGAAGTATTTCTGATTCAAATGGTTAAGCTGGTGTATGACTAAAGTAGGAAATTAAGTGTGAGGAAAGTTATGACTTTTTTTGTAATGTACTAGCTGCACCCAAATAATTGTTTGTGCCCATGTCTTTACTCCACAGTAAATGAAAGGAATCTAACATTGTGCTGAAGGTGCCAATTTTCAGTAATGTGTTGCAGATTCATAAGCTGCCTTTCTCTCACAGTGAGGGAATGAAAGCCATGTAAGCTGTCCTAAGGAGAGTTAATTAGTAATAAAATTAATAATAAAATAAATTGCAGAAAATATCATCATAATATTTGAGTAGATTAAGTATTGTGCAAGACATGACTTAGACTAAAGGTAGTGGTTTTACTGTATTCCTTATTCAAATAACATTTTAATTATTTCTTGTGCTACAATCACAGTTACTGCCACAGATATCTCAGTTTTTTGCAATGTAAACAAATTGAAAACATTCAAAACTGGAAGTTGTGTTTCTACTTACACTTTGGTTGCCTTTCCTCTTGAGTAATTACTGTTGGAAATAATACTTTAATAGGAAGTAACACTGCTTTTATCATAGGAATTTTCACATCCTTTTTTCAGGTAACATGTAAGAATGTCACGCAGGAAGAGCAGTGAAATCAGACGTAGAAGCGAATCGTCTGGGATCTGGAGCAAGAGAACTTGTGAAGAGAGGAGGTCCTCAGGTTAAATTTCCTCTCTCATAACTCTTACATGCATATAAAGTGTTCTGCTGTTAAATCACAGTGTGTGTTTGTGTTTTTTAATCTCTAATGAGTTGTATATGTGAAAACATGTTATTCCCAGAGAAGCCCATGTAGGTTTATAACAATCTGACTATGCAGATAACTGTAAGGTTGAGCCAGCAATAAATTAATTTAACTCTGAAATAAAATCCTGCTCAAAGATTAAATTTGGCATGAGATTTTAAAAATAGTTTTATTTTTAATATGTATGGAAGGTAAGATGATAGAGGGAACATCATTTTGATAAGCCTAATGACACATTCTGTAGACCTAAGCTTCAGCTGGTGGGGTCTTTGACAACAGCAATATATAGAAAGAATATTTTTAAAACATTTGACATAGTTTTCTGTGTGCATAGAAGTACATCTCAGAAATAAATGCTTCTGCTAGTCTAAGAATCTGAGGAATACTTTCCAAAGAAACCTGAAAGGTGACTCCCAAAAATATCTTGAGTCACAATTTGTTACAGTTTAGCCTGTTAATAATTAATGCTGCTAGTACTACAGGTTTCACAACAGTATGCAAAAAGTTAAGCTCTTCAGAGTGTCTTTAGAATCCTTATGTTTATTTGACCTTACTGGAGCTTCAACTTTTATTCTGCACTTAGAGGTCAGCACCTATCAGTACCAGACCATTTTTGTAGTAGGTCTATGAGATCTCAGGTTGTTAGGATAAACATGAGACTTCTTTTGGATGATGAGAAGCAAACACTGAAGTTGTGGCCTTTGGTTTTCTTCCTTACTGCGGTTTTACATGACCAAACTGAAGGACATAGGAGGATTATTTCTTATTTTTAAAAGCCACATTTGGAGTGATTTAACAGTAGAATGGGTAATAAATATTCTTAAGTAAAACATTGTTGAAAAAGCCAATTTATAGAGCTTTATTGTGTTTTGTTCAAATAAGCTTTTGATGCTTCAACTGATTTTTGGGAGATGTCAATACAGGAGTCTCAATGGGATAGGGAAAATCTGCCAGGCTTTTTAGTGGATTTGCAGTAGGTTCAGAAAAAACTGCACTGCTGAAAACAGTGTGGCCACCAATCTTGTAATGACCTGGTAATTTGGTAACTGACCTTGTAAATGTGATCTTCTTAGAGGATTTACTCATTCTCCTAGCGGTAAAGCAGCCAAGAACAGAGAATGAGGAGAGCCAGGGCCAAAATCTTCCAATTTACTGGAAAGTACTTTCAAGAAACAAACAAGATCTATCAAAGCAGAATCCTGATTTTTTCAGGGGGTTTATATTTTTATTAGAAATAACATGTGTGAATATCTTTTACCTTCACTGAAAGATAGCATTTAGTCATAAATACATGCTTCAACTGAAACATAGTTTGAAGGTGCATGTGCTAGGTTCTTACTGCCATCCAATGAAACATGGTTGCAGTACTTCACATAGTACCTTGGTAATGTCAAGCCCATCATCTGCTTGCAGATGAAAATACTTGTCTTTAGCAGGTTCTCAAGTTTGGGTTGCTTTCTTCTTCTACAACCTGTTAGTCCTGAAGAAACCCAAAGCAGAAAGTTGGAGTTTTGAAGTTAGACTGATTTGGACCATTGGCAAGATTCACCTAGTAATCAGTTTAAAGTATGCTATGAAAATAGATATGCATTAAAATCCTGTGATGTGTTATGCTTCAAATCTATTATTTAAAAAGAAAAAGGAAAAAGAAAAAAATTATTCAATTACATAACTGGTAAGAATTAAGAAATATTTGGAAGAAATTTCCATTTCAGCAACCAAGGTTAAATCAATAAACAAGTTCCTGTCTGTGAAGGTAGGTAACAGAGTGATGCATCACTTCCCTTTTTGTTCTGTTCTGTGGTTATGCTGTTTTGGTTTTAGTAGTCACATGAAATCAAGGCTCAATTCTTTCTGAGGTAAACCCATGAAATCCTGCAATACTTTCAAAGGAGTGAGTCAGAGAGACAGATAATGGTATTCACCAGTATTTAATTCTTCTCTTCCTTCTCTGAAAATTGGTTTTTTACTATATATTTTTATATTTACAACTATTTAAATGTAAGCTTCTGTCTAATACAAGCCTGATGTCTTTTTTTATGTGAAAATTAGTTTTATGTACAAATATATGAAGGTACTAAAGTGCCATCATTGATTATCACAAAAAAACCCCAACTTTCTAATTTTTTACATTAGAAATATATTTATTGTTTGCTCCAAACAAATTTTTTATTACTATTACATTCTAAGAGAATTAAAAGAATACTCCAGAAAAACTGCTTGGAAAAAAAAAAAGGCAAAAACATTAAGGATGATTTATTAATTCTCACTGCAAAAGAGCAAAAAAATATTTTCTGCAGTAGAGGATTTTATATTAAATGAAAATGAAGTCAGAAATACACTAAAGGTTATTCCCATTACAGTCCTGAAACTGAAAAATATTGGAGGCTATTATCTGTGTGTAGGTATGTCCCAGAAAGACCTTTCATCTTTGATGAGACCATGGAAAAAGTAGAATAATGAATCTTTATTTTTGCTTTCTGATTTCTAATTTAGAGTACTGCACAATCTTAGCTCATGCACTTTGAGCACTGACATCAGTAGCAAAACAACTGAAGGGAAGAAAGGAACCATGATACAGTACCAAAAATCAACCTTCAGTTTAATAACTTTAACTAACTTTACTGAGTCTTACTTATTAGTGATACAGAGTTCTGCTAAGCACTGTGAAGAGGGTATGACTTCAATATTTCTAATAATTTTTAAATGACACTGAAGTTAACTCTTAATGCTATGAGCTTTTTAATTGCTGCACTTAGGTAAGATCTGCTACAGATTATGAAGAAATAAACTTGGTCTTCTCTTATTTGCAGAAGACTGGATTAATTGTTGTTCTGATGTCCTGAAACTATGATCTCTGTTGGAAGATGTCTGTGAATTGAATGTTCATAACATGTCATAGAAGTAATAATAAAGACTTAGGAGGATTTCACACAGAATCACAGAATATTAGGAGTTGGAAGGGACCTCAAAAGATCATCTAGTCCAACCCCCCTGCCACAGCAGGATTCCCTAGACCAGGTCACACAGAAGCAAAGTCTTTTCAGGAAATTTTATCAGCAGGCCATCCAGCAATGTTGTGTTGCTTTTTTGTTGTTTTGTGTGTTTGTTTTTCATGGACTGCCTTTTTTAATCTTTTTTTTTTTTTCTTTGGCTATGTATTTGAACTAATCTGGGGGACAAACTTACCTAATGCTTTCCATTCACATGCCTCCATGTCACTGTCTGATCACTGATAGCAGACCCTCAGACCAGGGTGCAGCCATATGTAGTGCATGTAGATGACTTGTGTAAGAGAGAACCTGGCTCAAACTGCACTTTTACAGGAAGCACTCATTGCATGACAGGATTTGTTTTGATTCAGCTCTGAACAGATGCAAAATTTCAAGTTTTGCAGATGAGGCTCTTTTCTATTTTTGATAGATGTCTTCTGAGTCACTATAAGCCATGTGTATCTGCCCTCTGAGTAAAAATTCAGAAATGACAGAACATCAGTTTCCCTCTTCAAAAGGTTTTGCTATATGAGTTTGAAAAATATCCATATTCTTTAAGGACTCCTGAGATAGTAACTAGTATAGTTCTTTTTCCTAAGGCATACCAAATAATATGCAAGCTGCTGACAACATTCTTTCCAATCCATGCTTAAAATGCAGAGTAGTTGGCTTATACAGCTTCCCTTCATTATCTATTGTGGTGCTTACTTGCCTTTACAAACAGGTCAATCATAAGCAAAGCTGTCTGTTGCTTTTGCAGCAGTTTAACTTACTGCTCCACTTCAGCATAGTTTAGAATAGACACAGAGAGCAGTTTCTTTTCCTCCACTTTCTTGGTGCCTGAGGGAAAGGAAGAAGGTGCCTCCTGATGGAAAGTGGATGGCTGTTACAGGAGACTGGAGGTGAGGAGTTGAGCCCTGGCCTGCCAGGCTGTGCTGCACTGCCCAGTGCTGGCCCTGGTGTGGCTTGGGCTGGCTACTGGTGCTGTCTGTGCAGGTGGGTCTCAGCTTCTCTGGAGATATAGCCACAACTCCAGCACAAGTCACCTAGGCCAAGTAGCTGTCACTGTGGCTGCATAATGACCCTTCAGATTAATTATTTCATTTGCTAAGAAAATATGGGAACTTCAGTACTTCCAATATGTTAAGTCTCTAAAGTCTTACTGGAGACTGTATTGTGCTTGCATTCAATGCTGTCCCAGGGATGAGCAGATTGACAACAGAGCTGAGACTCTTTTGTGTTACCTGTTGATTATGTGGTAGATGGTGGTTTATTTTATCTTTAGAGACTGAAAGATAAATTTTATATTTCCAAGTTACAAATAATAATGGATTTTTAATTTCTGGTCTTAAATGTGGTAATTTACTAAATACAGCTACAAAAATTCTTATTTTGGGGTGCTGGGATTTTTTTTTCCTTTTATTCTTTATGTATTTCACCTTCTTACCTGCTGCTCCTCTCTATAAATGTTGATGGTGGATGTGTTGGGAAAGGAAATAATCAGATAAAGTAAGAGAAATTTCATCAGAATTATATCTGCTGATCTTGTTCAAAAAAATTCTATGCTGTAAATTAATAATACTTCTTAAATGCTGATAATATATATGTTCTTCTGAACAGTATTTTAATCTAATTTAAAATACTAGAAGAGCTGGACTTCATGGACTTCATTCTCCTGGACATATAAAAGATATATCATTTTTATCAGAAGAGCCACACTCTGACATAATCCTTTTTAGTTAGCAAAATGACACAAAAGAAATCATGGATTCCAGCACAGGTAAGAGGAAGAGAAAGACTTAAATCATCTTTTCACAGTCAAATACTGGCTTACTGAATATTATGAGAACAGAATAAAAGAAGGTGGGATAGAAATACAGGGAAGAGGTATGAGGAATCTTTTGAGGATTTTGACTAACACCAAACCCAAGTCACTTAAAAGTCATTGAAAAAACAAACCCACTTTATTTATTATAATTTGTAAGGAAGGACATCAGTTATTCTTGACATTGCTAAATTTTTATCCCTTGCACTCCCTGGTTATTAAGTTTTTTGGCAAAACATTGCATTCCCTTTGTAGTAATAAAAGTTTCAGTATGAAGAAACATTACAGTTCTTTTGTTTGTTTGTTTTCCAGGAGAAAAAAATTAACTCAGATTTCTGGCATTTTTAAAAGCATTGAAACATTATTGAAGACCAAATGCATTATGATTATAGAAAACAAAGAAATTATAAGCTTAAAGATTTTTTTTTTTCATTTCAGTGTTACTGTGAGAGATTATTCAGAGGAACAGATGGATGAAGTCATCTAGCCAAGGCTGAGTTAAAGGTAGATTGCAAAGCCCTATTTCTGTGCTAATGAATGCTTTATCTTTTTTCTTTCAAAAATACTTAGTCTTTTAATGACCACTACCTAAACATTACAATTTTAAGCATCTCCTTATAAAACCTTAATTAAATTGCATGAATATTTAAATAAATACTGAACAATTTAATGGTTTTTGTTAAACTGTATTTGTTATAGTGGTTTATAATTTGGTTATTGAGTCTGGCTGTAAATGAAACTAAGGGTCTGTTTCACTCAGCAAACATAAAAAAAGCTTAACAACACAGACTTTTTTTAGTGTAATGGTATTAGTAGCAAGTGCTGCTACTCTTATTTCAAATATAATAGTAATTTTCTTTCAGGAAGTTGTCTAGAATGCATGGTTCCATTACTGCCAATGTGAGAGAACAGGTATTTTTAGAGAATGGAGAAGAGACTAATTGCATAAACTGCAGAATGTCCAATGGTTTCCCATTTAAAGAACAAATTTCTTCATATAGGACAACTGAAATGATACTATAGCTTTCATGTGAAAATTAAGCCAAATCATTTAGATTTTATGACTCATGTTTTGAAAATACATATTGACATGCCACAGCTGCATTGCTTATGCACAAGCATAGTTATACATACAAGTGTATGTATATGTTTGTTAGGTGTAATAGCATGGCAACAGGCAAATTAAAAATACCTAAATGAAATGCAGGTTTCATTATTTGAAGAAGTTAATTAAAATCTTGGCAAGATTTTTTTTTTTCTCTTTGAAGTTCTAAACTGAATTGTTTTTAAAAATGGATACTTCTGATAAACTTCCTAGAATTGTGTCTGGCATCTTTAAAGATGCACTTAGTTTAGTCACTGCCTTGTTCTCTCTTCTAAAAGTTAACATTTTGCCTTTGTTGTTTAAACACAAAGCATATCTCTATTGTCACTTCCAATTTCCATTTTAGCTGATCTGAGAATTAACACATTTTGAATTTAGGACAAATAGGACTTTCATGTCCAACTCCATTGGAGGATTGTCTTTACCTTATATTTTATCCACCTAAGCACCTATGTTCATATTATTAGGTTGCATAAGGACACTCTTAAAATTTAGAAAACATCAGAAATAAACTTGCATCTGAAATATTATGCCAGCCCCCTTGTGTACTTTTCAGGTTTTAATTATAATTTTAACCTTTAATCCAAAAATGTGCTTGCAATTATCTTTACAAATATTTCTATACAGTATCCATGATCATTCACTCACACATAAAAAGGTGAGGCTGAAACAGAAGGTCTAATAGAAGGTGTAATTGGTTAAGCTAGAATTCCTCTGGCATGTTCAAGTTAACTCACACACTTACTTCATATTTTAACCATACACTTTAACTATTCCTCTAAAACATTATTCCATTTCTAAAGAGTTTGAGGCTAAACAAGCACTAATTCAAGAAAAACAAACAAACCAACCCTTACCATATTTATAATTGTCTTGAGTAAAATCTTTTCTCCTAGTGAAGTGTAATCTAGTTATGTATGTGTGTGTGTTTGTGAACTGCAAGAATAGAGAAATTTTTTTAAGGACAAAGAAAGAAGTACTTTATATGACTCATGGCACACTAAAACTTAAATATTGGCACTGGTTTTATTGGAAGTTGTAAGAAATGCCCAACAGATCATGGCTGGCCAATTGAAAGGAAAGAAGCAGTTTACTTTTTGACTGTCATTTATCTTGAAACATTGATTGAGTTTTCAAAGTTTCAGTTAACTCAGGCAGAAATGACTAATGTGTTTGAATATGATAGAATTGGCAAACACAAGAAGTACTGACCAAGGCTTATGGAAGGCAAAATTATGGCTTGGATCTGACCAAGTACAGATATTTTGAAGGTAGAAGCCTCTTTTTGTGAATTAACAGAGCATATGCTATCTGAATTCTGAAGTGACTGTCTAGACATGTAGATGTTGGATTGTGCCCAAATATATTGGGTTTTAAGTGGCAAGGTTTTGCTAGTGGAGGAGGCTTCAGGGGTAGCATCTGTAAGAACATGCCAGAAGCTGCCCTCATATTGGACAGAGACAAGAGCAGAGACAGAGACAGCTCCAAGATGGGTCTGCTAGTGGCCAAAGCTGAGCCAGTCATGTTGCTAACACATCTGTGGTAACATATTTAAGAAAGGGTAAAAAACACTGCACAACAGTGACTGAAAGGAGTGATAATATGAGAGAGAAACAATTATGCAGACACTAATGTTGGTGAAGAAGGAGAGGAAGGAGGCACCAGAACAGATTCTGCTGAAGCTTATGGTGAAGACTGTAGTGACAGTTTGTCTCCCTGCAGCCCGTGGAGGTCCATGGTGGAGCAGATGTAACTTTATATGCACAACCTCTCTCAAAGAGGCTTACTTCCTCCTGGTTTTGTTATTTTTGACATGTGACACTGTAGAGAGGTTTAAAGAAGGGTGGATTTCTGGAAGATTTGGAATTAATCCCTAAAATATTTTTTTTTTTTAAATTAGAAGTTTTTAAGCATATAATGAATGAATAAATACAGAAGAAACAGCAGCTTGATCTATTGATGTATTCAAAATTTAAACCAGTAGAATCTGGAGGATGCACATTCCACCTAAAAGGAGCATGTGAAATATGTATGATGGTGAATAACAAATTTAATGTGCTATATTGTAATGCAAAGGAAAGAGCTGCTGTTAGTGGACTGGCCATGCACCAAGGTTTGTGCTATTGTCAGGAGGATATCCTCATCGAGGGTTCAAAGATCCAGAACAATTAAGTAGTTTAAAAATGCCTTCCAGACAAGAGAGAAACCTATAATAGAGAACAAATGGGAACTGAAAGAAATTAACACAGAACATGTATACATAGATCACAACACAGCTGAGATCACAAACAAGGTGTCTGCCCTAACTGGCAAGGAGAGTGCCCATGGGAATGACAGATTGTACTTGGAAATTTTTATTCACTTCTGTTACTTAGCCCAGTATCTTGCAAATGCTGTTGAGCAATGCTTCCCCATGGACTTGCAATGTGAATAAACAGTGAGAAAATGAAAACTTACTGAAGTTCAAATTCTCAAGTCAGACTGAAGTACAAAATTTAGTTTCTCCACAGGTGCTTCCAGAGAAGGAAACAGTTCTATTCTAAAGAAGCAAGATTATATTTAGAGATTTAGTGATTTTGAGTGCTAATGAAAATTGAAAGTATAACACATCCCAAGATATGTTTTTATTGTACTTTGAAACTAGCACTGAAAATAGCTGTATCTATGTTGGACAACCTGAGCACAGCGAGAGGTTGCAGGCTTGTACAGTCTCTCTGCCTGCCATGTTCCTTTTTCTATCCCACCCACCTCTCAGGACTATATTCATCCCTAAAACCAGCAATATTGAGGAAACTTTGTGCTTTGTATATGTACTCCAAACTGTGAGTAAATTAAGCAAATATGTATAAATAGGTTTGCATTCACCACACAAATTATTCATTTACGTTAGATTATTTTCCTTCTGTTGGATAAACAGTACAGAGTGAGTGTCTGCTGTTGGAGTTTTTTTTAGCCATGGTATATTCATAGAATTGTATTTGTGATTGTGATTAGAGATTTAGATAGGTAACTGTTACTCCTTATAACCCAGTAACATAGGCTGGTGGAAGGAAAAAATCAGACTGGTGAAATGTGTACTGAAAAAGAATGCAGTCAGACACTGATCCATATTTAGCATGGTTGCTATGGCATAGCACAGATTAAAGTGCTATCAACAACTGACATGTCAGTCAAGAAAAACCAGGAATTTGAAAAAGCAGAAATGGACAGGTAAGACTTCAAACAAAAACAGTGCAGCAGATAAGTTATGGTAGGAGTCAATGATTGCCATATATTGTGAAACATTAAAGGAGTTGTTATACATCCACTCTAGTTGGTCACGTAATATAAAGGAGTCATTGAAATGTTTTAGATGCTCAGTTGGTGAGAACACTGATTCTGCATTTTTTCCTGGGAGGAAACATTGATTTCAGACAAGTAAGCCCCAGGCTGTGGTACTGTTAGAACAGATAACCTTGTGATCTCTCAGCAATACTCATAACCAAAGCATTTTCTTAAGTCTCAATGGTAGAATAAGGTACATCAGAGGATAACTGAGGAATTTTAGAAGCATTTAAAGGTCTGAATTACATAAATGCTCATTGTTGATAGTGCTATGCTAGCCTGATGAGCAAAGATAGACTATTGGAAAATATCTTCAAAGCAGCTTAGCTTTAGAAACAGGATATCTGGGACAGGGTAGCAGACATTGGTGTTTTGTCAAAAAGTTGCAATTGTCAGAGAGGGGGTAAATGAAGCAGAACTTGGTCAAATTTAAGTAAAGGTGATGATTCTATCCTTCCCATGTGATAGATCTTTGGGTTTGGTTGCAGATGTGTTACAGTGGGCCAGCCCTGCCTTTCAAACAACAGTCACTGGTACAAGCAGTGTGAGACCTTCTCAGGAATTTTTTTTTGTGAAGAAATATACACTTCAATATTGTCTGTGTTAAAATTGAATTCCTGATATAAAAAATTAATGGTATGTTATATTGTTCATTGGGAAAAAGATGTGTCTGACAATTGTTTCTTTTTAAGTAGGTGATCCATAATGTAAATAAAATGTCATAAGAATATAATGCCTGCACAATCTGAACATACATTGTCTGGTCTCTTGGTTAGATGATGCTTTTTGGTGACATATTGCCTGTTCAAATAAGCTGTATTTCACATGATTACTTTGAGAGAAGAGACCATCTTTTATAATTTTAGATCTTTATATGATTTTCTTTTCTTTTTTTTGGCTTAAATTATGTATGAACTTTATGCATAAACCAGAAACATTTAGACTCCTTTAACATCTCAGGCATCACTAGAGCTTACACATTAGAACTGTTATGCCACCCCCTCCCAAAAATAGCTTAAACAGTAACCTGAATTTGTCTCTCACTATTCTGTAGAAAAAAGATTATAAGAAAAAGACTGCAATGATATAATTTTGCAAAAAGGAGTAAATACAAGAGCTTTTTTGACTGTTCATTGCAATCTGGTTTTGGTATGATGCTGCTTTTCTTATCTCTTCACTTACACAGAAGCAGGAAAAGACTTGTGCATTCACATTAGAAACGGCGGATAGAGGAAGTGTTCATTAACAGCGGTTTATTTTAGGTCAGAAAAGTCAGCCATAACAGTAAGATATGCATGTATATGACACTCCAGAATGTTTTTTCTATCTGGATAATCTATTTCTTTCAGTGTATGGCCTCAGGGATCATCTGTCAGAGTAATTACTCACTGTAGCTTACATTTTAGGCAGAACAAACTATCTTCGTTTCACATAACAACATTTTCTGTCCACATGAGCTCTTCTCCTGCTGTGTTAGAGTTCATATGGATAACATGTAGACTGGGAATCTGAAATCTCAAAATGACCAAGTAGCTACTTTGAAGCAATGGATGCTAAAATTTAGTTCAGAAGACTTGCAACAAACATTTTTAAGTAGTTAATAGAAAAGACAAGAGGACGTTTGTTCTGATAGAAGAAATGAAAAGTTATTTCAGCTATCTTAAATTCCTGGTTTTGGTATTCCCTTTAAACTTGTTTAAATATTTGTAATATATTTGTAATATTTGTCATTCTTACTGGATAAGCACTCCTGTTGACAGAGTATGTACATGTAAATATTACACCAACACCACAGTTTTCAGTCAATCTAGACTGTCTGCGCTGTACCAAGGCAATCTCTTGTCAAACTTGGCATGTCACAGTGGTTTCAAAGGACTTTAATAGTGTGAGGTTTAGAAAAAGGTGGCATTAAGGAACTTCTCCATACTAATTCTAGTTTACTCAATGAGTTTACTACTGCCCTTTCCCCTCCCTCCCAAGTTGTTTTGGGGTTAAAGTAACAAATTTGAAAGTTATAGCCATCTATTTCTAGCAGGGAAACAAGGCAGTGCTAAATAAGCATTACTAGTTTTTTATTTAACTTGAAGTTTTGCAAACTAGCTAGTTGTTCAGCTAGAAATTCTAGTATTTTTCAATAAATCAGGGGAACTCCATGGCAGAAAGAGTAAACTATTGAATGTGTGCAGAGCCACAGAATCTCAGTAAGTTGTAGTTCACTTAGGTGATGTGGAGGGTAAGGGAAATGAAAGCAATAGGGTGCTTCCCCAGTACAGTGGTTCCACTAGCAATGCCAGATTATAGACTTCCTTCCTCTCTGTGTTTCAGGCCATTAGAGCTTAAATCAGCCTTTTTAAGGAAGCAGTAATGTTAGTATCACTTCTATGTTAGGACAAACTCTATAGTCTCTCAGCACCTTTGTTACTGATGCAAAAGCATGAGGCATACCTTTGCCTCACAAAACCACAGCTTTCTTGTTATTTATGCCTTGATGCTAGTATGTGTTTGAGATTTGTTTTGTTTCTATAATAAATAAAGATGGCAGTTACAGATGTTTATGAAGGACCCACATGAATATAAGAAGTAATGTCATATTCAACCTCCAAAAAACCCAAATGTTCATAGTTTCTTTCCCTCCACTTAAACACAGCTGCCTGTCCACTTAACATTTAAGTGATCACATTAGATATGTGAACTCATGATAGAGCTTGAAAGGAAGAAGTCAGGCCCCTTGGAGATTCCAAAACAATAAATAAAAGAAAGGAACTGCTTCAGAAGACTATTTTTTAATGTGTGCATGTAATTAGTGGTTACAGATTTGTTTTGTTTCATCCAAGTGTGCCAGTACAGCAGTTGTAGAAAGAATTTAAACCTAGAATTCTCATTAAGCAGATGTAATAACTGTGATGCCACCAAATGCCATTGATGCTGTGTTCACAATTTTATCACAAAGGAAGAGAGATGAGGCAGAGCATGTGAAGTGGAAACACTAGTGGGTTTGAAGCCAGTAGTAGATTTTAGGGGAGAGATACACATTGCACTGACATTCAAGACTTGGACACATCAAGCTACCACAATTCAATTAAACATAAAATGATCTGATTCCAGCACTACATATGGGAATTAATCAGTGTTCTGATCTATTTAATACTAGGTGAAGTAATGCCCTCTTCCACTGACTTTTTATGTCTTTCTGGGTTGTCCATCTGATAAAACAGGTCAGCTACTAACAGGAGATAAAAATTTTAAATATAATAATTATGGGCCTACAAAATTTGTTAAAGAATTAAAAATTTGTGCATGGCAGATGTAAAAGTTGTTCACAATTGTAGGCAATAACTTGAATGCATGTATTTGTACAATACTTCAAGAAAGGATAAGTGCACTGAAAGTATACAATGCTAAAGCACTGGAAAGTAACAATGGTTTCCCTCTGATCTAGGATGCATGCTCCCTCTTCCTATCTTTTGTCAGCTCAAGTCACTATGCACCACATGATGTGCTCCTTTCCTGGTGATTGGTGATGGGACTGTTGGTGTGGAGGTTTTCTAAATTCTGAATGAACAGAAAGGAGACATATTATTGGGGTATGAACTTGGAAACAGCATGCACTGGGTAACCCTCCAAATCTTACTATTGTCAAAAGGAAAGTAATTCTATATATGTGGAATTATGCTGGGGATTTTTTGGGTGTTTTGTTTTGGTTTTTGTTTTTTGGTAAGTCTAATATGATAAAGTAAATGTACTTTTTAATCCTAATCAAAATAAAACAAAGTTATGATAATACTAACAATGCTACCATTTAATAGTAATACTACCATTCACAGTCCAAATTAATACAGGAAAGTGTCACAGTTTAACCCCAGGTGGCAACTAAGCACCATGCAGTTACTTTCCCTCTAAGCACAGTCATGAACCACACCTTATGTCACCTTTCTTTGATTCTATGGTTCTTTTTTCAAAAGAACATGTGGCAGGGACTTCTGCTCAAGTTAGGAATAATCATCTATGGTGTACTCAGAAAACACAGCATAAACTTGAACACTTCTGTTTTTCCTGTGTTATCTACATAGAAACAAAGAATATCTTTTAAAATGTGTTTTAGAATGATATTTTAGACTCACACCTGTAGTCAGCTCTTTTAGGGACAGCAACCAAAATAAAAATCTAGTGATTTCAAGGGATTGACATATGGCTTCCACAAATCAAAAGGTAAACCTATTTTCATTGACTATTCAGTCTTACACTGTTTGCATTTCAGTTTAGAAAAATTAAGAAAAAAAAAAACCCCAGGAAATCCTACTGAGCTTTGAGAACAAAGTTCACATAGAACTTGCAACAGTTAATTATACATTTTATGAGGGAAATAAATGACTGATAGAGGAAACATCACTGAGTGAGGAGTGGAAAGTGATTGTTTACTACACAGTAATTCAACATACCTTGTTCAGGTTGCAGATGGAAGGTATTTGAGTAGGAGAAAAGTAAACTAATATTTGCCCAAAGTTATTCATATGACTGCTCTTCCTTTTACTGAAAGAGAAGCAAAATGCAAGTTGTGTCTTCTCTATAATTCCCTTCTTGGTGGATCTGCTGTGAAAAACAGTATGATGCATGACTTATAGACATGGCCCATAACATTTAAGGTAGTAATTTAGAGAAGAATGTAAAGAAGTTAAATTCAAAGAAAGTTTTGACTTCTGTGTCTGTAATGGCATCAGTATCCAGCTCTGCTAGATTTCTGAGAGAAATTCAGATAGTTAGATAGCAGAAAAGGATACTATTGTTTGTATTAGGGTGGCATCCTGGAGACACCCAAGAACAGAGCTTCATTGTGCTAAGCAGTGTAGAAATGGAGTAACTGACATCATCTGCCCTGGCAAGGACACCAAGAGTTCCTCAAAGATGGGAATTCAGAGGGGATAGCTAAAACTGTATATGGATCCACGGAGCACCAGATCAGACCTCAGAGTTGTTCAAAGCTGTAAGCTATGTCCTTTTGACAAAGGGAAGCACTAGGCAGAACTATTAGCTCAAGCCCCAAAAGTGTTAGAGCTGCATTTATGAATAACAGGATTACCTATTAGAAAAATCTGAAGCTTGATCTGTGGCACAGTAAATGTTTCAACCCATTGTTGGAGTAAGGTTCAGGGTTGAAGATGTTGCCAGATTGTATGGTTTTGACAGCAGAACATGAAGTAGAGATTCTTGGTTTATGAAAAAGAGTATTTAAAAGCAGATGCAGGAAAAACTATTATAAATCCCAGTAAAATGTATTTTCATATGAGAGCAGAAGAACAGTCAGTTCAAGACAATAGACACCCCTAAGCTAAGGAGACAATTCCATTTTCTCAGGAGTCTATGAAGCCCAATTTTCAGGAAGCATTACTTTCTTCTTGCCAAGTTTTGTCCCTTGTGCTCTTCAGTTATAGGCTGTAGTTAAGAGGTATTTCAACTATTTTAAAGTAAGAAGCATCTGCTATAGTAGTGTGCCAGCATTGCCAGGGATTGGCTGTCAAACTGAATTTTTATTAGCCGCTGCCTTAGCAAACACACTGTGCTCATCAGCATTATGTAAAAAGGGAATTGTGTCAGGTCTTTCTGTAAAAGGTAAATCTTTTCTTTTGGGAACAATTGAAAAAATCTTCAATGAATATTCTTGCAAAAACAATCATACTTTTTGCAACTATTTCTAATAGTAGGTAGCAAACAGTAAAAACACGTGCTGCCTGTTACTTTTCTATGAGAAGTCTACTTGATCTTTCACCTCTTTTTTTTCAGTCTTGCTAATATTGATTAATCAATTATGTTTTCTGGTACAAGGTTTTAAAACCTGAAAAATGATTTGATTTTACCATCCCAAGCCTATTTTTCCTCAACACATTCAGTTTGGCAGATATCATTTCTGTATGATAGGTACAGCATGTTCCTCTCTAACACTTTCCCAATAGTTCTTGAACATGCTGTCTAATTACAACCAAATTTGTCAAAGAGATAGAGGTATCAAGATTATATCAGGTTCCTATAAACTTTGTAAAAGTGTAAAGCTGGGTAGATGAGAGATTTATTTCTTCTTTCCTTTTTAGGAAAGGTTTCTGAAGGAGAGCCAAGGAGGGGTTTTACTTTTCTCTGATATGCTCTGGCATATGAGCATATCAGAGAACACTGCAGCACACCAGCTTTTATGCAGCAACCAGCCTAACTGAATGTGTCTTGCCTGTGGGAAACAGGAGTTGGGGGTCCTGGAGAAGAGTTCACATGCAGAGCTGGTTTCTTTTTGTGGAGTAAACATTGAGGTATACATCATAAATTGTATAGGAGTCAGGCTTTTTAGGTCATTAATAGACACAGTGGAGTTCAGTTTACAAATTCTTGTTTCCTACTCCAGCCCCTCATTTCTATATTTGTTAAAGATAACCACAAAAGGGAGAATTTACTACTAATACTACTACTGCTACTACAAAAAGTAAATAAATGCAAAACATGGACTTCCTACAGAAAGCAGTATAACAAATCTAACAACCTGATGATCCTTGTGGGTCCCTTCCAGCTCTGAATATTCTGTGATTCTGTAGTTACTTTTACAAATGGATCCTGCTTTTTGAATTGCTGGTGTTTGCTGTAGTGCATGTCATTGGAACTGCAGGATCAATCCACATTAGAAGTAACAGTTACTGTCTGTAACTGCCAAATCCTTTTGTTTAAAGAAGAAATCTTACATTTAATGATATACACTTTACTGATTAAATTTCAGTCAAAGCTAGTTACTTGTAAAAATGAGAGCAAAAGAGAAAGAAATCTAGTAAAACTTGAATCCAGGATAAGGATTGACCCTTAACTTTTAGATTTTAATTGGCCTCATTTTTTTGGCTGCATAGCACTGAAACAAAAATGTTATGATCTCAGTTGTTTTCAACCAAGGGGTCTTATGCAGAAGTTGTCTCCCTTTGTTTTTACTAGAAAACAATTTAGAGTAAGTTTAAATTTATTTCTCTTTTTTTCAAGTTTTTGAATAAGTAGTTTATATAGAGATGTATCACTTTTGTGATTTCTGGGAGCATTCTTTTCATTAAAGGTTCTGCATTCTATTCCTATACTTTTTAATGCAGTAAAATACCCATTCATCTGTACTTTAGAAAACTTTGAGGCAAGGTAAAGATTCAGTGTTTCCTCAAATGACCATGGTTTGGTTTTTTTAAAAATAGAGCTTTAAAATTATCTCATACTGTGAAAAACCAGAAATTTAAAAATCAAACAAGCAGCTTTTTATTTAGATAATTCAGGTAAAAACATCCTTGAAGGCCCTGAAAATTTACAGCAGAGTCAGAAGTGAGTACATTAATTTCTTTTCAGGATAAGATAGAAGTCCTATTCTTTAAATTAAAGGCATTGTCTGAAAATATTGCTAATGTTTTCAAAGATGTTTTATTTGCAGAGCCCATTTTAAGAAAAATTATTTTGATTTCAGTCAAAAGAAGAAATAGGAGTTTTACCCCAGAATTTTTGTTCTTACATGACTGGTTTTTGTCCCCATACATTTCCAGTTGCCAGTTTATTTGGGATTTTGTTTATGATATGGTCAAGTTTTCATTATTAGTTGCAATCAGTGTCTTAATTTTAGCTTTTTGCAAACAGTCATAAATATCACAAGCAGTTCTTCCTCGAAGTGTCTTCTACTTCTCCAAACTCAAAACTCACAGAATATCCCAAGTTGGCAGGGACCTACAAGGATCATAGAGTCCAACTCCTATTTAGGCACAGGACAAGCCCAAAGTCACACTGTGTGTCTAAGGGCACTGTCCAAGTGCATCTTAAACTCCATGAGAGTTGGTGCTATGACTGCCTCCCTGGGGAGTCTGTTCCAATACTCCACCACTCTCTGGGTAAAAAGTCTCTTCCTAACATCCAAAAATAGAAATTTAATCTAAATGCTGTTATATAATGATCTCTTGTATATACCTGGATGATAATGAAGTTGTGATGGCTTTCATAAGTGCTGTATTTAAGACAGAACAACTACATGGAGTCTTCTGTGACATTTGCATAAAATGATGGCATTAAGCTCCCTGTGATGCTCTTCCTACCAGACACAAGAAGAAAGAGCTATTATGCTCCAAGCCTCTCTGCAGCCATTAAATGCTTTCAAAGACTGTTTTCACACTCTCAGTTTTGCAAGAGTATTGGCCATAGAAGAGTATCAGATTTTCCACTGTACTTCAGCTGTAATTTCCCAAAACCAATGTTGGGTTCAGGCAACTGCCATGTTGTTTAGTTTCTTAGGATTCAGCAGCTGAATTACATAACACATAGCATACCATGGTGACAAGAATCATTGTCTCTTGCCCTCAGTCACTGGAGCTCTCAGGGAGGTTCCAGCCATCTCCTGCTGACTCACTAGAGAAGTGGCTGCTAACACCTTCCAACATGTTGCCTTTGGGAATAGTGGCCTGGGCAGCTGGAATAGGAAGGAAACAGGACAAAGACATGTATGTGAATTTAAGGGAGAGACACAAAGATGATAAAGGAGCATAAGAATGAGATTAAATTTTCTTCAGTCTTATTGTTATGGTAGCAGAAACTGAACTCTCATTGCAAGGGTAGCTGTGCATTGAAACACTGTGTTGGTGTTACAGAGTTCTTCTAGAGCATGGTGAGGACTTTGGTGGATTAAAGCAGGCCCTGGTGGGAATTGTTACATAATACTGGTAGGACACTTCTTAGGTATTCACCAATGCACATGTTTTTTAGCTTTGTAAATTGCAGAAAGGTTGAGTTTGGAAAGGACCTCTGGGATCATGAAGTTTAACACCCCAGCTCAAGCAGAGTCAGCTACAGCAGGCTCACCAGAACTGCATCCAGTTCAGTTTTAAGCATCTCCAAGGATGCAGACTCCATAACCTTTGGGGCACCTGGCCCATCATTAGACCACCTGCCCAGTGAATAAGTGTTATCTTGTTTTCAGATGGAATTTCATGTATTTTAATCTGTGCCCATTGCCTCTTGTCCTGTCAATGGGTACCACTGACAGAAGTCAGTGTCTCCCTCTTCTTCATTCTCTCTTCTCATATTTTTCCACATGGATAACATCCTCCTGAGCTTTCTCTCCCCCAGCAATCTCAGCCCACAGCTTGGTGTTATTTAATGTTGTGATGCAGATGTAGCCTAAGTGCTACCACTGGGAGCCAAAAGTCAACAACTCTCTTAAAGCTAACATGCAGACTCTTGGCTCCTTGACAGCAACTTTGAACAGAATCATTTTGGAATAGTAAAAGCAAGTTAGTCTCAAGTTTTCTCCTGTGAAATATGTTTATTATAATTGCTTGTCCTGGTAAGCAGAGTCAAACCCAATACTTCTGATAGCATCGTGGGTGATGCTGGAATATGGAGTGCCAGAGAATGTAGATATCCTGATTTTGGTTTTCTGTCTGGAAGAATGCTACATTGATGTACCTATATTAATGGTGGGATTATCTCCAACAGTAATACAAAGAGCTCTAAAATTTCAAGTCACTGTGAGATCTTAAGGTCTCCTTTTTTCTGTCTAAAAGAGGATTTCTTCCTCTTTGCCTCATATTAGATCTGGGAAAAAATTACAAAAACTCCTATGTATTGAAGCTGATCTGACCTTTGCTATAAAAGAACCAAACATAGTATAAAAAGAATAGATGCAGTAAATAGGAAATTACTTATTGTTTACTTAGCTGGCTTAGACTTTCCTTGTTGGCCACCACTGCACTAGGTTTTTTGGTCCTTTTCCCTTAGAAACATTCTAACCTATCCCATATCAAAAAATACAGCACTCTGCTCCATTCACAGCAACAGCAGTTTCAATGGGGATAGACTGTAGCAGCAACTTTTCTATATGGAATGTAGTTAAAACTACCAGGAGAAATGCTGTTTCTGTTCTGCATATAAATTTTCATACTAGATTAATCTATTTTATCCTTGCCTTCTAATGAACACAGAAGCCTACCATGTCATCTTGTAGGATGCTGTGTGGGACAGTTCATTTTGTTTGGCTTATGTGATTTCTTTGGAAAATGTCCTTAAGATCTCTACCAGCTTTGGAAGAAAAACTTATCTGTAAGAATTATGGGGAGGATCTTTTCCAAATTTAAGACACTGTCTAGATTCAGCCCATATCTGAGGCTAAACTATAGCAGTTGTTCTGTCATCTGATGACCCCTTCCTAGGTGAGAGTGGGGATCAGGAAAAGGAGATGAGACCTATAGTTTGAAATGAAAATGGATTCAATGAAACAACAAAACTAAGATTAATATTCATGTCAATATAAAGTACACAAAACTATACTCAACCCAGCAAATGTACAGTGGTGACAGTAAACAGGAAGGCAGTCCTCCAGAGCAGAATAATAAACAAGCTTCAGAGGCTCTCTGTCCTCCAGAGATAGCAACCCTTAAGAGAAAAAGCAGAAGGAAGAACAGCCCCCATTTTCAGCAAACCTCCACCTTTATACTGTTGTCTAGGTGGTGCTCTGCAGTTTGTATCTCTGAAGAACTGCTACAGAAGTATTTTTAACCCCATCCCTTTACAGTCCACAGTAATACAGAATGCTTTGGAATTTCAGTGGCATCTTTATACCACAGTTGCTACTAAAAATGTTCTTCAATCAAAACAAAATTTCATTTCCTTTCTCTGTTATTCCACTGTGTTTGCATTCAATCTTGTTTCTGGAGACATCTCGAGTCACTTGGATGTTGTTTTGTAGTCATGGCTACTCTTATACTTTGATCTTGTCTTTCTATGATTTATTTTCTCAGTGCATTGAATTAACTATGACAAAATGTTATCCTTGGGTTAATATTGGAAAGTCCATAAAATAGTAGACCAAAACTAGATTATCAATAACACCCTGGTATTTCGTTGTACTTCCTTCCTTCATCACATCTCAAGCAATTTAAGTTTTACTGGTGCAGCTATTGCCAAAATTTAAGATACAGATAAGGGGAAAATTAATCCCAAATTTTAAACTTAAAATGTAAAGTTTCTTCTAGTGTTAAATCTAAAAAATAGGACTTTGACAGCTAAAATCATAGAGATGTATATTGGATGTGCAGCATTAACTAATACCTGATTAAGATGGTGTGCAGCTAAGTTAGAATTCTATTGGAGCAAAAATAATACACCAATTCTTCTAAATCAGCAACAAAATATTTCCTACAATTCAAGTTGGAAGGGACCTCAAGAGATCCTTCTCAAAGCAAGGTCACATCTCATTGTTCAGGTCTTTAACCAGTCTAAATTGAAAATCTCCAATAATGAGACTACACAAGCTTCTCTGGAAAACCTGTTTTGATGTTTGACCATCCTCATGGTGAAATGGTTTATCCTCATACCCATTTGGAGCCTTTTTTATTTCAAGGTTTGATAGAAAACTGATTTTAGCCTTTGGATAGGTGGCAGCATTACACATAAACTATTGCACTGTTATTTTTTCATACTAAGGGACTGAAGGTACTACCTCAGCATAAGTAATGAAGCTGTGACAGATGTCATCAAGTTTTATTATAAAATGTGTGTTTCCAGTTCTAAACTGAATAACTTAGCAGAAACAGCAGCTTCCAAAAATCTGTAAGTAGCTATAAGCATACCCTACAGTTCTACTGAGCACATCTGCCATAACAAACCTGCCAAAGATTTGGGAAATCAATGGATCTGTCAAGAATGGAGAACTGTTTTCTGAATCTTTTATTTATAACCAAATTAAGCATTTGACTATAGCTTTCTCCCTGCTGGATCTTCTTCTGTCAGTAGAAAAAGACTTGCAGCAGACCTTTAATAAGCCTTTCTGATGAGAAGACTACATTATGGCTTAGTCATGTACTGACAGAGCAGCCCAGTGAGAAATGCTTGAGCTGAAGGAAGTCTCTGGGGTTTTTTTGAGAGCTATCACAGAACAAAATGAGGGATTTTTATCTAAGATACAGACTTGTTATGCTATTCAATCCAACATTTCTTTCCCACTTAACAATATGTATAGATACTGTCAAATACAAGATATTTTGCTGAACGACTTCCCTAAATCATTATGCATCCAGGCTGAAGCACAAAACCAGAAACTTGAAGACTTAGATGTTTTCCCATATTCTGAAATACAGCATTCTAGTTACATATAACTAAAGGACAAACTGTTGTATTTAATATGAGTAGAAATGGTACTTGCAGCAAAGATCAGCACTGCTAATCTCTACTTACTTTTGTAAATTTATTTACCATGAGAGAAACTGTGGGAACATCTGTGAAAACATGCTCTTTTTTTATTCCATCAAAGTAAGGGTGAAAGGATATAGTACAGGATTTGCATTTAATGCATCTGTAGTGGTTTTGCCCAGGCCACTTCCCTGGTAGCCAGATTGTAACCAGCTTCAACTAACCATAAAGAAAGGGAAATCTGGCTGTGTTCTAGTAATTGCAAACATTTTGTGAATAATAAAGCAAGCATAAGAGATCTAGCTGAAGAGGAAGACATAGTTAAACAGTATGTCTAATTAAATAACATACAAATGAAATAAAATGAAAAGACAGTCATCCAGATATTTTGTAAGCTTCTAATTTGACTAATGTTTTGTCTGGAAAATGGCCAAAGACAGGATATATGTCCATGGTCCCTGATAAAAATCACTGTGTAAACACATTATTGACACCCTTGCAAAATATTTTTATGAGTTTTCATTTTAAGGAGTGCTTCTAAGGCAGAAAACCTCTGACTGATGAAGCAGCACTATTTAGATCCAGAAAAGTTTATAAAAACAAGTATTTAGTATTCATGCCTTATGTAAGAGTAGGTCAAAATCACATAAGGCTGAAATAAGAGTAATTGGTTTGACCTGAAGACAAGGGTTAGATAAAGTCCCATGATAAGACCAAATCCTTATTTGTACCCTAGAAGACCTCCCAAGAACTAGCACTAATAGAAAATTATGGGATGGAATTTGCATAGGGAGAGCCAAAAAAAATAGTGATACCTACACTTTGACGTATTGAAAGTTGTGGGTTATTGCAACAAGATGTGGAGAACTTGAGGAAGAACAGCAGGAAAAACAAACAAGTTAGGTCTAAAGCCACACAATGTCAAAAGTTGTTTCTGACATCTAAAACACTAGAGCATTTTCTTGCTACTTCTTGTCCTAGTCCAAAGAGACAACTGAGAATTCAAATCAGTGAATAAAATATTGCACAGAATGATTTAATTTACATTCATCTCAGCAATCTAATGGGCAGTTAGAATTCTGAACAGTGAAAAAAATGGATCTCTTTTGTTTCATGAGAAATGTGTTACCATTCTCACATGAAACTTGCATATTGAAAAGAACAAGATATGAAGAAGACATTGTTTTCATATGGAAATAATGTGAGAGGCTACCACGTTGCCTGTGTCTTAGACTAATGAGAAAAAAATTATCCACATTTCTCATAACAGGAGTTAACCCTGATAGAATCAGAGCAGACAAAGAAAACTTGAGTTTGTGGAACTTGTGGGTCAGATTGGGCAGACTGGGAAGGAAAGGTGTGCAGGGAACAATGCCCACTACCAGATGTTAGGGAACATGTGGTGGTTCTTCTTTGATAACAACTGATGAATGTGGTTGCACACATTTTAACAGGTTGTGCAACACCTGTAAAAAAATGCAGGAAGGATTGCAGCATGTGACTTCCTTGAGCTGTATTTACCATCCTTTGTCATGTGTTTCCAGTGTACTTTTGCAATCCAATGCAAAAGTTTAGCAGTTTAAATATTGCAATGTAAGTTTTGTATGCACAAAACCCCCAATATGCACATTACTTTCTAATAAGACACTATATGTTTTCATCAACATTTTTATTTGTTTTCTTTGGCAGGCTGTGTGACTCTCCCAGAAACCTGAGATCTGACCTTCCTTTAAAGGATTTCATCATAAATCTGCATTTAGTGTTGGTTCAGACAGATGGATAGTTTCTAAATCCATATTAGAAAAAGTAACATTACTTATCTTGTTGCCTGTGTAACTCATCCAGCTTTAGGATAATAAGCTTTTGTGGATATACCCATACTTATTTAATACCTTGTATTAATAACCTTAATAATATGCAGCTGAACACTGTAGATATGGCATGCATTAATCCCACAGGCTTTATGTACTAATAGGCTCCCCATAAGCATTCACAGTTTGAAACACTTGAGAATTTGTTTTACTGCTATTGCCAGCAATAAAGTATACATGTATTTTATCTCCAGCTCTTTTAAGAACAATGTAAGAGAGTCTCCTTCTCTGGAGATTTTCAAAACTCACCTGGACATGTTCCTGTACTACATGGTCTAGGCAAACCTGCTTTAGCAGGGGTGTTGAACTAGATGGCACACAGTGGTCTTTTTCCAACCCCTAGTGTTTTGTGATTCTGTGATTAATCCGCTGTCCTCTGGTCCTTCAGTGAGATGATGATTTCAGCTGTCAGGCCTAGAGCAAATGCTTTTCTTCTTGGGATTATAGGGCCCTCTTGAAAATTGGATGTTAAGTGGGGAACAGCAGTTGCCACAGATTTGTCAGCAGATTTATTGAACCATTTTGCATCTGAGAAAATGTTGGTGTCCCTTAGCCTTATAAAAACAAATAAATAAAAAGTGAATAGCTGAAATAGTAGCTGATTTACCTAATGTGGGGAAGGAGGAATTGGCATTTTGCTTGAGGTGCTGTTATTCTGTGTTTTTCATTCTGTGCACTTGAACATGTTTGCAGATATGTGTTGATTCTCATGTATTGAAATTATTTTTTCCAGCCCTTGAAAGAAATCAGAGATCTGTTGCAAAACACAGTAAATTTGAACCATGTCTGATTTGCTTTTGCATTTAAACAAGCAACACTCAAATAAATAATTCTCAGAGCTAGGACCCTCCCACATCCAGTGGAAGACAGTAGCATGTTGCTTCATTCTGTTTTAAGGATTTGTGACTAAGAGTCTTCTGGAAGTGAATTTTGAATACCCTTCAAATTCTACAGGAGTTTACTAGTTCTGGCTGGGATGGAGTTAGCTCTCCCCATAAGAATCCTCATAGTGCTATGCTTTGTATTTGTAGCAGGAAAGGTGTTGATAATACACCAGTGTTTTGGCTACTGCTGAGCAGTGCTTGCACAGCATCAAGGCTGTCTCTTCAACATTCCCCTCTTACCAGTAGGCTGAGGTGTGGCATAATCTTGGGAGGCAGAATTGCCAGGACAGTTGACCCAAACTGACCAAATACCATATAATGTCATGCTCAGCAATAAAAACTACATTTGTCTTCTGGAGCAACTGCTATGTGTACTGAAGCTCTACTTCCCAGGTAGTGGCTGGACATTGCCTGCTGAAGGGAAGTAGAGAATAAAATCTTTTTGTTTTCCTTTGCTTCCATGCACAGCCTTTGCTTTTTCTTTATTAAACTGCCTTTTTCTCAACCAATAAGTTATTTTTCATCTTATTTTCTTCTGCTCTGTTCTGCTGAGGAGTTGAGTGATAGAGCAGCTTGGTGGGTACCTGGTGGCCAGCCAACGTCAACCCACCAATAGGACTGAAAGAGGTAAGTGCAGGCTGAAAAGATAGAAAATTATGTCTTCAACATCATATCTCATCACAATCAGAATATTAAAGGAATTGAATGCTCTTCCTTTCTTGCCCCCCCTCCAAAAAGACTTTTTATCTCCTTTTTGGAATCACAGAAAGCAGCACCTTATATTTTTCAAGTTACATACTAGCCAAAACTATTTCCTAAAATATAATTTCTTCTCCTCCCTACCCCCAAGGTATGATGCCATGCCAAGACATATTTTCTCTTTTAGCAGCTTGGTTAGATAGGAGAACTTCTCCCTAGTCCTAGATTTTCTTGTTGGATCCTCTTTAATGACACCTCAATCTTTGCAGTTCTTTAGGGTTTCTACACATCTTGTGCATTTTTACATCCTTTAAGTCACTTACTAAAGTGAAACATGTCTAAATCATATTTCTACATAAACTTGGGGTTTAAAAGCTGTTATAAATTATTTATCTTATTTGGTTTTGCATTCATATGCTTTCAGTTAGAGAAGAAAATTGCAGTGATTCATAAAGTATACTTCAAGCCTCATGTAAAAATTCACCCTTGTAGTCATTCTAGGATTGTATTCACCTTCCCTAGATATCTGAGTAGTTCAGTAAGCATTCTTTAGAGGAAGAAGCCTCCTTATGTAAAACAAATCCATGACAGATCAGAAATTTGGTAAAAATTAGCACTTGTTATCCACCTTTGAATTAGGTGTAAGCACCTAATTCCTCCTTTGTCCAAATGCAGCTAGACCAATTAAAGGAAATAAACCTTTCACTCAGCTATTCTGCTTGCCATATTAATCATCACTTAATCCCATGAGAGAGGCTCTCAAATTCATCTGCAGACTTCTGTTTAGTTTCTCATCTATGAATTTAGTATTCATCCTGTACTCAGTGTTGTTCAGAAACAATCCCAAAAACGTTGCTTCAAAACCCCTCTAGCATTCTCACCCTTTTTGTGACCTTAGAGCTGTCAAGTTCCTTACATTCAGAGTGACATAATTAAAGAGTCCTTGCTGTTACATTTAAGAGCTGTGAATAGCCATGTACTATGAAAAGTTAAACAGTGAACCAAACCTCAAAAATTCATCTTCTGTGTCAGTCTACATAGCAAAGCAAAATGTCACAGAGATATCCAGTCTAGTGCAGAGCACTCTCCTTCAGTCAGTGCTGGAGAGCTGTGCATATCTCTGTGAAGTTACAAGCAAGGAAATTAGTTTGGCTGAGAAATGACATGCCATGGCCAAGGCAGAATATCACATTAGAATGACTGCACTATTTCCTCCAAGTGACAATGTGCTTTTAGAGTTAGCTTAGATGTCATTCTGTAGTTCTGTCTTGCAGTACTTAAACATATACTCTAATAAACAACTAAACAAACAAAATCTTTGCTTTGTGTAACTATTTTTCAGGTGCTAACATGTCATCTTTGCATTTCATACATTTTAGTAGTAACACCTGCAAACCCCTGAAGGTAAATGAGACTGTGAATATAAATATTAACATGTGATGATTCAGGTGTTGGATTTCTTAAAAGTCTAATGCAAATGGTAGCCTTGTGTTGAGGTATTTTGCTCAGTAAGTCACGAATGGGGGATTGGCTAAAAATACCTCTGTATTATAAAATGTAGACATCTGTGCAGTTTACTTAATTATACAGGGAGCAGGCTGTAGTAAGGTTTTCATGAGGAGAAAAAAACTGCAAATTTTTTCTTACTATTCTTGTGTTACCTTGAAAATAGTGCTAATAGTACCTTTGAAAAGTAGAACCCTGAATTCTTCCTGTCACTTTGAAAATATAGGAGTAGCTTTTAAAGAAAATTTAACTGAAATCAGTCCTCTAGGTGAAAGTGAAAGTGTCATTTTCAACCCTGTATTCCCATGTTGCACAACAGCTGCATATTGGTAGTATTTGAATGAGTCCACTAGCTATTTTGTAGTGAATTATACTTCATAAGGAAAAAAAAATAGAAACAGATATTAAAGAATCACAGAATATTAGGAGTTGGAAGGGACCTCGAAAGGTCATCCAGTCCAACCCCCCTGCCACAGCAGGATTCCCTAGACCAGGTCACACAGACTGGTTTGAATACCTCCACAGAAGGAGACTCCACAACCTCTCTGGGCAGTCTGTGCCAGTGCTCTGGCACCTCAACTGCAAAAAAAATTTTTCTTGGATTCACACAGAACCTCCTATGCTTCAGCTTACAACCATTGCCCCTTGTCCTGTCACAGGGCTTCGCTGAGAAGAGCCTGACCCCATCTGCCTGACACTCAACCTTCACATATTTAAAAGCATAGATGAGGTCACCCCTTAGTCTCCTCTTCTCCAAGCTAAAGAGACCCAGCTCCCTCAGCCTTTCCTCATCAGGAAGATGTTCCAGCCCCTTCATCATCTTTGTGGCTCTGTGTTGGACTCTTTCAAACAGTTCCCTATCCTTCTTAAACTGAGGGGCCCAGTGAGTCTGTGACTATGGGGTTGGTCTTTCCCAGGTGCAAAACTTGACACTTGCCCTTGTTGAATTTCTCCCTGCCCAACTCTCCAGCCTGTCTAAGTCTCTCTGAATGGCAGCAAAGCCCTCTGCTGTGTCACCCACTCCTCCCAGTTTAGTGTCATCTGCAAACTTGCTGACAGTGCACTCTCTTCCCTCATCCAGATCATTAGTGAACATATTGCAAAGTACTGGTGCCAGTACTGACCCCCTGAGGGACTCCACTAGACACAGGCCTCCAACTAGACTCCATCCCATTGACCACAACTCTCTGACTTCTGTCCTCCACCCAATTCACAATCCACCTCACTACCCAATCAGCCAGACCACACTTCCTCAGTTTAGCTGCAAGGATGCTGTGGGAGACAGTGTCAATTGTTTTACTGAAAGCAAAATAAACCATGTCCACTGCTCTACCATCATCTATCCACCCGGTTATATCCTCATAAAAGGCTCTCAGGTTGTTCAAACATGTCTTCCCCTTGGTAAACCCTTGCTGACTGCTCCTAAGGACCCCCTTCTCTTTGATATGCCTAGAGACAGAGCCGTGGATAAAGTGTTCCACCACCTTTTCAGGGATGAAGGTGAGGCTGACCGGTCTATAGTTACCTGGCTCCTCCTTCTTGCCCTTTATGAAGAAGACTGGAGTGACATTTGCCTTCCTCCAATCCCCAGGCACCTCTCCTGTCCCCCAGGACTTACCAAAGATGATGGAGAGTGGCCTGGGAATGACTTCTGCCAGCTCCCTCAGCACCCACAGGTTCATCCCATCAGGTCCCGTGGATTTATGGCTGTCCAGATGACTTAACTGCTCCCTAACCCAGTCTTCTTTTCCCACTGAAAGAAAAGAAACCTCAATACATGCTGTATGTATTATTTTATTGTACTCTTATAAGTGTCTTGAGCAAAATCTAATACAGAAATATTTTACCTTTATTTTGGATATCATGGAGCTCTTGGCAATGTGGACTGCATATTCAGAAAACAAGAGAAGAAGTCCAGCTGTCAGGTTGGAAATGCTGCAAAAGCAGAATCTTTTCTACTTCATTGTAGTCTATACTGAAGAAGTCAAACCATATTATTGTTTTTTGTTTCTGCCATGTCCTTTTTCCTGAGTTCTGAATACTACTCCAGCTTTAAATCTTTATAAGGCTTGCTCTGAAGATAAAATTTTTTCTGTTAGCAGTGCACATCCTACTAACAAAGAAACGCTTTAAACCACGCAGATGACAACAGGCTTTATTCTTCTCTTCCCTAAATCCAATAAATTCCATGTCTGCAAGTAGTCATAAATTAAATGCACATTTTACTGTTTATATAAGGAAGCTGTTGTGTTTAGAGAATGAGATTAACCAGAGTGGTCACAGAAAACTCTGAATAACAAATGCCATGCTCCCAGTAAAGATCTAGATCTTTATGACATGAAAAAAAATGGTCTGCCTGAAGTAGGGCTGTATTTCCTTATGCTGTTCCTAGGAAGAACTTTTTTTTTCCCTCATGCCTAAAATTATTCATCTGTCAGCATATGATCATGTTCTGTCTGAGACAAAAATGAACAACAATATATCTACATAACAATGATGGATAATCACCTGTGCTAGTGATATCAAGCCTAAAGGAAGGATTGCTTTCAATAGGAAAAGAATTAGTTAATTAGGAAAAAAGTGTTTCGGTGCTGTGTTAGTCTGATCACAGACAAGTAACACTTCATAGAATCATAGAATCATAGAATGGCTGAGGTTGGAAGGGACCTTAAAAATCATCTAGTTCCAACCCCCCTGCCATGGGCAGGGATGCCAATCCCTAGACCATAGATGTGTAAAACTGCATAGTGCTGACCCATAGGAGAAGTTAAATGAAGGTGGTATCAACCTGAGCTTGTTTTCAGTTTTCAGATGAATAGGAACTCCCTCAAAGCAAGTAAGCTTGGGTTACTTCTAGCATATGTATTCTACAATTCTTAGCATTTAAAAAAAATCAGCTGCTTACAGCATCTTAGAGGGTTTGACACTGGTTCCTGATTCCAGATTTAAATGTTAACTTTTTGGCAACCTGACATGTCCAAGTGCAAACAGATGTTCCACAGAAGTGGGATGTAGTTCAAAACTTCTTGAACACATCATTGCAAGGTTCTGCCCAACCTAATGAGCTGTGATGAGAAAAAGTTAGCATTTTATTAATGTCACATGTTGTTCATTAGTATATCAAGACTTAGCTTTGAAAAAATAAATTGATTGTCATCACAATCAAACAAGGAATAGAAAAAAGCTTTTTGAGAGTCTGATCTGTAAAAAGTCATTGCCTGGAATGGCAAATGCTGTGAGTCAGATATGCAGCCACAGCTAAATATTATTTCTGTCAGGAGTACTTTTCTGTGTTTAGCCTCTGAGTTTTCACTTAGACAAAAGTCATGCAGAGGATGACATGAAGATGTTCCCAGCAACCATTAGATCATAAATCAACCTCTAAAGAAGTTGCTGTTATTTCTGTCAATTTAGTTTTCTTTTCTAATAATTGAGAAATAAAACAATTCTAAGTGCATATGAAAGGGTCGTTTTGAACACATGGACATAATTGTCTTCATTTTTTGGTGTATTTTAACTCTAAGTTACTAAGATATTTAATGTTGATGGGACAGCTTGTATGCAGCTCTACTTTGGGTTATAAATCTTGGCAGGCTCTGCTCCTTACTGGCTTAGATAATAGCACTCATAAATTCAATAAGGACTAGTGTTGAGTTTTGCACCTGGGAAAGACCAACCCCATGTAGAAGTATAGGTTGAGGACTGACCTGTTGGAGAGCAGTGAAGGGGAAAGGGATCTGGGGGTCCTGGTGGATGGAAGGATGACCATGAGCCAGCAGTGTGCTCTTGTGCCCAGGAAGGCCAATGGTATTCTGGGGTGGATTAGAAGGGGTGTGGTTAGTAGGTCAAGAGAGATTCTTCTTCCTCTTTACTCTGCCTTGGTGAGGCTGCTTCTGGAATATTGTGTCCAGTTCTGGGTCCCTCTGTTGAAGAAGGATAGGGAACTGCTTGAAAGAGTCCAGCACAGAGCCACCAAGATGCTGAATTGGCTGGAACATCTTCCTTCTGAGGAAAGGCTGTGGGAGCTGGGTCTCTAGCTTGGAGAAGAGGAGACTAAGGGGTGACCTTATCTATGCTTTTAAATATGTGAAGGGTGTGTGTCGGGAGGATAGGGTCAGGCTCTTCTCAGCGAAGCCCAGTGACAAGACAAGAGGCAATGACTGTAAGCTGAAGCATAGAAGGTTCCATGTGAATACAAGGAAAACATTTTTTGCAGTTGAGGTGGCGGAGCACTGGCACAGACTGCCCAGAGAGGTTGTGGAGTCTCCTTCTGTGGAGGTATTCAAAACGTATCCGGACGTGCTTCTGTGTGACCTGGTCTAGGGAATCCTGCTGTAGCAGGGGGGTTGGACTAGATGATCTTTTGAGGTCCCTTCCAACTCCTAACATTCTGTGCTTTTGTGGTAAGAGAAATAATAGTCTAGAAGGAAATAGTTCTCTTGTAGCAATTTCTGATTATCACCAACCTCTTCAACCATATTTACTGTTCCCTCCACCAGATATTGTAACACATCAAGTTCAGGTGGGTCTAGGCAATCTCAGCCATGCACCATCAGNAGGGATTTAAGGGGGAACAGGAGAGTAGTTTTGTGCATATTTACAGAGATCCCAAGCTGGCCTTACTATGTTGAATGAAGACAAGACTTGATCTTCTAAGACTGAAGAAAACAAGATAAGAGGAAGGGTATAGATAGTCACAGCCTTGATGTAATGTTTTATATTATAGAAATAAATACCTTTCACGAGAAAAAGGGAGAGGGAGCAGGTAGAAGGATACAAAGAGAGAGGTGAAAAGAAGAGAGAAAGCAACTAAGGAAATTACTTCTGAATTAGGATTTTGCTGCTTTCATTTTGAGCAACACAAGACTGTGTTTGTCATGGACAAAGAAAACGCTACTGAGATGATTGAAAATTACATTTTTCACCCACTAAAAGTATCAAAGTTCACAATAGCCTGTATTTTACTGAGTAATTTCAGAGACAGCAGCAGGATCTTGCAGGTTGAAGCACTAGTTTGCCTTTCCTCTAGAAATGTGCTGTGTATGGCTTGAAGTAGTCCATAGAATTTGCTTGAACAGTAGGCATATATTTCAAATGCTGAGGCTGAGAAAAAACCCTTCATTTTCCATTTGACTGGTATTTCTAAAAAGCCACCTTCTCACAGCCAGTGAAGGAGAAAGAACAGTTACTTTTCCATACCTAGCTCAAAGGATTCAGGTGCATCCTGTAGCTTTTACTTCCAGCTCTACTTTGGAAAAAGACTAAGAGCAAACTCAGCATCAGTCCATAATTTTTACTGCAGGATTGGAGTGGCTGATGGCAGAAACACATGGCAGGCATTGCTATTTAAAAACTCATCATACACATCAGCTCATCTGATGAGTGGTTTATACTGACATATACTACTTCTTGGTGACAGGAAACAGTACTGATGATTGCTTTATGTAATAAATCTCACATTTAGCCAAATCAGTTCTGTTTACAGTATTGGAACTGGCTAGTTTTGTTCACAAGAGAATTTACATTACATTTTCTTGATACTAGAAAGTCCACTCTGACCTGATCAGTGGGTGTCTGGATTTCCCCCAAACTTAGTTTACAGCCTTCTAAATACTTATAGCCTCTCTTGGAATCAATGGAGTTGCAGGTTGTAAACCATGTCCTGGGATGCATCAGGAGAGGCATGACCAGCAGGTCTAAGGAGGTGATTCTGTCTCTATTCTACCCTCGTAAGGCTCCATCTGGGTTACTGTGTCCAGTTCTGGACTCCTCAGCATAAAAAAGATGTGGACCTGTTGGAGCAGGTCCAGAGGAGGGCCACAAAGATGATCAAAGGACTGGAGCACCTCCCCTATGAGGGCAGGCTGAAGGAATTGGGGTTGTTCAGCCTGGAGAAGAGAAGGCTTAAGAGGCAACCTTATAGCGGCCTTTCAGTACCTGAAAGGGTATTATAGGGCAGAAGGAGAGAGACTTTTCTCCTGGTCTGATTCCAACAGGACACAAGGGAATGGCTACAAGCTGAAGGAGGAGTAATTTAGGCTGGAGATTAGAAGGGGGTTCTTTACCCAAAGGGTGGTGGGGCACTGGAACAGGTTGCCCAGAGAGGTTGTGGAGGCCCCATCCTTGGCAGTGTTTAAGGCCAGGCTGGATGTGGCCCTGGATGACCTGGTCTAGTGCATGTGGCACCCCTGCACATGGCAGGGGGGTTGGAACTAGATGATCTTTAAGGTCCCTTCCAACCTGAGCCATTCTATGACTCTATGATTCTATGATTTATTGTCTGTTTGCTGCTTTAATTTTTGAAACAGTAATATTTCTGGTACAACTTATGTGGACTTACTGAAAGAAGTGCATGCATACAACAAATAAATAATCAAATATCATTCTATGTCACCACAGGGATATTGCAAGACATATCCATCAGTCTGGTCCACATAGTTATCATTTTTTTTAAGGCATTTAAAAAGGAGAAAAATCTAACAATTAGGTGATTTGCATTTGGTATTAGAACCTGCTGCAGAGAAAGATAACTAAATGCTAGAAATCCTGCTTGTTAATTTTGTGTTTCCACTATCTTCTTGTTGATCTTTTATTCTACACTGTTCTTCTTCTACTTTTTCTACCTTGTCAGAAATAAATATGAAGACAAAAATGATATTCAAATACACTTATGCAACATCATTTTCAATACAGTGAACTCTATTAAAAATGTTAAATGTTCTAATTCCTGGTTCTTAAGCAATTACTGTGATAAGAGACTGTGTTAATGAGACTCATTTGACAGATTTATTAAAAAAAGGTGTTTCTTTGTTATAATCCCCATTTCATCAGAGCTTGAATACTGACAGAAATTTAATGCTACAAAGTGCTATGAAGGTTGAGTATGAAAAAGAATTACTGGCAAATATTAAATTTTGGTAAGGATGATAATTTGGTTAGAATCTATGTGTAAATTTCAGTTATCACATATTTTCTTGTATATTGTTAGGAAATTGAAAACCTTCTTGCACATTTTGCCTCATACCCTGAAAGCAAAAAGGAGAAACTCCCAGAAGAGAGTAGCTTAACTCCATGCTTAATTTAGCACCATTAGCTGCCACAGTGACCAAATTTAAGTACTTTCCCCCTGAAACATGAATTTTCCTAATGTTGCTTTTCACCTGAGAAAAAAAATAACCTAGATTGTTTTCAAAATAATTTTATCAGTAGTTAGTCAATGTTTGTTTCATATAGAGTCTGTCATTTCATCTTCTGGCTAAAATGAAAGGAATGAAAGTGTGATTTTGTCAAATTCAGCATAAAAATAGCTCAATTTAACTAAATTCTAAGTCTTTGAGACTGGTTGGATACTAGATCTTGGTAGAATGAGTCAAGTTTAATTGTTGTAAGTTGTTCTAAACAAATAATAGTTTTAGTGTCTGTGTTAAGAAGTCATTAGGAGTTTTATGTACTTAAGATATACAGAAGACAAGAAGAATTAAAAGTAGGGAGAATGCACACCCATTGTTATGGGGAGGCAGGAGACCTGGCAGCAAAAGACATTGAAAAATCTGATATACATAATGTCATCTTTGCCTCAGTCTTCCCTGACTTGTCTTCAGCAGTCCCAGGTCCCTGAGACCCATAGGAAAATCTAGAGCAAAGAAGACACCCTTCATAGAGGAGGTTCAGATTAGGGAACATATAAACAAATTGGTCATACAAAAGTCTGTGCAACCTAATTGGATGTACTGTAAGTGCTGAGGGAGTTGGCTGATGTCACTGCAATGATTTGAATCACTTCTATTTTTAGAAAGCAAGGAGGATTAAGGGAACCAACAGTCTGGTGAGCCTTATCTCAATATCTACCTAGGAAGGTAATAAAGATAAATCCTCTTGGAAACCATTTCCAAACATGAAAACAGAAAAGAAATGGGGACTAGCCATCATACTGTTATGAATGGGAAAACATGCTTGACCAATATGATAGACTTGTGTGATGACTGGCTTGGTGAATGAAGGAGAGCAGTAAATATTGTTTATCTCAGCCTTAGCAAGTTTTTAAACACTAATCTCCTTTAACATCTTTATAGAAAAACTGATTGTCAGTGAGATGGGCTGAAAACTGACTGAACTGCTGGGATGTTGGGGTTGTGTTAATGAGACTCATTAACAGCACAAAGTCCATTTGGAAGACAGTCACTAAGAGTGTACCCCAGGGAACAACACTGGTTCAAAATGGATTTAACAGCTTCATCATGACCTGGAAGATGGAATAGAGTGTACCCTCAGCAGATTTGCAGGTGCCACAAAAATGAGAGCAGTGACTAATACACCAGAGTGTTATGCTTCCATCAAGGAGGACCTGGACAGGCTAGAGAAACAGGCCAACAAGGAGCCCACACAGTTCAACAAGGGCACCTTGGTCAGAATAAACCCAGACACCAATATAAACTGGGACCTGTGAGCTAGAATGTAACTCTACAGAGAAGGAATTTGGTGTCCTTGTGGACAACATGCAAACCATGAGCTAGGAATGCACTTTTGCAGGAAAGAATGCCAAAAGCCTCTGGACTGCATTAGGACAAGTTGTCACCAGCAGGTCAAGGGGGTGATCATTCCTCTCTAAATCAGCACTGGTAAGGCCACACCTGGAAAACTGGGTCCAGTGTTGGTTTCCCTGTAAAAGAAAGACACAGACTTACTGGAGTAAGTCCAGTGCAGGCCATGAAGATGACTAAGGAGTTGGAGTATCTGACATATAAGGAAAGGTTGAGGTTGCTGGGAGTGTTCAGCCTGGGGAAGAAGAGGCTCAGGGGGGTCTTATCCATGTGTACAAACATGAGAGGAGGGAATGAAGAAGAGGGAGACACTGGCTTCTGTCAGAGGTACACCCTGACAGGACTAGAGGCAAAAGGCACAGATTAAAACATATGAAATTTCACCTAAAAACAGTAGAACACATTAGCTTCCTGGCTTTCCACAAATTCCACACAGTTCCTTCTCAGTGTCCTCCTTTCTTTTGCTTCTAAGTCTTAACTTTGGATCTACTTCTTGCCTCCCAAAGGTCCCTTGCTCCTTTCAGAAGTAAAACTGTTTATGTCGATGCTTCATGTTCCCATTCTACTCTCTGTCCTTGGCTGCTTCACCTATGGTACTGTCCAAGGGCTTCTTTGCACTTGGATATGCTCACTCTGTCTCAGGAGAAGAATAAATTCCTCTTCCTTCTTCCTTTCTAGAAGAAGTGGCACCAAAAGCTTGGCAACTACATGAAGAATCCTCTCTTTCTGTTGCCCACAGTCCTGTTACAAAACACATGATTTGCATTTATGTGGTTCAGGGTTGCATCCATTGTCACACACAGGCTGCAAGATCATCCTGGCTGGATCACATTCCAGCCCCCCTGAAAACAAAAAGGGAGAGCACAGAAAGTAGATTCTAATTGATACTGTTAAAGAGTAATATAAAATGGTAGCACAACATAAAGGGCCACAGGGAAAAAGTCTGAAGTGCAAAATGAACAAGAAACCTAAGGGTTAATATTGACTTAGAGAAGAAACTTTGTTCCTGAAGCAGGACAGAGAGCTATTATCTTAGTTTGACTGTGTGCTTCATGTTCTCTTTTTTTTTTTTTTCCACTTAAAAAGTCAATTGTAGTCAGCCAACTGGTACAGGTGCAGCAGAGAAAAAGTGTTTACATGGCTTAAATAAGGAAAGAATGGTTACAGGGCAGCTGGATGAGTTGCAAATATTTTCAAGGCCTAACAGAGTCATCTAAATGTATCTAATAAAGGCAAGGAACTTGTGATCCCTGGGTTAGTTCATCTAATGTCAGTTCCAAACCAAACAAATAAAGCAAAATATGAATAAATGGGAAGTCAGTCTCAAAGGAGACTTTATGAAGGGACTGGACTCCAGGTAACCACCCCAACAAATAGTGATGCTGAACAAGCAAGCTATTTTATAATAATTTGAACACTACAGGGTAGTTTTCTGGTTTTTGGCTATTGTAACTCCAGTTGCCTTTAACATAAATTAGGCTCAATTAATTAAATTAACTTGATAAGCAGATTTCCAAACAGTTAGGTCATCTGGAACTGGTCAAACAAAATATGCAAGTTATCATTTCTGATTTGATGCAAAATCTCGTGTGCTGTAAGCCTGATAAAGTAAAACAAAAAAGTATCTAGCAATTAAAAGGATATACTAATTTATAGGGGGGAAATAATGAAAATATATGAAAAATACTAGATTTTAAAAAACAAGATTTGTAACATAACAGGGAATTGGGTGATGCATTGTTATGGGTTATACCTTCAGGCCTGCTTCTGCTGTCCTTTGCTTATGAGTTTTGGTCATTCTAATAAATGCCTTTGTGACAAAAAATGTTTTTTGGTGAAGAGTGACTCATATTCCAAAAAGTTTTCCATTTCATGACATCCCAATGAAGCCCTTCACAGCCTATTAATTTGTAATTAATATTTATTTTTGTAAATGATTTTACTGAACAACATAATTAAGCCAATGTGGCATGTGTCATTGTTTTATTGCTAATTATATTCTACTTGTCTCTAGTGAGTATCTTTTGACCTTATCTTTCCCTAAAAATAAGATTCACTTTCATTCTAAAAATTTCCCTGTTATGAATGATTAAACTTTAAACTCCAGGGTACAATAAGAACTGAAAAAGTGATACTTACCATAATTTTTATAGAGCAGTTTCTTGTAACATCAGGGAAGTAATAAAAGAACACTGTTTACAAAGCAATCTATGTACAATTCTCCTACTTAAAAAGACACATGGAGTAATAATATATTACTAGGCATTTATGGTACTGGATTCCCAGTGGAGAGAGTTACCATTTTATTTCCATCAGAAAGCAAGTTATGCTTTGTGGAGATGGTTCTTATGCCTTAGTTACGCTCCCATGTCTGATACAATTTTGGAATAATTCAGTGTGCAGCAGAAGTTAGGGAGGGTAGGAGTGGCTTTGACATGACACTACAGTCAGAGATAGAAAGTAGAAGCTTCCTGACCTGCTTCACTGAGAGCAGTCAAAATCACTACCACAAACAGCTTTATAACATCCTCAGAACAACTATTCTGTTGTGTTTGATCTCCTCATCTTGCTTTTCACACTAATATTTTTGGCCAATTCATATGTTGTGTTTGTTTAAAACAAAAACTGCTGGGGATTTTATTTGACAGTGTTGTTGAAACTCAAGATATACTGCAATCAGAATAGCCTGGAAACCAAAGTGAGAGACAAATTCTTCTGATCTACTGTCCATTCCCTTAGCACCTGGAGCTCCATATAGTCTCTTTTCCTGTTACATGGGTTTAGACCCTGTGTCATGTGCACTCAGTCATGGAAGGGAAAAGGGGTAGGGGCTGTTCATTTTTTATGTAAGAAGTGACATGGCACATCTTGACTGACTGGTTTCTCATCTTTGCTAGGAAGTACTGGCTGTGAAATTCTCCAACACATCTGAGCTTTGCAGGGAAATATTCACCAGAGAAAATTTAAGAAAACAGAAATTAAAATATTAATTGTATCAGACATTGGGGTTCAGTTCTCCTCCTTCCCAGGTGAACGCCCTCAGGATCTCACTCTTTCTTGCATTCTCTTCTCTCATTAATACTTAACTCTAGTATGTAAAAGGGAGCAGCTTAAATGGGTGATGAGAAACTTAATTCCTGAACATATTATAACCATGATTTTCACTCAAGATGGTAGGCACAATCCAAGCAAAGAAGTTCTCTCAGAAATGGGTGTTCTGAAAGTGCAGAATGTGGAAATGTAGATTTTAATAGTTAAAATCTACAGAGCAGTAGGGGAAAGGTGTAAGATGCAGCCCTGGGTAGGGTACAGGAAAGAAAGGAAGCAGAGATAGCCATGCTGGGATGACAGCAGATGGAGAAAAAACCAGCAGGGTTTTTTGTGATGGTTGGCTACAAAAGGCTTGAGAATTGCTTGTTTGGTAATCTCTCCAGGAGATAGTGATTGACATAGAACAGAAGAAGGAGCAGACCCTTAATATCTTGCATCCAGAGCAATACCAAAGCTACTGGATGTATTTTCTGCCACTAGATCTAATGGGGTGTAGTGAGACTGCCAATAGGATGCACAAATGAGAAAACAAATGTCCAGGCTCTGAAATTTGACTAGGCTTAGACAAGGTACTGATGTCTAGCAGAAGGTCAGATACATGTCTTCTGGCCATATCCAGAGGCTGAACTTCAAGTTTCTTATTTGCAAAACCTAAGTATCTGTATTTTGGTGCCTTGATATTTGGGCTATAACTTGAATAATGACTTAGAGGGTTTTGACTTGGATATTTATTTCCAACTTTGACCATTTACATCTTTTGCAGCTGTAGCCCTGGGGTTATGTTGTGTGTTTTCTTTTGTTTCAGCTCATGAGAACAGCACTGTCTGTATGCCTGTAGTATATTTTCAAGAGGAACACCATAGGTGAACTGCTTTAAAACACCCTGCTTGTGAGGGGTTTTGATAATTGCCATTTAATGAAACCATTTGTAAGCCAAAAGTACAATATCAAAAAGAAACATATCTGACTTGTTATATAATTATTTTCAGGGTAGAAAATTCAGAAACTTGAAAATCTTTCAAAGAATATTTTACCTAAAAGGGACTCATCACTTGCTTTGACACAGTTGTGTTCTGACATGTCCTGTTCATACAGAATATCATTAGCAACCATAATATTTTGATAGCTTTGATAAAACCAACACCACTGCTCCAGAAAGAAACTTCTTTTTTTTTTTTACTTCTCCCAAACAACCCTGTTGTAAAACAAAAGTCCATGGAAAAAAAAATCTAAACATGCAAAAGTTTATAATTGATTTGAAGGCCAGTTGGCCACAATTTTGACTTACAACAGTTTAGAAATAGGAGTACTGTGAAATAATTTGTCCAAATCTCTCCTTCTTTCTAGGCCTGCCTCTCATCACCTACTTTGGGAAAAGGGCCAATAAGGACTGGAAGTACATCTGATGCTTGTTTTGCATAAAAGAAAATGCAGTAGATGTTTTGGAGCATCAGAGCCTACAATTTTAAGTTGCACAGTAAAAGTCAGGCTGTATCATGTTTAAATATGGCTTAAGGGAATTTTGTTGTATTCTGTATAGCTGAAACAGAGGTTTTTGGAATTTCTCACACCTCCACAAGAAGGGAAACTACTGAGTAGCCAAACCATTCACATAAACTGTGCTAGGTTTAATTCCCATCTCTGTCTAATTTACAGGTAGAACTTGAAGTTGGATCTCTCACAGATTGAAAGAACTTTGCCACTACTAATGAAACNGCTGTTATCAGGTCTGGAAGAAGGAAGAATCTACATTCACTGTGAATGTTGTGGGTTTTTTTCACAGGAGAAAGGGAACAGGCCCAAGGACTAATGATTTCTTAATGGATTCTCCCTGCAGCAAATAGGAGGTTCTTAGAAAGAGAAATAGAAAGATATTAATAGAAAGAGGTTATTTCAAGTGACAATTCAGGAGCTCTGGATTGCCCACTGGAGTAGCTCCTCTCTCCATTAACTGGAGAAAGAACGTAGAGAGACTCGTCTGAAACTAACCTTTGCGTACAGTCACTCAGCACTGCTGTGCAGTGCAGTAATACATACATTTGTACCCTGTCTCTCTGACTTCTGGAACCCATCATACATACAAAATAATCCAAGTTTTTATAGGAAGATGCTGGGATTGACTTTATATGCACTTTCTAGGCCAAAAAGATTAAGGAAAAAATGTGTTCTACAGTAATATTCAGATTCCTTCAAGCAATACTGCCCTTTCACAGTATAGTCAGAGTTGCTTACAGATAGCCAAAATTGGAAGTCCACTGTCAGACTGCTATAAGATCCCATGTGGGAAATGTACAGTTTTGCAGCCTTTCTGTCTGGAAAACAGGCCTTATGAGGAGAGGCTTAGGGAGCTGGGCTTGTTTAGCCTGGAGAAGAGGAGGCTGAGGGGAGACCTTCTCGCTCTCTTCAGCTACCTGAAAGACCATTCTAGGGAGGCGGGTGTTGGCCTCTTCTCCCTTGTGACTAGTGACAGGACTAGAGGGAATGGGCTTAAGCTGAGCCAGGGTAGGTTTAGATTAGATATTAGGAAGAATTTCTTTACTGAAAGAGTGGTTAGATATTGGAATAGGCTGCCCAGGGAGGTGGTGGAGTCCCCATCCCTGGAGGTTTTTAAGAAGAGGATAGATGTGTTTCTTCAGGGGATGATTTAGGGGTAAGAGTAGTGTAGGGCTATCGGTTGGACTAGATGATCTTGAGGGTCCTTTCCAACCCTAATGATTCTGTGATTCTGTGATTCAGTTAGAACTCTAAAGGTCCAACTGATCAGAAGCTAGTGGACTGATGTGTAAAGCTGGCAGGTAAATGTCTTTCTCTAGCTATACTCTTCCTTCTGTGTTGGCTCATGGCTGCTGAACCGATGGGATGGGTTCCTTGGTTTAATGTTTTCACCTATGCAGCCAGCAAAAGCAAACTTAGATTTGGAAGCAGTGTATGAAAAGGCAAAGTTGTACTCCTACAGAATACCACCCAGTAGACAAATCTCATCCAGTTGCTTAAGGCTGAAGCCCAGCAGCACATCCCTTCTACAAATGTAACAACTAGGTTGTCTCAGACATAAGAAGGATGCTGTGACTGTTTGACCTCTTCTATTAATTGGACCACTGAAACAGCCTACACTCATCTGTAGTAACCTCCAGCATTAGGCTAAACCTAAAGTGCAAGCTTTCCCAATTTCAACAGTCTTGACTTCAGTAGTTGTCTTCTTTGTGAGCTCCTGGGAGCTATCCTTCTCAGGACTCAAAATAACAGGAAGGCTTAAGGCACTCTGGAGTCTTTCAAAATATTATGGAAGCCCTGTGTGCAGGCATTTCAAAGAAGTAATGAGTATAATGGCTTTCCTAGCCTGTTTTGTTTAAGATGGTCTCATATTTGTGGCATTGCTCATTGGTCCACACTCTCATCTGGTGTAAATCAGCTATAAGCTTTTGAAATCAGTGGAACTGTGCCAGGTTATAGCTATGAAGAATCAGGCCCTTTAATTCATAAATATATTTACAAAATTCATTTGTTAAAAACAAGGCACTTCAGGATTCTGAGAGTTCCCTGCTGGCTGGATTTGGCAGAAATATAACAACTTAGCTGGCCTGGTATTAATCTGAGTCACAGTCCAGTTAAGAGACTGTGCCAGAGGAATCCCCAGACATAAAGGCCATTTGGTTTTTCTCTCACAGCTAAAGGTGTGTTCCTCCCTCCTGCTTCATCTCAAATGGATGGGACATAAGTCTCTGTCCCATCAAGTTTATTCCCCATGTTGTAAAATATGTATTTTTACTATTATATTTTAAAACTGCCCAGTATATTGACATGTTATTTCAGGACTGTAGCCTTTCAGGAAGTGGCAAAATCATGAAGCAGCCCAAATCCCAAATTGCCATTTGAAATGCTCAGCAGTAGTCCCAACATGAAAGTAGACAGATAGTTGCTCTGTCTTCCATTTTGACATTTCCCTAGGTGTATTTAACAGAACTATGTCATGAACATGCTGGGTTGTCTTTACCAATGCAACTAAGCAGATGCCTCCTGGAACTGGTTTCCAAAAACTGGTTAGAAGGATTATAGTGATAAGCTAACCTAGTAGCTGTGTGTGATTAATGTGCTTTGCTAATCTTGGATTCTTCTCAAAATGAGTTAATTGATTTTTTTTTTTTTAAATTCCATCTCCCTCCCTAGAAATACAACAGGAGAAAATAATTTGTTACTGATGTGATTAAAATACTTGCAGAGGAAGTGAGAAGTCAAGGTTTAATTCCTTCTTTTATCTGAGGAAGGTCACTTCTCAGTTTCCAGGAGAAGCACCTTCCTCCGCTCTCCAAAGATAAGCTCATTGTTAGATCTAGTCACAACTCAGTGCCTAAAAAGACAGGGTGTTTGCCAGGGAATTTAGGTGAATACTTCTGGTTTTCACAAAATTTTCTTTATAAGTGAATTATATGCACTACATAGAGATAATCTTATCAATATTTCTAGTAAAAATTATAGTCTCTTACTCGTTTCCAGTCTTTTACATTTCTAACTAAGTACAGAGTAACCAGACAAGATTATTAACAAGATACTTACTATAATCAGATTAAAAGTCCTATTGTTATCTTCTTTACTCTGAGAAGGCCATTAAAAGAATGAATTATGACCATTAAGATAAAAAAAATCTGTCCTTTCACAAAGAAGAGGGTTCTGATTCATGTGGAAGGTGACAATATGCATAAGCCTCATATTTTTGTGACACCAGGCCAACTACTGGAACATCCACTAGACTGAGTAGGACCATAATTTGATAACAGCAAGATGCCTCTTTCCAAAAGCATGTAAAATGGTACCATCACACTAACATTGCTTATGATCACAGGACCTGGTGAAAGAAGGACAACCTTGTCTCACTTTGTCAAAGGGCACTGGGGCTGTGGTTTAGAGGGCTTCAGAACTCTACAGGTTTCAAATATTTGGCAATTCAGCCAGGCCAGAGCAGTTCTTCTCCCTGGTCCTAACATGCAGGAGACATTCTCACAGATCCACTGAAAAGGGTAACTCCATAGATGCCCACGCCCATGTGGGCCTTGGCCAGTACTCAGAATGACAGTGATGCTGACAGAGGCTTCCTGACTTAAATAAATGACTCCTGTAACAGGCAGGAAGATGTAATGTAGTGTTTGGGAATGGTGCCTGGCAGGATGTATGCCTACAGGACAGTAAAGGTCCATCAGATTTTTCTGTCTCTCTCCCAGTGGATTATTTTTCTTGATGTCTTTCATAGAGATTTCACTTACCACTTATTAAAACTCATAATTATGATTTATTATTATGAAGGCAGAGAAGAAACAAACTTATTTTTTATTAACTGCTCTTTGGCCACAGGTTATTGTTGTAGGTGAAACTTTATCTTCTAGCTGCCTTGAAAAGGCCAAGCAGGAGCATTGCCTCCATGTGCATGCCATGACTTCCTCTGGGCAACCTCCCCAGACCATAGCCCGAAAAGGGCCTCTAGGCACATAAATCTCAAATGCTTTGAGAGAGTCCAGATGGCCTCAGTAGGAAAGGGTGTTTTTTTCTTGATGTATTCTCATTGTACTTTGACTAATGTGTCCTGGCCAGTAAGAATGCCTGGCCTAAATGTAAATATTATCTCTGTTGTTTTCTCTTAGTTTTCCAAGAGGGCAATCAGTCCCTGAAGTTCTATTAAGCATGGACTGGTTTTCAGTGCCAACACAGTTTGTACTTTCCAAAAGAAAAATATTTTCATATTTGACAATAAGAAAATATGTCTGCACTTCAAAACATTGTGTCTGTTCCATTGACTTTAGAGAGCTTTTTGTTCCCTCCCTTCCCTCCATTCCCTCCTCCACGGTCTTGGTGAAGTGCAAGATCCACTCACCTGCACCTTGATCTGGGCAAGAAGGAGGTCTGTTCCAGCAAGGGAGCATTCTGTGTGACCCTCAAGTCTCCCTTAGGAGAACAAGGGCAGTGCAGTCATATGTGAATCTGGGCAGTGAGCACCAAGGCACAGAAGGCTAGCCAGCCCCTACAAGCCTTTGGTACCAAGGCAACCAAACAGTAAAAAATTCATAAGAATGTGGGTGGAATGCTATATTTTAGTTACTTACTTACAAACAAGAGATGTTTTTTTGATAGGACAGGGAAGACCTGAGTGGGTTGAGCAGCCTTTAAAGTTATGATGGCAATAGAGGGAAAGCCTCTGTTGGCAAACGAGGCGGAGAAGGAAAAGGAAAAACTGTCTCAGAACAAGCAGGCAGAACTGTTTGGGAGGAGAGTGGAAGATTACAGTGTATGCATGGTGGAAAAGCATGCTGGAGGGGCTGGGATGAGTGCTGGATGTTACCATACTCATAGAAGTCCTAAGGAGAGCACAGGGTGAGCAAGGTCATAGTAGACCAGAGGGAGACTACAAGTCTGCGGGATTGCAGGGAGCAGCAGCACATGATAATGGTCAAACAGAGCAGTTGAGCTGTGTGCAAACTTGGGGAGGGACAAGTGTGTAATACTGCACATTGGGTAAAGTGCAAAACTTGACTTTATTTGTCTGGTATACTTTTGGTTGTTCACCTAAGAAAGTAACTGAACATATCACATGAAAGCTGTATTATTTTATGTGTACAAGCACCATCTTCTGTTAACATTGGAAGAACTTTAATTTGAAGGAGGGTGGGTATTTGCTTCAGACCCATCTAGTTATCTGTATCTAGGATCTTTTTACAATGTCTAGAATTTTTAGGAATTATATAAATAATTCACATTAAACTTTTTAAGCCAGGTTTTAAATTTGCAGATGTTATTTTTCACATATTTATTGCATTGATTCTTAAAATAAATAGTTCATTTTTGTGACATTTGTGGCAGTTGGTTTTTCAGCCATGGCACTTTGTAAGTCTTTTTAAAAAGCTATGATTGGGACAAACTCTTCAGATTAGGGATGGAGGTCTTTGGTGCATGATTATTTCACTGCTGGATAGGTGTTCTGTGTCAGCCTTTGCTTGTCAAACAAAACTTGTTTTATCTTTGAAAACCCCATATATTCAGGTGTCATATATGTCAGTGAATCACAGAATTATCTGGGTTGGAAGACACCTCCAAGATCATCAAGTCCAACCCTTAATCTAACACTATCATGATTACTATTCCTATTTTTCCTGTATATTACTCTGTCCTATTCTTACAAGCTCTTTAACAAAATTTCTAAAGCACTGTTTCAATCTCAGTATCAAAATACAGTTTGTTGGGCAGCAGAGATGATAACTAGGGTCCCTTTCATAGGATATATTGTCACTGAATGCTTTTCCAGAATGGTTTTTCAATGAAGTATATAAAATTCATAAATCAGCTTCCTAAACTTATTATCTTGACCATGTATCTACAAACTGAGAAGTAATAGATTGTTTGTGATTATGGCAATTCCAGTAATATCGACCAGGGCTTTCTTCAACCCTATATACAATATATATACATATATATTCAGCCATGTGTAATGGAAGTAAATTTTCACAGAAGCTCAGAATGTTAGGAGTTGGAAGGGACCTCAAAAGATTGTCTAGTCCAGCTCCCCTGCCACAGCAGGATGCCCTACAGGTCACACAGAAGCGCATCCAGATGGGTTTTGAATACCTCCACAGAAGGAGACTCCACAACCTCTCTGGGCAGTCTGTGCCAGTGCTCTGGCACCTCAACTGGGAAAAATGTTTTTCTTGTATTCACATGGAATGTCCTATGCTTCAGCTTACAGCCATTGCCTCTTGTCCTGTCACTGGGCTTCACTGAGAAGAGCCTGACCCCATCCTCCTGACACCCACCCTTCACATATTTGTAAGTATGATGTCACCGCTTAGTCTCCTCTTCTCCAAGCTAAAGAGACCCAGCTCCCTCAGCCTTTTCTCATCAGGAAGATGTTCTGCCCCCTTCATCATCTTTGTGGCTCTGTGTTGGCCTCTTTCCAGCAGTTCCCTATCCTTCTTCCACTGAGGGGCCCAGAACTGGACACAATATTCCAGATGTGGCCTCACCAGGGTAGAGTAAAGGGGGAGAAGAATCTCTCTTGACCTACTAACCACACCCCTTCTAATCCACCCCAGAATCCCATTGGCCCTCCTGGCCACAAATTTGTTATTAATTCCATTTATAGTAATAGAAATATAGCATAATAAAGTATGCAAGTGAAATATAATTCAAGTACCATTGGTGGTACTGTTATTATGTTGCATTAGCAGACTAACTTGTATTGGTAAAGTAACACTGCACTCAATAATATTTATGTTCATCACAATAACGCTGAGCTATAATTCATGAAAGAAATGATCTTTGGTAGAAATCAAATTATATTAGTGCTTCACTAGAAAAATATATTTTTTTCTCAGACATCTGTATTAGTGTCTTTAAAATCATCTTCTGCAAGTTAAATAGAAGCATGCTTTTACTACTCTTGCATCCTTTAATGAAATCCACTGGAGAACTGAATGTCGCCATCCTGGACCAGGACCTGCTCTTAAGCTCTCTGTGTCAGTAAGCATGGAATGCTGTGAGGTCAGGCAACACACTTAAATCAGCTTTTATCTCAAAGTAGGCTACAGAAGAACAAACAAAGTATTTTTTCACCAAGTATAAATATCTGATACTAATTACAAATGTTTAGAAATAAAAAGATGTAATGTATATCCACCTAGCATTTCAGCTTTCAGGGTCCAGTTCACCTTGCAGAGGTCAGCTAGGAACCTGAATGATGCTTCACAGCCTCTCTCTCTGAAGTAGTTGACATTAGCAAACTGACTTTGTCCAACTGCATTCATGGAGGTAGATCCTGGATTTACTATTCCTGTTTCACAAATACCATAATTCTCTTGCTGAGGTTTAACAGAATGAAAGTTCCCTCTGCAAGACTCAGGATTTTGGGCAAAGTTTCAACTTTCCTGCCACCAGAAAAGTGTCTGCTTTATCTAACCTGGAAAAGTTAATGTCTCTTGGGTATGATCCAGGGCTAACCTTATTTTTCCATATAGCAAATGAAGGATTATTTTCAAGGTGAGCTGAGCAAGTAGCTAAGTCATTCACTGTAGGTAAAAAGCATTTCATACTTACTAAGCTGATGTATGGTATCTCTACACATTGATCCTGATATTATCTAGAAACATCTAACTGGACACATGATACTGACATATGCATTGTACTGATGCTACAGTTTTCTTTTGGCTTTTGATTGAAAGACAATTTCAAAGGTCATGGCACTAATGCATCTCTTTGGATGGATTTTGCTTGTGTTTTTTTGAGCAATAAAGTAGCAACAGAATAAACTACATGCAGTGACAAGTTATGTTAATAAACTGAGTTTCTACTGAGAAATAATTTGTGCCTTGTTCTTCATTTCAGTTTATCTACATGGAACTTTTAAAAGTTATGTTTCAGCTGTCCTTGTAGACTGTGGGAGACACTTTCTACAACACTGGCAAGTTTTAAAAAGTTGCCAAATAAAGGATGTGGATTACAGCCTGGATTTTTGTAGCAAATAAAGAAGAAAAAAATGTTAGCTTATCATAGACTATGCCTCCATGAAAAAAGAAGAGGACCATAACATATGAGCAGGTAATACTTTAAATATTATGGTTATGCAAAAAAAAAGTTGACATAATTTGTTTATATTGAAAAGTATTATCTTGGATTAGAACACTTTCTGCCTTAACAGAAAATTGGTCTTTACATCCATCACAGTGTGCCTGCACACTTGGCTACAATCCTGGGTTTAGCAGCTTATGCATAAATATGTTGCACAGACATGAGAACTGGCAACCTATACAAAGCTTGTGTCTACTTTTCAACCTGCTTTTTTTTGTTTTCTTCTATTTTTGGGGTTTTTTTCTTTTCATTTCTTACAAGGACCTAGCAGTTTCTGCAGAACTTCAGGCAGGAAGCAATTTGCATATGCAAGTGCAAAAAGTGCAAATAGGATGACACTGGAGAGAGAGAGAGACCTACAATTTAATTGTTTCTCTTAGTTAAATTCAGAGAAAATCTGTGATCTGTGGGGATTACTCAGAATCTCTTAGGAGGCAGTAAAAATCTTATGTTGATAAAAGTCACTTTGAATCTAACCTTTTTGTGTGAAGAGGTGTTTTTCTTTTCCATCTCCCTGCTAAATTCTGGCAAGCTCTTAGTGTTATCTAGAGCCAGTAGCATTTCTGCAGCTTCAGGAGATGATCTACAGAATCCTAAGGAATCTGCATTAGCATCTCCATGGTTTGGCTAGGTTTTGTGTTCCTTGAAGACTGCTCTGGGGATTGTATACACTTCAGGCCAGTGTGTTGATGGATGTTTGGTGATGCTATATAAATATTTTCTTACTTTTTGCACTATATTAAGTATTACAGGTGGAGAATAGGTGTTCTGTATCTCAGCTAGAGTGATTGTGGTAGGTCTTATCAGAAAGACCAGCTTAAAATGACTGCTTATATTTAAAAATTCATTTCCACTTAGGACATTAAAAAAATGCTAAGAATCTACTTATTCTTTGTTTATATATTTTGTGGCTGTGCCACTTTCCCTAAATATTCCATTATGAAAGGATATGGATGTATTCAGAGAAATTAGTATCACACTAAAGGACACAGCTTTGTTCTAACTCATTTGCAGTAGGGTGCCTGCTGTAGTAATTTTCAAGTTAAAAAAGGAACAGCATTCTATTTCTGTAAGGCCACAAGAATGGGATTTTATAGACTGCTATTCCCAAGGGCAGGCCCGTGGGAAAAGTTGTCATAAACTGTCTCCCACCATTGTATTGTCCAGCAGACCTAAAAAAGACAACAAATGTCTTTTCCTTTCTTTTCAAAGAAACATGTATCATTGTAATTCTATTGTTTAATCACTATGCATTACAAGTAATATATGTGAATTAAAAAAAAAAAAAAGTCCAAATCTTATCACTGGTAGTTGCAGCATGATTAAAAATGAGATTGCTTTCTCCCAAGAGAAATGATGCAACACTCTTCTAGTTCATTATGAAGAGCCTAATGATCTTGGTCCCTCAAAAAATCTTTGCAAGTGGCCTTCTAGTGCTTCTTTTAATATCAGCCTTCTCTCATAAAGTAGTTGTATTTCAAGATGCCCATTTAATAACATGTTGCTCAAAGCTGTAATGACACTTGGCATTGCAGTAGAATTTTTCAATGACTTGTTAAAGCAGACTGAGAGATTGTATATTAAATAGATGTAGATGGAAGAAAAAGGAACATTGAACTGCCACCTTATGCCTTTCTCTAACTTTTGGTTGTGATTATTAGGGCAGGTGAGAAGAAATTTGTTGTCTCAAAGTTTTTGATTATTTCAGGATACATACACAAGGTCCTTCAAAATGCAGATTGTCTCATTTTCTAGAAAATCCTGCAGAAGAAGAATGACAAAGAAAAAATACTGCTTTTTTTTCCCCACAGAACATATTTTTTATCTTTTTTCTTTATTCACATGTTCATATAAATGCATAAAACCACCACCACCAGAGCCCATGCAGCTATGAAACCTTGAAGTAAAGCTGCTTCTTGAGAAGGATTGCCTGCAGTAGGAGAAATGCCAACTTATTAGAAAGGTATCAAAGCCACAGTGTATGCTGGGGAAAACAACAACAGAAAACATGGCTCAAAGAGAGGTACAGCTGACCCCCTAAGCACAAATACCATTTCATTCCTGTGGAACAGATACAGACCTCAGCAGTGGTGGGGCGTTGGTCAGAGGGACATGATTTACCCATCCAAGACCTCTGGAGACTGAGCAGAATCTGGTCTTGTGTGCCTTCTACCATACAGTCTAAGGGCTTGAGCAAATAGGAAAGATTCTGCCCAGCCTCAAATGCAGACAATATAAGCATTTACAAGAACAACTAAGCTGAGATCAAAGGATTTCAGGGGCCTGGGTGCAGCATCGTCCCTGCTTTATGCAAGAATTGAGATAAGAAATCTAGTCCAGGAATATGATTTAAGGATCCAGGCTATAAATAATGCTAGTGCTGTCCTGAAAGCCAGCTGGCTTGGGACCATTTGACTCACCCACAGAAGCCTTCTGAAGGTACAAAGCCAGGCTGTGGTATGGATGATGGTGGTTTTTTTCATCTCCTTTTTCTCAAATCTTCTTGGGTAATTTTTACTGCCTTATTGGACAGTAAAAAGCATAGCTAAGTCATACTATACTGAGTTGAAAAAACCCCACCTTTTTCATTATCCAAGTCTGTCTAATCATTATTCATTAAAAACAGGTTTCCACTTAAAGGGAAAACTGCTTTTCATATTGTCTTTGGGCTATCTCAGAAGACTACTCTTTAGGAAAAGGTCCCTCAGGCAAATCAAACCAGTAGAAAACAGAAACTTTTCTTCAAAGTCTGTTTTGTTTTTGTATTCATATAATGTCAAAACAGGAAACATAAACAGGCATTGGGACTAGTGATGCAGACTGTTAACACAATACCAGTGTTTGGGCAAGGTGAGAAACAGGTTCACAAATCCTCTTTGGAATTTGGACACTTCCTCCAACTGAAAACAAGCAGACAAACATCAGGGAAGACAAGTTAAGAATAACTTGACTCTCCAGTTTCTCCTCAGGTCCCATGGCTGCCCCATCCCTGGCTGTGTTCAAGGTCAGGTGGAATGTGGCCCTGGGCAGCCTCATCTAGTGGGTGGCGTCCCTTCCCATGGCAGGGGGGTTGGAGCTCTGTGATTTTTAAGGTCCCTTCCAACCCAGGCCATTCTATGATTTTATGATCTTCTTTAGCAAATAATAAATATGTTAATTCTCTCCTAAATTCTTGTTTGGAACAAGCTAGTCAATTCTCCCTCTGTGACATAGCTCAGGAAATGTTTTGCTCCAGTAATGACTTCTCAGAGCCACTGTGGGCAAGATCTGGGTCTCCCTGCTCTACACTGATTTTAACACTGTCTCAGCAGGTTCAGAGTCCTCAGCTAACACTCCTCACCTTTACTCCATACTCCAATGTATGGTATGTCTACCATCAGTATTCTACCATCCTGCTGGGCTTTGTGGCATTCTCCATTTTATTTTAGGTACTTTCAACAGCAAAATTGCAACAAACTGATACATCTTTTGTGGTTTAAATGGGTACCACATGAGATTCAGAAGACATTCAGGAGAGGGCTTTGGGTTCAGTGCACACAGCTTGCGTGCTTCAAAAAGCATCATTGTCTGCAGTGAGAACGTGACCCACACTGCGCAACTTGGCCTGGACTTCAGGGAATGGCCCCAGGGGACAAAGTCACTGGCAGTGTAGACATAGTTACACTCTAGTAGAGTAATGTAGTGAAAACTACTCCCTAAAAAAGTTGTGTGATGTTTCATGGGTGGCTTCAGAGTTTTATTTGTTATGGGTTGGGGTTACATGCACACTGTAGCACACACAGCTCAAAATGTCAAAGCCACAGATTTAAGAAGCTAGCTTCTTCAATGGAGGACAACCCCTACCACTAAAAAAAAAGAAACCCAAAATCAAACAAAACCCAACAATAATAAAATCTTTGAAGTGTGAACCTGGGATGTCTAATTTTTAGGACCATCTAACACCTAGAAAGCACAAACCCTGTATTATGTTGCTGCATTAATTGAAGGAAAGTAGAAAATTCTCAAAAAAGAGCCCATGTCTTTCTAGAAATTTTTATTAATCTCTTGCTTTCACACAAAGGAGAGACAGACAGACAGACTGAAAGAGGAGGAAAAGCTAATTCTGATTGAACTAAATAAAGGCATGAGAGAGAAAATATTATTCAGTGAAAAATGTCCATAGGCTAAGGTGAATAATTGCATTTAATAATCCTTTTCCCAGGCATTAATGAAATTAATTTGGACCAGCCTGTTCTCTCTCTCTTTCTCTTTCATTTTCAGTACTGCTCATAAGAAATTTAATCTTATAAAGCTTCTAAGGATATATATACTTCCTAGATTTAACTTAGAGTTTATATGAATATCTGATGGGAGTTGTTTTTTCCTAAGATTATGAGGGAATTATTTCCATCTGGTGTCCTTAAAATAATACCCAATATACTTTAACAAGAAGTACATTTCTCATTTCAAATGCAAAATTACTCAAACAGTGAGTAAAAATGAAGTGCTAACTTCATTGGCTGACTTCATATCAAATAATGCTTCTCTATGTTTCAATGATCAGATTTAGTTAGTGAAAGAGGGTGTCACTTTTGACTGGTATGATGTGGAGGGTTGTTTTTAATTAGATAAGACCCTGTGAAAATTAAGAACTTCAACAAAATTCTTATACTCCTGAGGAAAATGACCTGATCTAACTTGTTAGCAAGAGATGATTGAATAAAAACCAGTTACTTTTATTTGAGATATACTTATTTTTAGTCTGCTTGTGCTCAGCTTTATAGAACTTCATTCACTAAAGAAAAGTTCTCTTCATAAAAAGTAGTCTTCTGGGATTCCCCAAAGAGAACATGGTTTTTCTGAGGGGGATGGGAGAAGGAGGATGGGAACAGTATAGTAATATTTCCTTGGTCATTTGTGGACTTCATTTCCTACAGAGTAAGACATTTATATACTCTGTCTGTAGTTGTCCATCTAACACTATGGATTCATAGAATAATTTTGTTCCAGAAAAGTTCCATAAGGAAATAAGCAGATCTGATACATTTTTTTCAAGAGGGAACTGAAAAATAAGGGTGAAAATAGAAGGAGACCCTTTGGGCATAATTAGAAGCAATTGGCCCCTCAGGTCTGAGAACTAAAGTTTGCCAAGATAAAAAGAGTAAGTTTCCTGAAGAGGAATAGTAGGGAGAAAACAGAGCTGATAGTAATGCTGTCAGTCTCAGATATGAGGAATTGTTGTCAATTAGAATACTTAAACATGTGAAAACTGTCTTTGACACTAAGATTTTTGAAGAATAAATATGATTGTGGTTTTTTATTTACCTTCATCGTGTTTCTTTAACCGTTCATTTTGTAGAGTTTCACCACTGAAAGGGTAGAAGTTTAACATTTATGTACAGATTTTATGAATAACTGACTAATTGGATATATCTCCTGCAAATAGTTGTCATCATTGACATTGATACCATATCTTAATCCAATTTCAATTCCACTGCAAAAAACTTTGGGTTTGATTTTGAACAGAAGACCGTGACTGTGTGTCATGGTCTCAGTTAATGGAGCTGGATATTCCTCTTCCACTTAGTCTGTCCTGACTCTTTGTCTATTTTTTTTTCCTGCTTGACCTGTTGCTGTCACACACCTCTTGCAGTCTACAGAAAGTCTTGTAAAAACCTAGACTAGGTGTAACTTACCTGTATCCTAGGCTGAAGCTGCATGTTTGCAAGCAGCTGAGTGGACCTAGCAGCCTGCCAGAACTCCTGTCTCACTTGGCCCTCTTTCCCATCTCCTTGCACTCAGCCTTGCCTGGGAAGGGCCCTGTGCTGCTGCCTCTGGGGCTTACTGTGTCCTCCTAACATCTTTTCACTTACTGACTTGCCTGCTCCTCCACTGTGGAAAGGAGAAGCTTTCTGTGGGCTAGAAAGAGTTAATCAGAAAGGCATGAGCGAGGTGTTGAACAGAGCTATTCTCTCAAAGGAGAGAAGGGCAAGGGGAGGAATGGAGATGTGCAGGACCATGCAGTGCAGGGAAGTAGGAGATATGGTTGAGGGCTGGGCACACCACCATCAAGGAAGAGGCAGAGCATGGTTACTAAAAGCTTGCCAGGAACTTTGTAAGACTGTCAATATTGCTTCTGCAGTCTCTTTAAGAAAAGGGCATTGGTTGTGGAAGGAGCAATGCTGGGAATCTGGGGCACATTTTAAGGTTGCCTGGTGTCCCCACCATTTGAGAGCTGTTCTGGCCCTCTTCTACCCACTCCTATGACCTAACTGCTATGGAAAGGTTTCATTTTCTCCTAACTTTCACTGAGATCAGTGATAGACTGAGCATCAGCTGAATGGAAATTTATCTCTTTCTTTTTGAAGTCTTCTAACTGTTAAGCTGCCCTGAAATGTGCTTTTGATCCTGTAAGCTTACTAAAGTGGGAGACAAAGCAGGATTACAGAAAGGCCTTGATTTTCTCTTGATATGTGGGTGTTAGCACACTAGGTAGAATATCAATTTGTAGATTACCTGGGACACAAACCTCTGTCACCTACAAATGTACTGCCACTACTAAAAAGAGTGTCTTACTACTAAAAAGAGTTTGCCCTACTTCAGTGCTTGTTAAGCTTCTAGCATAGATGATCTGTGCATATAGTTTATTTCAATCAAAATATGCCTCTTGCCTGAAAAGTTTCAAACTTAATTTCAAACTAAGTGACAGATGCTTACAAATATATTGAATAGAAAGAGTTAAGGTACACAGCTCTTATTTGTGTCAGGGTCTGCTTTTCTGAAGTTATGAAGAGGGCTATAGTCTTCAAGAGGATGTTTTTGATACTCAGTAACTAAATAGGTAACTTGTGTCAATTTTGGCAGTTAGGGTGTGGCAAGTTTAATCACCTTTTAACCCAAATATTGTCATATGCTATGTCTGTGTCTATAGATACACTGTGTCTATAGATGTGCTTCTAGGTCAGCTGAGCTCATAATAAAACAAGTTATTTGTGAAAAAAACATTGCACCTAAAACTTTTGCTGAAACTTTGATACTAATTAACAATCTAATGTTTTCAAAACAGTTTACATTATTAAAGCCCAAAAGTTTACATTATTAAAGCCCAAAATAGGGCCTTGATACTTTTTTCAGTTAGGATAAAAAGTTTATTATATGAAACAGCTATGTTTTTAGTAAAATATTTATTCACAATATAAACAAAGTGTCTTGCTTGCATAAACTGCAAGAAAGTTTTTTTTTTCTTGCTCAGAAATACTCAGATATGCCACCTGAGCTTGCTTGCTGAAAAAGCTTTGGCTTCTTTTCTTCTTCCTAGCCTTATGCTTAAACTCCATCTGCCACTTTGCCCTCTCAGAAACCTACAGCTATTGCTTATATCATCACCCTTACACTGGCTTCCAGATTAGACTTGAAGAAAATGCATGACTAGATGCTTGAACAATAGCCCTTTTTATCTGCCACTGATTTTATTCTGGGCTTTTTGTGCAGTCATGATGGAATACCAAACTAAATGGAGACCTATGAAAATCTTCATCTGAATGTTAGAGTCTAACATCTCAGTACTCTGGTATTTCCTTCCAAATTAGTTGTTGTTTTAATATCCGAAAGAGCTTAGTTGATCTTTTGTTGTGCCTCATGATATGTGGCTGGGAAACTGACTGGCTGTATGAGTTGTTCCTTTTGGCTCAAGACTCATGTCATCTTGCAGCCATTTGCTCCCTTCTGCAAAACAAGATATTGTAAATAAACATAGACTTAGAAATACTACTCTGTATCTTGTGTAAGACAGGAAAATTAACCAGAATATAAACCTTGGTATGAGTTCTTCCATGGTGGCTGTCCTAAAGTGGCTATGCAGTGACTCTTCAAATATTGGAGTCCTGGTTTGCATTTGAAAGTGACTAATTCAGTTTGGTGGTTTTACTTTCAGCTATGACTCAGAATTTTAAATAATTTCACTTTCTGAAATTAACAGCATGTTTTCACAGTGTCTGCTTCTAGTACTGATAGTGCTTGATGTTTAGAGTTACTACCAAGGATTGGCATGCAGACCAAAGTCTCTGCTAAATCCTGTGTATCACACAGGGAGTGCAGAATGTAAAAGGCCACACCTGCAGGGAGAAGTGGACTGGACAGGCAAACCTAAACTGACCAACATCCCAAATCCAGCTCTTGAATGCAGTTCCTGTCTGCTGCTGAGTCTAACATGGGAATCCTGCCAACAGCATAAGTGGTGATGGTGAAGTAATTGCCATCATTGGGGCTGGGTATTGGTTGTAAATATATTTGTATATATTTAATGTTATTGTTATTATTTCACTAAAGTACTTATATTTTTCTTTTCCAATCTATAAGTGTCTCTCCCTTATTCCTTTTTCCTTCCCCTTTAGGAAGTAACAGGTGTTAATAACAAGTATCTGTCACTCATTTAGTGGCAGCCTAGTCCTAACCTTTGACATCTGGAAACTCCAATAGTTTCCACTGAGGAAGCATGACATCCACCTTCGTATGGAAAATATAGAATTGCTGATATACAAAATATAATTTTCAGTGATTATTCTAGGAAAATTCCTCATCACATAAGCTACACATTTCTAATTTTTTCTTCATTAAGGATCACTCAGCCTAGGCAATTTTAGTCTTTTGTGCCAATTAGAAATCAGTAAACAATTTCACTTAGCTCCTCCTTTTCCTTCCACTTCATCTATCATAGTGTTTGTTTTCAAATTTCATATGGTTTTGTGGATTTCTTTCACTGTCCAGTAATTAATAAGGAGTTGGAAACAAGTTCCACAGGTTAAACTGAAACATTGAAAGCAGAAGTATTTTTGGAGTAAGGTAGAACATATATTTTTGTTGTGGGGATACGGAGTTAAACTTTTCTCTGCTTTCTACACTGTGATGGGTCAGAAAGGAATTTTTGGTCCCTGGGAAAATTAAGGTAATATCTGGAAAAAAAAAACCCAACAGATTATCAAGGCTCAGGTTTCTGATTCATTGTGTGTTTACTCATTGGCCATACACACAGCATAATGCTTTGCTACAATGGCACATTATTTTGCTCTCTCAAAAGATCGAAAGGCCTTTCTTTTCTCAGTCTCCCTAGTAAATTACAGAAAATTATTTTATGTCTCAGTGCCTATGCAAAAACAAAGATCCAAACTCCACAGAAAACTGACTGCAGGGTAAAACAGATTATGCATTGCCTCTGAGCTTTCCAGGCATTCATCTGAAGGCTGAAGCAGAGATATTTATATAGTGCATCATATTCCAACAAATTTCCTATTAAACTAGAGGAATGATAATTACAGAGTGTATTATATTACTCCACATTTAATGAAGGGCACAGGGATATGAAGTACGAGGCAGAGGAACAAGTTCTAAAGAAAAGACATAGGGTGGATATAGTATCCTTCAGAAAATGTGAGTATTGTTCTGTTTCTTCCTACATCTCGTTCCATTTCTTATTTCCTTTCTCTGTTGCATTTTATATTTGTTCTTCTTCATATCACTGGTGTGCCACCTTCTTGTAGTTATCCTGTCTATATAACTGTGGTGCTATATTTAAAACTCCCACTTCCCAGACTTCTCTGAAAGTTTAGAATACCTTCTGTCACTTGGATGACAAAGCTGCTAAACGTCCATGGGGGTTGGACTGGACAGTCTCCAGGTATCCCTTTCTAGTTGTATTCTTATTCCATAGTATTGATTTGATTCTGTGGTTTGAGCATGGACAAGGGAGCATGTACCTGATAACTGCCCAATTTGAGGACAGAACTGCACCTTTTCTGGGTCAACTACTGGCTCTGGGTTTATGTACGGTAACATGTACCTGAGAAAACAGATGTTCATTTGCTTCCCTGCTGTTCTTTCAGCTTTCCTAATGTGGGAAACAAAATCAAATGCAAAATAATCCGTATCCCTCAAGCATTCTGCAGTGTCTCTGCCAACAATAGAGATCTTGTTCTTTCATACTCCCTTAAAACCCTTCACATGAAACACTTAGCTCTGCTTTTTCTCGCCCTCAGTTGAGACCAGTCTGTTGTATCCAGCCACTGCAAGCTGGCATCTGCACAAGAATGTTTTATGGGGCTGTGCATGTTCAGATGAAATATGCTCCAGTGTGCTCTGCTGTGCTTGTGTGTCTGGGTGAGTGTGTGCCAGGGCAGGAGGAGAGGAGCAGGCCACTCACAAAGAGCAAGCTGGCACTTACCCATCACTATCTGAATTTTGAACGGCAGGAGGTATGTATATGTGGCTGTGGATATAGCTTTAAGATTGAGTTTGATTTTACACATGCTGGCAACCTACAGACTACAGATTAATGATGGCTACTGAACACATCCCTCCTTCCTGCATTGTCATTCAACACAAACGTGCTTGCTACATGTGTCCTCTCTGCACTGGAGCTAACAACAGCTTTCCAAATAATCTCTGTTGCAATAGTAGAAAGCCCTATAGTTTGTGGGGGGGCATGTATTCCTGGGAAAAAAAGTGAAAATAAGGAAATTAGAAAGGCATGTTCAGAATCTGACTACTATCCTAAGGCACAGTCTCACTAACAGTGCTTCCTGCCAAATGCTGTTTCACTTGCCTTCAGAACTGTCTGTATTAATGACTACCTCCACTTAGAAGTTATTTACATAAAGTATTGTTCTCCTGTCATTACTACAGATAACAGCTCCTTGCTAGGTGAGCTGAAAAAGAAATAGACAGAGCAGGTTGCAAATGAATTCACAGAAAGCTGGGTTTAATGCAGTGGTAGGAAGGATGAAGTCCCATAATGTCCCCACCATGCACAAGGGCTAATACATCACTACTGGGGATGCCCTTACACAAGACCCCCACAGGTAGGTCTTCATAGTGAAGATGCCAATCTGTGCTAAGGTAGTCTATGTTTCACTAGGCCTTGTCATTGGATGTGTTTGTTTCCTTAAAAAAAAGACAACATACAGATTCTTGAGGAGAAATCACAGGAAAGAGCAGATATGCTCAGTGTCTGAGCTGGTGAGCACTCTTCCATACTCTCTGAGCGAAAAGTGTGATGTCATGCCCTTGCAACTGGCAGTGAAGAACTTTATGCAGAGAGAGATGCCACCTGCTTGCCTGCCAAGTCTGTTGTTGACACACTGCACCCACCCCTACCTTGAATCAGCTTTGAATGCCTGGTGGCAGATAAACATACAAAAGAGTAGGTCTGAAACATTGTATCCCTCCCTTAAATTTAAGTGGCTTCCAAGAGAAAAGTCAAATATTCAAATATGTAGTGATACTTAGGTGGGATTTAAACTACACAAAAGGAGCTGCTTTTGTGCTTTTGGCCTGTGACACACAATCAGCCAGAAATTTTATCTCAAAAGCAAACCTCATTGTATGCAAGTCCATTCATCATACAAGACATGTTTTTAAAGACAGTTCTAATATGCTTTCAATAGGCTTGTGCTCCAAAGGGTGCTAGACTGATACTATCATTAGATAGCAAGTGACTCTTCATCTAAGCAAGAGAGAAATCCACTGTAAAGCCTATGTCTAAAACCAATTTTCACTACAGTTGTCTGTTGCTGAAACATCAGTGCTTCCTGATCTCATTCTAATACGACTCAGAGAGCACTTTATTGTTTTGGGTTTTTTGCCCTAAAATATAAAACTTGATGACTTACAACAGCTGTAATGACTAGAACCCAAAAGTTAATAACATTTTTACTGAAATGAATAGACATTTAGAGACATAATTGCTACATGAGTTATATAATTTACATTTATTTTAGGTGTATATTAATATATAGTTAGTATATATTAATATGTACCAATACCTTGAGAAAGTCCTGTAATAATCAGATATATTAAAAAGTTGGATGAATAATTAGTTCTCAGATAATGTACATTTTCTAGCTTTCTCAGCACATTTATCTAACAGATTTTGTCACTTTTCCATTGCAGGCAGAAATGTAGTTAGGCTGATGACTTGTTTATCAGAAAAATTATTTGCTATTAAGGGAAAGTTTAAATTAAAGCAATCTATTCTTCTTTATCTACATCGTGCAGTCAATTTGAACATGTTAGCTGTGTTGTACGATTGATATGCTGGAGGGGAGGGATGCCACCTGGTACAACTCCAATGTAGGTAAGGAGTTATAAGTAGAGACACTAAAAGTCTTTATTTTAAGAGTGAAGATTGATGTTCAGTTGAGAAGACCTGGGGAGACCATGGGTTCTTTATTACTGCCATGTAAAAATTACTTGCTTCAGGATTGACAAAGATACCACTGACTCTGTACTGAATAGTAGGAAGGGCTATTATTCTAGCCTGCATTCCTAAAATAACAAAGCAAGTGGAAGAAAAGAATTTGAAGATTTACAACTAGCAGGAACTTCTGATAAGATATTTCAGATCATATTTCTAGATACATGGGAGAGGAAAACTTGGAGATAGTTGTGAGTAGGGGGAAAAGAACAGGTGATTTCTCACAAGCTGCAATCCCTGACTTTTACCACTACGACGCTTATTTATTTTTGTATCTTTGTTATTCTACCTGCTTAATATAACAAAGTTTATCTAGACACACCTTAACATGAGTTAGATCCACATAAGATTTAATACTAGGTCTTTAATAAAAAATGGTTAATAGATTTTTTGCTGAAAATACTTTAGTATTTTTGTAAAGCTTCCATTGACAAGATGTTCTAGTTTGCTATTCCTAGAGGTAGACAGAAAAGGTCAAATGAGTTGAAGAGGGAAACAACCAGAAGCAGCTTAAGTTTAAAAGACTGAAAAAGTTTGCACACAAAAAAGAACAATAGTCCTTGGAATAAACAATACAGATACTGTGCTTGGCTGAATTCTAAATGGAAAATTTTTGTAGACGCTAATCGGCTTTTAACATGGTTAAGCAAATATTCCCAATAGGTGGATAAAATAGAACTGGTGCTCTTTTTCTAAGGCACAAACTTGAATCTTTGTCCTCAGGGGTACAGTGGGAAGTAAATCCTTGATATCAGTGCTTGCAGCAAACAAATTGACAGACTCAAACTGGGTTTTTTGAACCCAGAGAAGCAATGTTTTAGTAAAAGCACTTTTAAACTCCTTTCTCTTCTCTATCTGTTTCCAACTGCAACAGCTGATGGATTTGGTTACTTTTGCCCTACTAGCTTTCTGAGGTCCTGGCTGTCATTAAGGACCACTGCCTGGAATGAGCAAAGTGTGCCTCATATAACTAGAAATTGGGCAAGCAGGGAGGGACTTATTTCCCTGATTTTCATAGATCTAGTTTCTGGGGAATAACTTTCAAAACTGAAGATCACACTTTGATGTTTCTGAAGATCTTTTGGTATGACCAAGTATCAGCTTTTTCCTTGCTATGCTCAGTCAACAGGCTTGTTCTTTGGATGGGTGGTTTTCCAGCTTGTTCTGTTGACATGTTTATCTGTTCTTAGTAGCAGACTGCTGTCAGATGATTGGAACAGGCTATGATGTGATTTTTCACATACTCAGGTGTGCATCAGCAGCAGTCCTTCGCTGGATATTATGTCTCCCTCCAGAACTGGCAGAATGATGAAAGAGAGATGGTCAACCTTTGCAGCACTGTATCACCTGCCTCAGATTTATTTGTTAAATATCACTAGTTTTTAAGGCTTTTCTAGTTGGCCTGGTTGATTTTGTGTCAAAATGGGTGAGAAATGCTAACCTGAGCTGTTACCTGCAAAGCTGCCAGCTTTGCTCTTGAAAGCAGTAACCTCAGGCAGAGGAGCGTGATAAACGGTGGGAAACTGCAACACACACAGCCTCTAGAGACTTCTCTGCAGATAATTTTTACTAGAGCTGTAGATTTGGTTGATTTCCAGGACTGCTAATGTTCAAAACATGTGTTGAAACAGAAAGAAACTTGTAATGAGACTGGAACCAATTAATGAAGAATCAGTCATAAATAAAGTTCAGTCCAGGAATTTATTTGGTGGCTTTGAAAGCAACTTAAATACCTTATTGATACAGAAGAGAAGTATTTAAGGCCAGAAAAATGGTTGTGAACAGAAAGGATGCACTCTTCAAAGAAAAAAAACCCACCTTGTTTTTCTTGTTTTGCTGCTTATTCCTTGAAGAGAATTTTACATTTCCAAGAAAAGTAAGATCTTAGCAAATAGATAGGATGTTTTGATATTTCAAATGCTCTATTTAGTTACCAGGATTGTATGATAGCTGCATCTGTCTTCTGCAGTTGAACTTTGGCATTGCTAGAGCACCATCATCACTTTAGAGAACCACACAGAAAAGCTGGAAATAGAAATGAAACGACTTTTTAACATAATGACAGTTAATAGTTTTCTGCATTGTAAATTTGCTTTCTTGTCTCTTTTAGTTCTGATTAAATGGTTATTTGCAATGTATAAGGTCCTTTATAAGCTGACAGAATAAATGCAGTAACCCTTGTAATGAATTCTATGATTTATATGCATGAGTATCATATAATTAACTGGTTAAAATGCATTAATAATTTGCTACTTTCTCCTCTTCTTTTATGCTTATTCTGTCCTTCCAGAGAAATTATAGAATTCCATGACCTGTAAATAAGGATTTCTTAATTATATCAGTCAAAAATTGCATGCATCTAAAAAAGACATGTATTTTTTAACATTGGTGTCAGGCACATATGTTCCCATCACTGGACACAAGACAAACAATGGATATTCTTCCTCTTACTCAACAGCTTAATCATTAAAGCATTTGCCTGGGAAGGAGACACAATTAAATCAAAAGGATTTCTCAACCTCTTGCTTGCCAGGCTGAGAGTAAGGCTGTGCTCCTCTCTCCCTTCGAATCAGGGTTGCTGTGCAAAACATAAAGCAAGCCTTCTGAGACCAGGGCAGAGAGAAGGTAAAAAGAGGCATGGCATGGCTTCCCACAGCCTGTGGAGCAGCACTGCTGGTGCAGGGTGAAGCGGTAGTGGACACTGTTTTCCCTCCGAGGCTATATTTTTTCCTTCTTGGTGTCTGACTTCTCAGAGCCTATAAGCCTGGCTACTGGATGGCCATAAGAAGGTGCAGGTGGTTTTGGGCCAGGTGTGCTGTGTGCCCAAGGGTCAGGAAAGACACACTGCTCCTCAGCGTTGGTCAACACAACGAGGTTTGTTAATGGACACAGAGTAAGGAGTAGAAAGAGTGCAGGAGTCGAGTCAGCTCATGGTTGGAGAGGTAGGGGTTGCACTAAGTGATAAGGATACAGAAAGAAGAAACATAGCAGAGTGAGCTCAGGCTAAAATCAGTCTGACCAAGACCAATAAGAGGTTCACTGGGAGAAGTTAGATTTCAGTCAAACTGTTCAGGCAGTTTTATCAACAGGAACTATATGAGAACTAATCACACAAGCAAACAGACAACTAACTTGACCAGCTGCTGCTATTTTAAATGTGATGGGCAAATATATTTTGGAGGAAAAGAGAGTTAACATATGTATGCTGCATAATTTTTGCCTTTTTTTTTTTTCCCTGAGGAAACTCTCACACAGGGTTTCAGTGCTTGCAGCCTGCATGAGTACAGCTGTGCAGTACACTTTGCAGTCAGACTACCAATACCCCATTTATAGCTGTACCATGTCCACATCTGGAAGCTATGGTGACCTCACCCTCTATCCAAGTTACAGCAACTTTTAAGATTAAGCCATCTGGGACAGTTTCAGAAGCCCAGTCTTTTCCTAAACAATTTGAAGTGTTTTCTTCCTAAATACTAACTCAAATGTTTACTGTCTACATGAAAACTGCTAATGGTAGGGCTTCTAAGGACAAATGGGATGCATGAGGCTTTAATTGCAGCTTATGACTCGATAGGACAGCACACAGAGCCGAGGTGGTGGCTAAAGGAGGAATTGGATAGTGACAAGACACAAAGGTTTAGGTGTGCAAGAGAGGAAATCTAAGGCTTTGGGGAGTTTTCAGCTATGGTCTAGCCTGAAATGCAGAACTGCTTGAATGATCCAAGCTGGAGCCAGATTTTGACTCTCAGTGAAAAAACCTTGGCGGTCTATTTGGAAATATAGATGGATTCATTATAGGCACCCCAGGGACATGGTAGGGTTGTGTGGTTCTGGCACATGCAGCCAAAGAGCAGGAAGGCTGACTGAGCTGCTGATGTCTGGGGAGCACTGTGCAGGGTGGGGTGCCCAGCAGAATCTTTTAATCAGTGCATGGGACTTGGCAATCCTGAGGCTCACTCTTGACAAAGGTTGGATTTGTGAAGAGTTTCTATAACATGCAATCACTCCTTCAGGGTGTATGATTGAAGTTTGTGGTAGTGACCTGTAAAGTTTACTAAGTCTAAACCCTGTCTCCTCCTCTATAACCACACCTCCACCCCCTCTAAGGTCTCCATCCTCCCCCCTATACTATAGGTACAATAGTATGCCTGCTTAAAACTGTCCTGTATATTAGTGATTCAATTTGAAATGTAGTGAGTACTCAAATACAGCACATAACAGCATTGTTCATTTGCACAACTCTTTTTTGATCCAAAGGTGAAAGCATAGCATTTAAAACAAAATCAAGAAAACACAGTGCTTACTGACTAAGGAAACTGGATTCTTCTGGAACAGTATGAAACAAGACTTCACAACAAACTGCCAAGTGGTACCACTATGTCAATGGGATAATTTCTTCTCAACTTCTGGTAAAGGAGTAATTGCCCCAAAGAACTCTTTGCATTATTCTCAGGGATGAGATCCAAAAGATTTAGATGCTATGTCTCTGCCTTCACTGATGCTATTAATTGGTTTTGAGACACATCCCCATTTTGTCATTTCTAAAGGTGAAGGCTGTTCTGTGTTTTGTTAATGATGACAGCATTGCTGAGAAAAAGGAAGGTCTAAAATATTTAACTTTAAGTACATGACAGATTAAATAACCTGTGGGGTCCTAATAATCATCAATCACAATGTAGGAGATGACAAGGTGAAATTTCTGAGATGACATTTTGTCACTTGGGGTAGTTACTTAAACTGACAAAAGCTATACATTTTGCTCTGCAGCTTCTTTACTCTAATTGGGCCAATTTTACTATTGTGCTATTATCTTGCACAGTAGAACTGGTGACAAAGAGGCTTTTATCTCAGTCGAGTATTTTTCCATGAACTCAAGAAAACATCTTTGCCAAAAAAGAATGAAAATTGTCCCTATATTTTATGACTGGACAGAAGCCCAATGATCATATCTGTCTGGAAGAAGTCTAATCTGTAGTTTTACTTCCTGCTTGCTTATTGTGGGATCTTGCAGAAAGGGCCACTGCTCAGGGAAACTATAATAGTGTTTGGGATTTTTCCTGTTATGTGTTGATATGGTGGAGGAAAAAGAAGGCTGAACTTCCATTCCCTCACTCTTCACAATTATAGCAGTCTGCTTTAATTTAGCCTTATTTTCTACAACACACTAGTACATAATAATTCCCTTTAGGCATGTAACAACACAGAACTTGATTGTGTTAGCACATGCTTCCGTGTAATTTTTGGGAAACAATACATTTTAGAAACATTGGAATTTTGGAAGATTTATCACCAATGACTACATGAAAAGTAGTAATGGAGTGGCTCTAAAAGTTCTTAATGTAGTGTGAAATCCTGAAACAACCCATCTTGTTAAAACTAAAAACATCTTGAGTATTACCATCCAGAAAATTTGGGCAACAATATCCTTAGTAACACACTTTTATTAACATGGAAGAAAATTACACTGGGGAGTAACATGGAGTCTTGTGAAGTGACCTGCCTAGCTGATCTAAACTACTGTCATTTCACAGAACTATTAAGCTGCTCAAATGTATTGGTATCAAGAAAAAGTAATTTATTAGAATAAGCATTTTTATTTCTGCATGATAGAAGTAGGAAAACACCAGTATTAATACTCTCCATGCCTTAAACAAAGATTGCCTTTGATTTTGTCTACTGAATTAGGACCCCGAAAGATCATCTAGTTCAACCCCCCCTGCCATAGCAGGATGCCCTAGACCAGGTCACACAGAAATGCTTCCAAATGGATTTTGAATATCTCCAGAGAAGGAGACTCCCCAAGCTCTCTGAGCAGTCTGTTCCAGTGCTCTGGCACCCTTACTGTGAAAAAATTTTTTCTTGTATTCACACGGAACTTCCTATGCTGCCTACTGCAGCTTTGCCTCATCTTTCTCCCAAGGCTCCTTACTCTCTCTGAGGTAGGTTGAAAGCCTCAGCAGGTTTACCTCTGCTTCTTAGGCTGACACCCTTTCATTCCCTCTCAGGAGCAGAGAGTTGCCAGAGCTCCCTCAGCAGCTCAGTCTTCCCCCCCAACCTCACCCCGTCATAGGCTTCTCACTGAAAAACTGCAATGAACTGTTGAAAAATGAAAAGAACGATGCCATCCTCATGGTATAAGCTCAGGTCTCATCTGAAAAGTCCTGTTATTTGCACTAAATTACTGAGTTGGCAAATGCCACTTCTTGCAAAAGAAATGCATTAACAACTTTCAGGCTGTTTGGTGGTAAATCGAATTCAAATCCCAATAGGCAGCTAATAGTAAGAATGGGATGTGAAAACCAACCTAAAGCAGGGCACAAACAAATTTAAAGTCATTAAGGAGCTACAAGAATCTTCTAAATCTGAAGTTGGAATAATTTTCATAATCACAAATACACTACAGGGTGGCACAAGATTTCAAAATGCATGATTAAGAAATGAAATGTATTATGAAGGAGTCTGCATCTAGTAGCATACATTCTAGCAGAAAATTATTCCAGAAGATGACAGGACTTAAGAAAGGATCTTGAATGGGACTGACACAATGCAATCTACTAATTATTTAGCTGTGCATAATATCTTTATTTAGAACAATAAAGTATATGTATATAATGTAAATTCCAAATTTGAACTGGTATAAAAAAGGATCTGGGAAAACATCTATCTTTAAGAAGACACATATATACATACACATCACATTTTATAAACTTTGTTGATTACCTTCAGTCATAATGTAACTATGCAAGACTGTGCTGACATTTACATTTGAAATAAATGAATTTGCCCATGATACAACCAGCAAATGTCTGTGTCTCTATCACTAAAGAGTCTGAAGTTTCCACGTTCCATCAATTTGATAACATAATAGCAACATGCCACCATTACTGTAGATCTGCATTTAATAGAGAATTGAATCTGATTCCTGAACTGAAGAATGCTGGATAATTCTTAAATGTAAATCTAACTCAAAATAGCTGTATTTTATACATACAGTTGGGTTTTCAATTTAACAGTTGTACTGTGTGTATTGAACAGTTTCAGCATATTACAATGAGAGAGCAACAGAGAAAACAGAGCTGGTGAAGATCAGAATCTAAAAAATGTGCAGGTTGTACACATACTCCATAGTACAGCACATTTTATAAGCTTACTTATAAAAGGACCTGTGATGAAATAAGTACCATTAATTTATTCAAGTAAACACACATCAAATGTCGAGTTGATCAGTATATGACTATCTGCTTTTTATTCTCACAAGGCCACTATTAATTGCATGCAAAGTTCATCTACTCCAAAGGAAATCTAAAACTGTTAATTTCTCACAAAACCATGGATATCTGAAAAACAAATTTTGTTGACTTTTGTATTAAGATTACAACTCTCATTTTTACCCAATTTCATTTGAAGAGAAAGGGTGCTCATTTTCTAACTGTGCTAATGCAGGGGCTCTGTCTACCCAAAAAGACTAAAAAAATGATCACTCTACAGAAGTTAAATCTGATACATGTGGGCAAAGAAACAATTATAGGACCATTTCTACCATGCCTACTCCCACAGAACAGTAACTTATTCTATTTCCATTGATTTCAAAGACGTCTTACAAGTCAGTAGGCTTTCAAAATCTCGCTATGTCCAAAAAAAGGGCCTGTCAGTTGGTAGACATATTGGGCACAAAACCATTCAAATAATTTCACAGTCACATTTCCAAGTGCCATGCCATCCACTGTATCCATGAATATCTAGGAAGTGTCCATCTGCTTTGCAAAATGATTGAGAACACCCAATGTTTTGTTCAGATCTCTCAAAAGGGGGTGCAAGGAACAGTAAAATCATGAGCTCCAACAACACTGTGTCACACTACTTTGTCATGTGTCATACTGCTACTTCATGTGTCATACTATAGTCTTCAGTGCATAGTCAAAGAACATTTGTGATGTGAAGCTGGAAGGTTTATACATGGATTTTCCTTCTCTTCTCATGTAGCCTTAAATTTGCCTTTCTCCATGGAAGAGACAAAAGTATCTGATAGTATTTGAAAGTGACTTACTATTTTAAGATATTACTTTTGGAAGGTGTATATTTTGCTGCAGTCTATCTGGGTTTCATGTATGCTTCAGCTTACAACAGATATTTTCTTTAGTATTCAACAGTAGACTAAGGAGCCTAAAACATTGTGCATTTTGAATATCAAATATAATGTGAGGCACACCAATGTGCAACATTACTATGTATTTGATTTTCTGGAAAAAATGCATTTAGGAAAACTAACATTCTTATGAACAAAGGACATTAATAAATACAAGATTTTTATTTAACTGAATCTAAGAAAAATACTGTAAAATCTCAAATGCATAAGCTTGCTTTGAGAAGGTATTGTATAGCAACATTGCCCCTCACTACAAGAAAGACACTGAGGTGCTGGAGCATGTCCAGAGAAGTGCAACAAAGCTGGTGAACTGTCTGAAGAATAAGTCTTATGAGGAGCAGCTGAGGGAACTGGGATTGTTTAGTCTAGAGAAGGCTCAGAGGAGACCTTACCTCTCTACACAACTACCTGAAAGAAAGTTGTAGCAAGGTGGGAATTGTTCTCTTTTCCCGGGTTACCAGTGAGAGGACACAAAGAAACGGCCTCAAGTTGCACCATGGGAGGTTTACATTGGTTGTTAGGAAAATTTTCTTCACAGAAAGAGTTGTTAAGCATTGGAGCAGGCTCCCCTGGAAAGAGGTGGAGTAACTGGCCCTAGAGGTGTTAAAAAACATGTNAAGGCTCAGAGGAGACCTTACCTCTCTACACAACTACCTGAAAGAAAGTTGTAGCAAGGTGGGAATTGTTCTCTTTTACCGGGTTACCAGTGAGAGGACACAAAGAAACGGCCTCAAGTTGCACCATGGGAGGTTTACATTGGTTGTTAGGAAAATTTTCTTCACAGAAAGAGTTGTTAAGCATTGGAGCAGGCTCCCCTGGAAAGAGGTGGAGTAACTGGCCCTAGAGGTGTTAAAAAACATGTACATGTGGCACTTAGTGACACGGTTTAGTTGCATGGTGGTGATAAGTTGACAGTTGGACTTGACGATCTTAGAAGTCTTTTCCAACCTTAATGATTGTGTGACTCTATGAAGTATTTAAGGTTTTTGTAAAAGGTGTAAGGACAATAGGTTCCACTTACTTGTGGATACTTTTCTGCTCTGTCAAAACCAATACATAGTTATTTTCCATATTACCAGTAAGGCACAAATTTCCCATCAGTTAGGTCATGTTGACATTTCTTTCACGGTAACTTTTAAATAAGTTTGAAACACATAGTCTTAGGACCTCATATGTAAAAAACTACACAGTGTCAAATGAGACTGAGCTGCACATGGGAAATTCTGTTGTTTGATTTTGCAGAGGTTAAATTTGGAATGCATTTGCTTTTTAGAAACCACGAGCAACCTTGATTATTTCTTATCAAGTAGTGAGTGCTCCAGCACATGCTGAATAAAAATGAAGGCCTAATTCTCACACTAAGCTTCTTTTGATCTGGTTTAAGTTTCTCAGATGATGCAAACCTGTAACTCTGTTAAAATTAATGGAACTATGCTAATTTATGCCAGCTGAGCAGGACTTGAGAACCCTTTTCCAACACCCAGGAAGTGCAAAAAGGCCTCAGTATAAATAAAAAACAGATCCACATGATCAAATCCTTGTATCAGTGAATTCATAAGAAGTTTTGACATTAATCTCAGTACAGCACAGCCACAGAGTGGCTACATGTACACATTAGCTCTGTCATCAAACATAGTATGGTTTTGAGTTTTTTTCTTTTTGGTAAGTATGAAAGACAAATCATTTTTACTGATAATACACCCACACACACACGCACACACACACACATGTATATATTATGTCATATTCTTTTTATGTATGGTTCTCAGAAAACTCAGTAGATTATTAAAACTTTCACAAGAATTCTTAAAAAAGTAAGTAACAACATACTTTAAAGAGAACAACTTTATGCAAAACATTAAAAAGGTGGTGTTTGGGTCTTTTTTTTTTTCTTTTGAAGATACTTAAAGTAAAACTTGTTGATCTGGTCAGTTTAATGACAGATGACAGTTTGTCATCTGAAGTGAGCCACCTTTACCTTTTGAAGTACAAACCCCTACTACAGATGAATAATTCATAGTCAGTATCTGGAAAGAGCCAAGATGAAAAGATGGACAACTACACTTGTAACTTTTACTATGGTATTTTTAGGATTTACTTAAAAATGCATGTCTGTACATCAGTCCTGTAAAGATTCCATGGATGCTACAACAGCAATAGATGCAGAAGACAAGTGGGAAACAAAGATTTTCTCTTTTGTTTCAAGAGAATTAATTTTAAAAGTGGAGAATGCCAGGATATTAAAGCTTACTAATCACTTAAACCACAATGCAAACATTAATTACAGCTGATGTAAGTAAAAGCTAAATACACTCTCAGCATCTTTCAGATTTCCTATGCTACACATTTAAAGACAAGGTATCAATGGTATGCACCTTCAGCATTCATAATGCATTTCATGGGTTTGTCTTTATTCTGATGTTTGAACGCAATTCAGACTCTTTACTTTCCCTTCCCTTGGCATGGCTGGAAATTTCACCAGTGTTCACATACCCAGCCATTACTCCTAATGCTTCAAAGCTCCATGAGGTAGTCACCTCCTGTTCACTTTGTCTTTATCTAGTATTTGCTCCTTATGAACACAGACCACCAACACTGATGAATTCTTGAGGCTTTCTGGGGTGGGCAACCAGCCACCTGGCCCCTGACAGAGACCACATGTTGCTGTACACACGACCTTTGCCAGGCATAAACACAGCTCCTTATATGTTCAAGGCTAGAACACAGGTCCTTTGCATGACTTTGCTTTCAAGTTTTATGTACAATATTGAAGAGTATGTTATCTGCATCCATTTCTGCATTTTCTGTCAGTTCAGAGAACTCCATCTGAAGACACCAAGGTAAGGTAGAGGACACAGAACTTAAGGAGGCAAAATTATTTATGACTTTCAATGATTACATGTAGTTGGAGGCATTTGAAAGATGCTTTTTGTTCAGGACATGTACTTTGTTTGCCAGAGTCAGCTGCAAGAACTAATGCAATTAAAAATTCCCAAATGCCACACAAGGTAGATATTCACATGAGATACAGTCCTGTTAAGTGCACACTCTTCTTGTCGTTGTCCAATTCAGTGTTGGTTTCACAGTAACAAACACAAATTGTCCTCATTTCTGTATCATGTCTATGGAGTCATGGGCAGCAACAACAGATGCATACTCAGTCTGTCACTCCAGAAGGAATACGAATGTGCTTAAAGCTGCTTCATTTATGAAGCGAACATGGAACTGTTACCTGCCTGAAGAGAAGAACAGAAAATACAATTTTGCTGATTAGTTTTCCTCTCCCCTCTGTATTACTAAACAGTAGAGCTTTTTACTGACATAAACATGGACACTTTTTCATATCATTTTGGCAATAGATAAATTCAATGACACTTGCATAGACTTTCTGTTATTCTGAAAGAAACATTATTGTTAAAAGATGTACTTTCCTGGTCCAAGAACACACTTCCATCATTGATGTCAGCCATGGAAATGAAACAATTCTTATGGTTTTAGAGAACTGTTATGTTTGTGCATTTTGGTATCTGGCAATCTCTGACAACAAACTTCCCTTTGAAGTCATCTGGACAAGCCAATATCAAACTGAGTTTCCATCTTTGGAAAAACCAAATGATTTGTCCAATGCAGTGACAATTTCCCTTCTCATCGAGCAGATGTTAGAACAAAGCAATTAACGAGACTGGAAATCTCTCAAGTTGTAGCAACTTAATCACAATGAACACTCTGGAATACACCTGACAGCGAGTGCTACAAAATGAACTGCAAAATCTGGATTGCCTGTTAACACTCTTATGTTGCTCTTCCACTCACAATGTAAAATGAAACATTCAGCACTTCCGGAATCTTCCAGACCCTTGCCAGAAATGCTGTGGGTTAAATATAGCACAACTCCTGCAGTAAGAACCCCTTGCCTAGAGATGTGCACTGTTCTGCAGAGCACAGCTGGGACTGAGAAAGCTCACTTGCCTTTGCTGCTCACTCCTACATACCAAAGCAAGCATGACGCATCTAATAAGGCTACAGAGACTGCAAACTGTGCTGAGTAAGCACCAATTAACGGAAGATCAGCTCTACTCAGTCTGTTCTCCTACACTCACCTGCTAGTTTAAGACTTGTGATTTTTTTGTGTTGTATGAGGGCATGGACCCAGGCTGCTGATGGCAATCAGAATCACTTTATTGTTCCAGAAGCTTGAATTTATACTTTTACAGAAAGGATAATGACCAATTACCTTCATACGGAAAGGGCACTGACCAATCAGTAACTAACACCTTCATATACAAAGTATGCCAACGAATTAGCAAGTGACACTTTCATATACAAAGGATACTGACCAAATAACAAGTAACACTTCATAAAAACAACTACCATAAATGTGATTAAACCAGTACACTACAAAGACATGTAAATATGATAAGATGCTGTGAGTTGTGGGGAGGATAGCATGCTAAGACTGTGTATGGTGTCAAGGCCTCTGTGCGCACCTGCAAAGCTCCTGCTAGCTGACTCTTACTTTCTCTCTCAGGCTATTTAACTTCTTTCTTGTGAGAAACTGACCTCTGCTTTGTCTAGTTTCTCTCCTGTAGGAGCTTGGCCTTTGTGGCCTATAATGACATACCACTATGATTTTTCATGAGCAAAGCGATATTCATGTGTGTATTCTTAATAGCTTCTTGAATTACTGCACGTGTTTTGTTCACCTTTTCTGCACAAACTTTGTTGGCCAAAGGACTCATTTTTTAGGTCATGATGCCTTGAAACAGCTATAGGACAACAGTTGAAGTCTTTTCTATCAGTTTTCATGCCAAAAAAGAGAGACAGTAGCTGTTCGTCATTTTGGAATTCTGTCATATTTCATTTTGTAACATTTAGATTGAAAGTTAAATGCCCAAAGATCTTAGGTACAAACAAAGCCTAATGGTAACAAGTTTTGTTTTATTTTTTTCTCCAAAACAGACTCTGAACCAAAGAAAACTCAACCTGGCTGAAAATGAGCATTGGTGAAGGAGTTATTTATGTTATTAAGTCTATGGTAAGACTCAACCATAAAAACTTACCTGTACATGAATCAGTAACAGTGTTGAGGGAGAAAAAGCAACAGCTACACTTGTAGATGTTCCTTTTCTTTTTGCTGCAACATACTGAAAAATAAAAGTACTTTATTACTACAATGCTAGTGTTTCAAGGAAATAGAATGGAAGCATTAATCAGTAAATTGCAATGAAAGGAAACCCAAGGTATTAGAATGTATGTTTGCTATTCAGTCCTCCTAGTTATAGATTCATTTTACAAATTTTGCAGGGAGGAAAATAAATATGATATATATTTAAGATGTCATCTCATGGAGAATGTAATCTGTTTAAATTTCCTGTTAAGGCAATCTCTTGGATGTAATTAACTGTTTTGCCTTTCCTCTTTTGTTCCTGTAAAGCACTGTTTAGTATCTCCTTGTGAAGTTAAATAGAAGAAGAATGTTCCACTTCACAAGTTTTAATACCTGTGAGAACGAGATGTAGGATGAGTTATCTGTAGCAAATAGCATACTTGGTGAATACACAGTCTTCCATTCTATGTACATGAAGAAAATTTGTTTTAAGAATGTGTTATTTTAGAACACTTAAACACTGAAAGTTTCAGCTCCTGTGACCAAACTGCTAGATCAGAACTTCCTCTATTCTGCCTTCAACAGCGAGCAGTACCAGGCATTTCACACAGTCTAAGAAGCCTACAGGTTAAGATGTGTCTTTCTGTCATCTGAATCAGGTCTTTTCCTTAATAGTTAAAATTTCCTCATAGTTAAAATTTGACCAAATATGCTAAAATACAAAGTTAAATAATACCCCCATGCTTTAGCATGAACTATTCTAACTTAAAATACCCCTAAATCCTACCCTGAATTTCACAGACTTCTTTGCCCAAGTCATGTCCAAGCAACTTTGAAGGTTTTCAACTATTATTTCTAAGGTATATTCAATTGAGTTACACAGGGGTTTTTTCTGCTTAAAAAATGAGATAAAGCAATGTTTAAGTATAACTACAGCCATGATTCATTTCAGGATGACCTTGGGAAGTTATTAGGATTTGAATAGTTCTCATTAACTTTCTATGAACATTAAAGCAATCCTGGAAAACTCATATGCTTATGCATACACACCTGGGGGAATGTAAAAAAAGTGAAAGAACATAAAAAAATGTTAATGTAAAAAAATGTTTAGAAGAATTTAGGAGCACAGCCAGGAAACTACTGCTTTCTCTTTATCTACATAATATCAACCTAGTTTCACACTATACAGCAAATAAAAAAATTCACCTTTTTTTGTTTGCTTCCCCTATAGGTCTCAGCAATCCTTTCTCACAGTGGGAGTAAGGACAGATAAAGTCCCTTTAGTAAAACTAGGTATGCAGAAATCTCTTCCATATCAGTTTTTACATTTAAACTTTAAGGGACACACCGTGAGCACAAATTAAGCCTTTACCACAAGAACTTGTATTTGGGGGTTTTTGTGCTTTCTTAGAATTGGAGAGAAACCTTCAGGCAGTATCTCTCAAGGACAAACTTACATTTGTATATATGCATATAAAGTGAAATAACATACCTTATCTCATTTTCCTCTTGACAGTCATGACACTGTGTAGTTTCATCACTTTCTGGTCTGGATTTGGGATGTGTTTTCTAGGAAGAAAATGCATTAGTCCTCAAACAGTTGTATGTTTCAGTTTGCTTCAGATTTTCAATATCAAAGTCATCTAGCAAAGGGTAAGCCAAATCTTTTCCTCTAACATACAGCTGCTATTAGTATAATTTTATTACCAAAGCCTTTGAATTGTAGGCAGGGGCACAAGGGGCAAAAGCAAAATAATCCACTTCTCAAGAAATAATAGGAGAACTGGGAAACTGGGCAAATCCCATGTTTTTAATTTCCAATTAGGCAGCTATCGTGCTGATAAGACAGGATTTGCACTTTGGTAGTGGAATTCAAGAATTTGGCAACACAGATTTACATTTGCATGTCATACAGGTCAGTGAAGATCAAAGGAGATGTCTCTTGCTTTCAAAGGCAGAATGGTTCTGTTCTTCCCACCTCCCCATAACTAGGAAATGTAATATGACTATGTAAACAATTAAATGTGATGTTTCTTACCTTCCAGTATATGGCTCCCGAAATAAAGCCAATAAGAAGAGACAGCACTGATGTCAGTGCTATGCTGATCCCTTGCAGGCTGGAGCTGCTAATGAAGCCAAGTGCCTCTTCTGTAATTAAAGATGTTCTCATTAGTGAAGGCAGATTTATAGGAGAAAACTGTCTTTAGGGCAACTTCATTAATCAGAGCACTTTTATGCTCCACCTACATAATAGCATCTGAAATAGCAGAACAGATACTTCAAAGTGCTGTGCATATGCACTTCACACAAAATCTCACTGGAAATTTTTTACTACAAGGATGCTCTTTCCATTCCTGAAACAGCTGCATTGAATAGTTCCAACACTAATTCTTTCTGTCATTTGTAGCAAATTTTCTCTTTCCTGAACTTCAAAGTTTTGGGTTTATCAATTTTTAAGTGTCTTTTTTTTTTTGCAATTAGAAATTAATTCTATGGAAGAGAATACATCTGTCACATTGTGTATTTGCTTAAGTTCCATAAGACACATCCCATTGACTGCAGATAGACACTTTGCCTTGCTACTAATGAATGGCCAACATGAGGCCTCTGAAGGGAGGTTAATTTAGCAAAACAAGCCTGACTTCACTTCTCATGTCTGCCTAGAAAGGTCTTACTGACTGCTGCAAATCAATCCCCTTGTGCCTTGAAGTTTAGTTGTGTGTTATTTTGTTGTAACCATTTCTTGATAGCCTTTTACATTTTATAGGGAAAAGCCCCAATCCTAGTTTTTTATGTACATGAGCAATTCCATTCCCCTCACAGACAGCTGTGTGCATGCTGAGACTAAAATGTGGCCCTGCAGTTATTTAAACAAGACCAGGATGTGAAAAGTCCTACAGAGGCACCCTGGGATCCACCTTAAGAAATGCAAACTGAGCTGCAGGAGACTGCTAGTTTAGACATCATCCACCCCATTTTAGTTCCAGATTTGGTGTCTGTAGCTTGAATGGTGGCTGTATTGTCAGATTACAGGAAAGAACCAAACTGGAAGAGTGCAGGTGATTAGATACAGAAATGAAAATGCACTGGTAGTACTAGAAATGTGTGTGACTCGTACAAACAACAAATGTCTAACAAGTACAGTATGATATAATGGGTCAAAGCAATGTGAATTTAGTACATTATTAGACAGCCTCTATGAAAATCCTTTAGTTTAGAAAGAAGCATTCTCATAATTAACTAGAAACTCATTTTGAACTCTTGAGATTTTCTGGTTGACATTTTGCAAGTTCTTACACAAATGGTCTTTTTGTCTCTGAAATTCAGTTGTGTTTTCTAGAGGAATAGTAGACAGAACTAAAAAGTAAGAGAACAAAAGTCTGCATCTTATATACTTACATACTGTATATATCTCTATTGCATACACTTTTTACAAACTCTCAGTTCTGACTATAGGGGTTTGAATTTTATTGACATCTGGTAGACTTGGTACACTAAAGGAAAACATCAGTCAAGCAGAATCAATGCTAGCTTACTGTGAAATACATCTGTCTACAGAGGAGAAGGGAAAGATAGTAGTCAAAGTTCTACAGAGCTGAACCTCAGCTGAACAAGGGAGGCTATCAATTAGTCTGCCTCTGGCTGCTCAGATATTAAAACAAAGAGCAGAAATTAACTGGAGGGGCATATCTTTTCTCAAACTGTCTGTCCTAGATCAGGCATAAAGGTTTGCTTGCAGAACTTTCCTTCAAGAAAACTGGACAAATTCAAGTAGGGTAGAGCCAGCCTGAATATCTCAAAATAAAATCCTGTCATTACTTTATCTGAATTATATTCTCAGCATATTCTCAGAAAAAAATTCCTGTATTGGTCCTGTGCTCTAGTCAAGAAAAATTTGCCTAGTTCCTAGTGAGACACCACTGGGTCATTCAACTGTCAAAGACAATGCAGTCATTGGTCACAGCCAGCATGAATTCACGAGGGGAAAGTCCTGCTCAACAAACTTGATTTCCTCTTACAACAAGCTTATTCACCTACTTGACCATGGCAGACCAGTTGACTTAATCTTTTTGGATTTCAGTAAAGCTTTTGACACTGTCTTCCACAGTATCCTTCAGGACAAAAGGCAAACAATTGGCTGACAAGTTGGGCTCAAAGTGTTATAGTAAAACTATATTGGGGTTATATTGGGCTGGCGACCAGTCATTAGTGGGGTTCCATAGGGCTCCATTTTGGGGCCAGTGCTCTACAGTATCTTCACAAATGACTTGGACACAGGACTGGAAGGTATACTAAGTAAGTCTGCTGATTACACTAAATTAGGAGGAGCTGTTGACTCCCTGGAAGGCAGAGAGGCCCTGCAGAGTGATCTGGACAGATTAGAGGGCTGGGCAATCACCAACCGTATGAAGTTTAACAAGGGTAAGTCCTGGATTTTGCACCTGGGTTGGGGTTGCAACCATGGATGTACATACAGACTGGGGAATGAGAGGCTGGAGAGAAGTCCCACAGAGAGAGATCTGGACATTCTAGTTGGCAGCAAGTTGAACATGAGTCAGCAGTGCGCTCTGGCAGCCAAAAGACCCAACTGTGTCCTGGGATGCATCAAGCACTGCATTGCTAGCTTGTCAAGGGAGATGATAGTCCCACTCTACTCTGTGCTAGTGCAGTCTCACCTGCAGTATTGTGTGCAGTTTTGGGCACCACAATATAAGAAAGATATTAAACTGTTGGAGAGTATCCAGAGGAGGGCCACGAAGATGGTGAGGGGTGAAGAGGGGAAGTTGCATGAGGAACAGCTGAGGTCACTTGGTTTGTTCAGCCTGAAGGAGACCGAGGGGAGACCTCATTGTGGTCTGCAGCTTCCTCACAAGGTGACACAGAGGGATAGGAGCTTATCTCTTCTCTCTGATGACCACTGAGAGGACCTGAAGGAATGGCATGAAGCTTTGCCAGGAAAAGTTTAGGTTGGATATTAGGAAAAGGTTCTTCACACAGAGGGTGGTTGGGCACTGAAACATGCTCTCCAGGGAAGTAGTCACAGCACCAAGCCGGACAAAATTCAAGAAGCAGCTGGACAATGCTTTTAGACACATGGTGTGACTGTTGGGGTTGTCCCATGCATGGACAAGAGCATTACTCCATGATCCTTGTGGATCCCTTCCAACTCAGGACATTCTATGATTCTATGAGCTGATTTCTGTAAATCCTAGGGGGATGGTCATGTTTTCTAGATTCTGCCTTGCCAACTGTTTTAAAAAGTGCAAAAAGCAAAATAAAAATCAGAGGAAGAACTCTACAGACCATACAGAGCACCATTTATTTGATAATATGTTATGGTAGAGCATGTAACTCAAAAATCCTCTGCCTACTCTGCAATGTTGGGCAGCATGTCACAGCAAGCATGCTGATTTTCCCATGGACATCTAGAGGAATGTTCTGCCTGCAGAGCGATTAGTGATAGTCTAGCACTCTCATTTTTACTGTTATTTTTCACAAACCTTAGAGAGTCTTAAACAACAGAAGAACTCCTTTTACAATGAACTTATATCTAAAAGTGGAAAAATCTTATTTCTGAGAAGATAACTCCAACACACATGCTTTCTTCAGCATCTATGGAAAACTGAAAGGAATTAATGATCAGCTTTCCATGTAAGGATCTGCAACACAGGGATGGAACCTAATACAGTCAAATTGTGACATCCTCCCCTGCCTACCTTTTAACAATGAGAACAGGGTTTTTTATTCATAACTTGACAGTATATGAATTAATGTGGAAGTTAAGAAACCCATAACTACATTAAAAAGCAAACAACAAACAGATTATTTAATTTCACTTTCAAGTCCATAACAAATAAGTGTCTTGAAAGGTCTAGAGAGAATGAAATGCAAGTTTCTTCAGGTGCCTTTTATTTATAGTAACATCTATAACAAAACAGCTTGGAGAATTTTTGATCTGAAGAACCTCCCAGGGACCTATGTCCTAATGAAGAAAAGAGGAAAGCAAGCTGTCTGTCAGTTGGTTTTTATTCTTTCCATAGGGAGCTTTCCCTCTGTTAGGAACTTAAAAGCTCTACACAGGCAGATTGCCACTCCCAGCAGTTGTTAAAGGCAGAGAATGAGAAAGAATAGGAGGAACCAGGTGCATCAGTAACTTTATAAATTCCCTGGGCAATGTCAGAGGAACTGCTGGCTTTGCAATTAGCATATTCCTCACTTAAAATAGACTCTATCTAGCAAGGTGCAAAAGGGGAGAGAAAGCTGGCCAGCATCTCTCAGAGCTCTCACTCTGCACCTTATGGGAAAAACCCTTAGGAAGTGAGCTCATCTGATGTAGATTTATGTATCATCTTCATGGACATTGAGATTTGGATATTAAGCTGTGAACAAAATATATCTACATTAAAACCTACTCAGCTACACAATGAAGTTATCGAGCTGCTCTCCATGCAATCATTATTCCAGCACTGGCTCAAGGGGTTTTTTTTTGCCATTTATGTCTCAAAGGAATTTTCAGTTTATCTCTGCTCAGCTCCAACACAATTACCACAAGATCCTATCTACAAAAATGCAGAGCAGCTCTCACCTGTTCATTAGGGTTTTGCATTAACTATAAAGTTGGAACAAAGGAACAGAAGGCAACAGCAATTGCATTAAGCAATTGGTGAATATTTTCCAATTGTGTAATTGCTGAATTAAACTAAGGTAGTTTTGCTTAATTATAAAAGTATAACTTCTTCCTAAAACCAGTTACAGACATCTCTGTGTTTACATGTTCTTTGAGCTCTTCAGTACGGAATAATAAAGTAAATTAATCTGAGGAAATTATAGGCAAAAATGGAAGAAAGCAACACTAAACTTTCCATTAAAATATAAATAGTAACATGGCTCTAAACTGAGTGAGAAGTGTTAGTAACAGCTAGTAAGTTCAAGTTTTAATCAGAGCAACACAAGATTCATTTGATGGGAAAAAAAAAAAAAGACTACTACTTAATGTCTGGTTCAAGAAAAGAAAAGGGTTTCAGTGAAGGATTAGGGATAAGTCTTCTTATCCTGACACTTGTTCCTTACATAAGAACCATCTGATCTGAATTCTCTAGACTATGCACAGTATAATGATCCAGAGAAATATCACTAAGACTGGGACTTAAACAGTTAACTGGAATTTAAATTATACTGCAGTCATGTAACAAAAAGGGAAGGAAACAAAGCAACCTAAAAAATTTGGGGACTGGAGGGTGTTTTGAGAATTTTATGGGGGAAAAGATGGAGTGAGAACATGCTACAGATCTTACATTCAATATTACAAGGATGAAAACAGCACTAATGTCATTCAAAAAAATTAGAATGGGATAATTGTTCAATTTGACACTTAGCTGGGGTAAGACTTTTGGTGTAGCTTTAGTCAATATTCTACTCTATTATAGTAGTTTAATTGCATTGTTATGCAATAACAATGAAGTAATGAAATATGACCAATGTAGAAACAACATGGAAAAAAATGTAATTTATATTATAATACAGAAAATCTATATAATAATTATTTTACAAATTATTTTATTAGATGATGCATTTCTGGTTTGTTTAAGTTGAATTTAGAATTAGGAGCAGTTCAAGTCATCCAACTACACAGAATTTGTTAATAGGTTCAAAATTTGTTTTTAATGTGGAGGGGTTCATCTGCAAACTGGATGCTTCTAAATGGTCTAGAAACCATTCATTTTAAATAGCTCAAATTAAAACTGTTTAAAATTAAAGAGGGTAAGTTAGAAAACAATATATTGCAGGAGTTTGTATCTGGAGATTTTTTTTTTCAGGTTTGAAATTTGAATCTAGTGGTGCTGTTCTGAGAACAGTACTGAAGCCAGCTGACAAGGTCTTCTGTGCTGGGGAGTCTTCACATGGGGAGTAATAAGGTTTATTTGTTGTTGTTCCTTCCAAGAAGGTAGGGATTAAGTAAAAAAGAAAACTTACTCAGCAATAAAGCCAAGACAGAACTAAAATGACTACTGAAGACCAGTTTCAGGGAGTAAGACAGAGATGACAAGAAATATGCCAGAGGTCCCTCTCTGCAAAAAGCTCCAAACAAAGAACTAAGTCTAACCAGTCAGCATCCCACTGTCTAAATTAACATAATTTAATCTGATTATGAGTTCAGACTGTCCCCAGCCCCAGACATGCAGTCCTCATGTCATTTCTACATAAGGTTGTTAACTGACATCCAATTTTCCAATAAATTGCTTAAGAGAATGATAATTAGTTAAAGCACACCTGTACAGCATATGGCCTGCCAACCAATTTCTTTGACTTACTGCATTATTTTAATTAAGCTTTTTCCAACTTCATTATCAGTTCCAGTTATAAAACAAGATTAATAAACCTTCTTCTGTACTCCCCTCCACAGTACAGACAGGGGTGCCACAGTCTGCAGCGCTGCCTAGCATCTGCCCTCTTACTGTACTGGGTCAAACTCTCTTCATCTGAACAGCTCCTGTAATCTCTCTGCCTTCCTTTTGGCTCCTTAATCCATTCCTAGTGCTTCAGGCTGCAGCTGAATATTCTTCCTCTAGCAGCAAAAATTATCACATGTTCAGACCTGAGAGAGAGAGGTATATGCTATTTAGCCCCCTCCTGGTGCCTCATAATTGGCCCTGGGCTCATCAGGTTATTTGCAGCCAGCTCTGCGACCCCTTGGCAAGAAATTTAAGGCAGGTTGGCAGTCAAGAGCCAAAGGTGTTTTTTCTTCCAACATTCTACTCAAGAGGTTCTAGGGAATGATGACATAAGACCTTCTCTTAATTAGAAAGCAATCAGGAAAGGCTTCAAACCTAACAGCAGTTGTGAGCCAACTAAGAGGTAGTATGCATGGTGATAAAACCCCCAGAGAATAACCAGATTACACATTCCCAAGAGAAGCAGTAAAAACTCTTAATTGGTATCTGTCCCAGTGTCAGGAGCTTCCATTGTGCCCACCAAGCTACTTCAGGCTGTCTCCTTGTCCATTGTGGTTTCTTAAGCACAAAGACTACCAGCCACACATTTTATGATCACAGAGTTAGATAACATAGATGTTTGTGAAGTGAAAGTTGGAAATTGTAAAAGAGAGACACACTGTCATCCTGAGGCATTTGGGAAACAGGACAAGGGAAACAACAACATGGTTAAGCTCTAATCATCATTTCAGGAACCCCTAAGGAAAAAACCCTTCTTTTGTTCACATAGAAAGCTCCAGAGAGTGTTCACTTTGTTGTATGTGATGTCAGTAAAAGCCCTCGAAACTTCACTGTTTCTCTTCACCTCACATTCCTATACCCCTTCTTGACCTTGTGATGGGTAATGTTGAGGCTCTCACAGCAACAATTCTGGTCACTCTTATCAGTCAATGACCAGACATGTAATACACTGACCAAGACAGATGAGAAACACAGAAGTGGCCATGCCAAAGAGAAGATTATAGCCCATCAAAAGTGTAGTGACATTTTCTTTGACCTCAACCCAAAGTATGCTGCCTAAAGAGTTGGTCCTACTGTGACTACAGCAAGCAAACATGGGGATGGTCTTCAGGTTTGGTGTTAAGCTTGGGGTTGACAGTACTTTCAAAATGTAATGTACATGCAACCTCTTTGTCCATGTGAGTGCCCTGGGCTTGATTTAGGACAGCTATTCTGTTTGTTTGGAGCAACTTCCTTTTCTGAGAGTTAAAGTGTCTGCTACAGCCAAGTTTGCTGAAGTCATATGACTAGTGAGGCCTCTCGATAGCCAAAACAAAGAAACTTACCCTCTCCAAACTGTGGAGAGCTGCCACATCATTGTAGCTTGATACTATCTCTAAATTTTGTTTAGATAAGTTCATTAAATTTCCCTATAACAGCTGAGAAACACATGGTACACCACCAGGCACAAGCAACTTCCCATTAATTTGCACAATTAATGACATTCTTTTCCTCTGAGCTCTCATAACAATCAGCTACCAGAACAAAATGGAGACACATATTAATTCAATCACTTGTACTTACTGTTAGTGCTAGTGTTACTGCCAATGCTGTGATTCCTAAGGGAGCTGGCAGCAACAGGAGGAAACAAAAATGTTTTTGTGACAGCGACTCTGGAATCTAAATAGAAAATGAGTGTGTCAGCATTATGTAACTTAAAATACAGTTCCCCCTATAAAAGATGATGGGCTATAGGGCTACTCTGGTGTGGCTATAGGGCTGTTTTGAAAATCTGGCTAGTGCTGTTTATAAAGTGGATTAAGCCAAAAAAGGCAGTCTTATTAAGAGGCAGATGTGCCTTCATACTGAGCTACTGCTGAATAGCTATTCTGGAAAAGCTATTGCTTTAAATAAGTTCTTAGGTTACGGCACTGATCTACTTCTGGTTACTACTGGTGTAACTGTGCAACTGGCTATGTTGCCCTAATTAAAAATCTAATAGCTGTCATGAGAGAGTTAAAGAAAAGAGAGTACATGTCTCCATTTACTGGAAGGAAGAGAATGAACTGCGGGAGCCTGACCTGAGCTCGTTAAAATTTTAAACTAAGTAAACATGGCCCTTTTCGGGAGGGGTGGGATGAATACGGAGGCAACTTGAAGCTGCCTCACTTCACAACTTGTCCTAGAGTCCTATCTTTTCAGTAGTGCAATCTTAGGCTCCTTTACTGCCTCATAAAAATGAAATAGAGAATGAATAGAAGATAAGAAGAACAATGTAAAAACACAATCCAGGATATACTTGGAATGAAGAGAAACAGAGCAGAGTACCGTGAGATAATCTGGATTATATTAAAGAATGATGTCACTAGGAACGATGGCACTAGATTTACTGCCAGACAGAACTCAACTGAGAGCAGAAATCCAAGCTGCAGTGTTGGTAGTCATTTTAATTGGCAGTAAAAAGGAGACATGGAGGTACAACATTAAATCCTTAGCATCTCTGAAATCAAAGGAAAATCACCCATTTATAACTACTTAGATTCTGCTCCCCAAAATGAGAGTCATCTTACCATTGACTGGTGTTTCTACTGTTGAGGGCAGAATGCAGTCATTCTTATCCAATGAGTCTGCAAACTCCTTATAGACCTCAATGGTACTATTGAAGTGTCTAAAAAACTCCTCGGGAATGAAATGACCTTCTTCATAAAGATGACCATATTCTCTTACAAAATCCTAAGGTAAAATATAGAATTCAGCTTGAAAGAAGGTCAAGAGAGATGCTCATTTCAACACCACAACACATAACAAAAATATCCAAAGACAACACAAAATAGTTTAAACTTTTAACCTGCAGAAGACCAAATTTGCTGTATGCAATTTTCATAAAACATATAACCCTGCTGATCTGAGTATTTCAAATTAGCTTTGCAAATAGAAATAAATTATTCATTCAGTGTTATAAAACTGCCAAGGAGTGAAAGACAGTCTCCTATCCCATGCTGAAAATCAAAAACCTTTTTTGTCTTTTCCCCCCTTCGTTAAAAAATTACCTCAGTTTCACATTACTTTGCAATGTTCCACATGATCCTTTTAATCTGAACACAGGAACACAATACACTCATAGCTATTGTCATAAGTGTACAGGGACCAGAATACAACAGCTGGGATATGCTACTGCACAGGGGCAGGCTAAGATCCCTGATAATGTACCTAAAAATAAAAGCATAACTATAAACAAGGAAGCTCAATCACTCTGAAGTCTAACAGACAAGAGTGTTATGTCAGACTAAACAACAAGATTGAGGTCCATGTTATGATCACTGATGCTTATCTTCTTTTTTCCTTTATACCTGACTCCAGCTTTCTTAATTGTTTCTTATGCCAGCAGGTTGAATTTAGCCTGGGATTACTCTGTACTCCCAAGGACAGTGGTAAGAACATGAGTTAAATACATACTAAGGAAATCTTCCTACGTTTGGCTCCAAAATTATTTTATGTTTAATGCTGAAAGTACTAGGCCTAAGAGAATTCTTCACTGAGGAAATTAATAGATAGTTGTTTGTCTGAATTACAAGATATTTACTTCTTCATTCTACAAAAAAAAAAAAATTCTCCTTCCCAAACACATCCTACCTGAGTGCTTTATAGAAAAGAAATAAAAGGAAAAAAAACAAGAAAGAAAAACTAAAAAAGAGATACATTCAAGATCAGACAGAATTCAGCTTGAAATGGGACACCACCTTTGCCCCTTATTCCATTGCTGGGCATCACTGAAAAGAGATTGGCCCTATCCTTTTAACACCTGCCCTTTAGATATTTATAAGCATTGTGAAGATCCCCTCTCAGTCTTCTCCAGGCTGAACAGCTCCAGATACGACAGCCTTTCCTCATAAGAGAAATGCTCCAGTCCCCTAATCATCTTTGTAGCTCTCCAGTAGTTTCTTTTCTCTCTTGAACTGGGGAGCCCAGAACTGGACACAATACAATGTAGCCTCACTAGGGGAAAGTAGAGAGGAAGAAGAACCTCCCTCGACCTGCTGGTCACACTTTTCTTAATGCACCCCAGGATACTGTTAGCCTTCTTGGCAACAAGAGCACACTGCTGGCTTACAGTTAACTTAATCACCAGGACTCCCAGGTCCTTCTCTGCAGAGCTGCTTTCCAGCTGGTCAACCCCTAACCTGTATTGGTGCATTGGGTTATTCCTCCCCAGGTGCAGGACTCTAAAGTTGCCTCGTCCATTTGATTCTTTCTTGATGTTAAAAAGGTGCAACTAAAACAGCTAAGAACTTACTCAACAAAAATAAACATATATTGAAGACTACAGCTTTGCCCTTAAAACCATGATGGATTTTTTCCCTCCACCATTTTCACACAAGAGAATAAGACATCTCTTGAGCAAGACTCCTGGAATCCTTCAGGCTGCTTTTGGAATCCAGAAACACATAGAAATGGGTTGATATCCTCTAGTCTTTGCTGTGTCTTTGTATTAAAAAATTCATTAAACCATGGTAAAGCTTTCCCAGCTTCACAAACTGTGATACATACAGTAAGAGTGTATTAATAGCTTCAACTACATTATCTTTAAATTTACAGTAGGATCACTAGCAAAATGAATAAATTAAGATGGATGCACAAGGAAGATTTCTGCCAGTTTCAAACATATCAGAATGAATTAGTTATTTTAAAGATGACAGTTACATTTTTGCCTACTTAACTATATACAGGTCACTGTATATACTATAATTCCTTGTAAGTCATTTTCCTTTGAAACAGGAGACAAGAACTAGTCAACATTAGCACAGTGTATTCAGTGCATTTCTAAGCAAAGTAGGATTTCAGATGTACAGAACAGAAATGAGAACAAAATTAATGAAGCTTTGGACTTTTAAAAACTATTAATGAGTCCTGTGCAACTGAAAGTTCAAATAAAAAATAGCCAGCATAAAATTTGAAAATCTGTATAAGTTTACCTTATTTTTATCAAAAGCTAGGCATGCCATAAGATCATTAATTATCCTGGTGAGATTATTGATGATTGAATAGTTGCTTAAAACATCAGACATATCTGAAATATCTGAAAATTTCTGGAGCAGATTATGTAGACTCTTTGAAAATTCAGGCACCATCAAATGCAACCAACAGTGATTAGGCTGTCAGGGGGAAAAAAAAAAGAGAAACAGAGATGTAAATTAAATATCAGACTTCTGCAAAAAATGGTTAAGCAGCTCAGCATGCAAAAGCAGATTAGCCTATTCTTTCCAATTTAAATTATCTTGAAAGTCTAAATTAAAATTTGTCTTTTCTAGTGTGGCCAACTTTCTCTTCAGTCCTTTTGGTAAAATTTCTGTTCTCACTAATACTGACATATTTATGGCTGTCTGTTATATTCCATCCCTTCATTAAGTTTTTAATGGATGCTAAGCATCAGTCTGTTGAGACCTCTAGCCTTGAGACATAAAACTGTGAACCCTAGTCCATGCTTGCTTTATCCCTTTAAAAATGCCTTTAAAAATCTTCTCCAGGCTTTCTTTAAACCAATCAGTTTTCTTTTTATTATTGTTACCCTACATGACCCAGTTAACACCAAAGGACCTTGATTTAAATACCTTCTGTGGAAAATTTCTGTAAACGTTTTGCATGAAAGCCATGTGTGCTTTTATCTACCTTTAAACTAGTTAGCTTAGTTAACTCTGTCTGTTCAGCTTTTTCATAAACTCATTCCTGAGAACAGCTGCTAGATCTAAAAGCCTTTCTTTTCCTGATTTTTCACAGACAAAAGGGTTTGGCACAGCCTGTTGCGGCATTTGCCACGTCTATGCCATGGGAATAGAGTTCAAATCCCTTCACTGACACCTATACAATTAGTTTGCAGATAAAAGTTTGTACAGCTGTTCATGTGATGGAAACATGGTCATTCATCTTGCTGCCTTAGAGGGAGTCATTAACTTCTTTTACTTAGTTTTATGTAACAGCAGTCAAGTAAATGAAAAAGCCACCCAGACCAGGAAAAACCCTAACTCCTGGGTATGGTCAGCAAAAAATACAGGTAATGTGTTAGCCACATTGCAACATGTACCTGCAAATCTCTTCCCAACAAATGCTGAATTTTTGTTGGTAAATGTCACTGGAATTTTTTCTATATGTGAAACTATTTTTTCAATGGTTGAAAAAGTCTCAGGTTCATTAAAGCCTGACAGATATTAAGATCTTGGCCCAGCAACTCCTAAGTGCTCCCAGTACCACTAAACAATTTTGAACTACTGCCCAGAGGATGGGTAGCATCCACTGAACCCATCCACTCCACCAATGCACAGTAAAGGTTTGGAGATACATCCCTTTCTAGACTTAATCTCATTTTACTCTTTTTCTCCAATAACCCTTCATACAGATCTTTTATTTTAAAAAATTAATTTGCTACTATCAATATCACCACCTAGTGACAAATTACTTTCTTGGTGACGCAGGTGTTGTTCTGCCTTGATGTGTGAATGTTTTTGATGAGGAAAAATACACTTCACACTTTCAAAAACTAACTGGGCTATTAGGCTTCCAGGCTTAGAGACCCAAATGTAAATGGATTTTTCAGTTCCATCTGACTTTTCATTTTTGTGTACAACTCTCTCATGCAGTGATTAACAACTGGCAAGTCGGTGTTATCACCTTCTGTAATTATTTCAACATTGACTTAAAAAAGAATGAAGCAAAGTGTGAAATGGATGGGGTCTGGCTTCCCTTTTTTTTCTTCAAGTACAACAATGGGCTGGGAGTGGCAGAGGAAATAAACCAGAGAAAGCTTGTAGAAATGTACTCCATTCAAGCAGCATTCACTGTGACAGGTCCCACTGTCCTCATGAGACAGACAATGCATTTCCCTTGCTTAGGTTCAGGAACACAGACAGAGAACTTCTGTGCTTCCCTGAACTGCAAACCTGTAAATCCTCTGAGGTTTTGTGGGTGTGCATTCTCCCTTGGCAGGGACTAGTAAAAGCTTGCTGCTTCTGCTAGTGAGCATTTGGCAATTCCGACAGGGAATCTATTTTGTTGCTCCTGTGGTTTAGCATGTGTGTGGGAGTCTCCTCTAACGGAACCAATCTGACCTACAAAGCTGTAATTCACTAGAGCTTTAAGTTTGCTTTTCAGTAATATCAAGCTGTGCAATCACTTGCTATCTCAATACCTACCAAACACAGGGATGAAACTGCTGAAATTGAGAAATGTGATGCTGCTTGCAAGGAGAAATGGAGGTTTAACTCTACTTTTTTGTGTAAACTTTGACCAAGATTTACCTTTTAGGGTAATTGCAAAACTGACTTCCCTGGTACTTCCAGGTAGTTCTCATTTAGCTTTTTCTTTCTACATCTATCTAAAAATTTGAAATTTATCTCCTCTTTTGAGTTCAGCCCATGCTGCTGTCATCTTTGCCTTTTAACCTTCAGGTTAGACTACATAGTTCACTCTGCAAGACTACTTTTAAAGCCACTCAGATGCCTTGAGCTAGTGCATAATGCAACAACCCTTCTGTTTAATGGACAGGGTGAGTCTGTTCCTGTTACGTGCACTACACTGGCTTCCCATCTGCTTTGCATTCACCCTGCTTTCCTACCTTTAGTTACCTACTTTGAGACTTGCTACCCTGAGTACATTTCCCACTGCATGCACGCACTGGAGACTGAAATCTACTGAAAGAATTCCTGAGCATCATTTCAGTCCTTCATAGTTGAACAGAGGGCACTTGTCTTATTGTAAAGCCACGGGTTTCCCAGCTGTGCAGAAGCCAGAGCAAAACCTACTTGTTCAGCCAGCCTTTGCTGTGGTATGTGTAACACAACCTGTAATCCCCAGAGAGGAATTTGGAAAAGTGGTATGTGAACACTGCTGAATATTTCCTCCTGCAAAGGCATGTGGCCAAGAGCTGCACCTTCCACCACCACAACTGAAACTGGCATACAAGAGAATATGGAAATCCCAGCTCTGAACTTATTTCTTTCTTGGCTGCTTATTGTAAATGTAAACTGTATCTAAGTGTCAGGATATGATGACATGGCATTTAAACTACAGAAAAGAAACTGCATAATGACTACCAAAACAACCATGGAGCAAGGTAAGAGTTAAGCAATGAGAACAACCAGGACTCATCGCTCAAGCAAGGCTCCTTGGCCTTCGTCCACAGGGCCAACCTTCCCAGGAGTGCAGCAGAGGGAACAGCCATGATCCAGCCCAACTCTTGCCTATCAGCTGCTGTGCTCATCCCAGAGGCTGGAAAGCAGCACTCAGGCTATGGCTGTCCTCCACAAACATGAGTTGCATCATATCAGGCACCAAATTCATTTGAGTTTCAAAAAAACACCACAGACAGAGGATGGGGGCAGCCAGTTGTACTTTCATTTTCTCTGGATATTGGTTGTTTTAGAAATGAGCTTCTTCCCATTAGTTTTAATTATGATCTAGTACCTGACTTCCATGGCATTTCTTCTGCAGAGTTTTTCTGTCTTAGGAATCAAGTTTAAACTGGATTTTCTAAAGTACTCCAAGGTATAGGAGTTCCAATAAAAGTCATAAAAACAGTGCCAGATCTGCCATAATACCTTTTAACCTCACAGCTTAGGGCCTTTCTCTGTCCCACAGCCTCTTTCTGGCATTGTTCTCCAAAATCAGTAGGGAATATTACTAGATTTGCTACAATGATGTAGGATAGATGTGTTTTCATGTGAGCATCATGCACAAGTTGGAATTTCATAATGACAGCTATGTACAGACACAAAACCAGCTTCTTACATCTCCCAGATGATTTCTAGCTTCTGATGTATCTTTAAAATGATCCATTCTTAAGACAGGCACCATATTGTTCAGTTTAAATGAGAAATCAGTCCTTTCCCCACTATTTTCTTTCCTTTCCTTAGAACAATATAGTGCAGTATAGCATTCCACATAATTTCTACTTTCACCTTGTTTCCTTCTCTCCTTTCACTTGCAGTGCATGGAACAACCAAACCAGCATTTTCAACACATCATTTAAAACTATATTTTTTTAAATTAAGGAATAACATTGAAAATATTTAGCAGAATAAGAAATAAGATAAGATGAAAAAGTTTTTAATACAAAATGTTATAAAATTTTAAAGAAGGTAGATGATGTTTATTTGAAAATATCACTGTATTAACTATAGGATTATATAAAAAGAATAATACAAAGCATGCTAGAATGAAACAATGTCCTCACTTTCTACTGGTTTGTTTTGTTATTGACACTTAGAGTTCTCTTTATTTAATATTACTCAGTATTTATTGTGTTTCCACTGGCTGAAACGAGAAGGACATTTTACACTATATAGCAAAGTATAATTAGAAAGAAACTACTTCTTTAAGAAAGCAGCAATTTTCAATTGACATGATGAAATAATATTGTAGTTTGACTTTTTCCAGAGAAAATGTTAAAAAAAAAATAATAACAAGAAACATTTTTCTAATATTCCTGTAATTAAAAAGGTTTTAAGTGAATGCAGGAAACCATCTACATTTCTTTTAAATGAATACTTGTGAAGCATACAAAAAGTAAAATAACCATTACTTAACTGTAACTAACTAAGCCAGAGGACTAGGTACAAAATGTTATGGCCATTACTGGTTCCAGTGGGCTATGTTATTGGGATTAACTTGAAGTGGTTGTACATACCAGACTATCCATCTTCGGGACATATTTAAGGGTTATCATATAATCATTTGGGAGATTTCCAACCTAAAATAAACAGATGGTAAAAATGTTACTACTGACTAGGCAAAGTAAGATTTAATTTCCATCACTGTATTCAACAAAGTCTATCAGATATTCAACACAAATTTTCATTAACCTACTAGGTGCAAAACCATAGATACTTAGTTCCCTGCAGAACTGCTGCTGACTCTTGCTCACAATTGAAAAGCATCTTTCCACACATCTGTAACATTCAGATATCTGATCTGATCATGTTCAGTGCTACTAATTCCCAGCAGAATGTCAGTAATGTGGTGAGAAGAAGTCATCTGAGGCTATTAATTACTTCAGAAACTCCACTGAATTATCATCCTTTAACGGCATGTCTTATTTTTTCATGTGATAATTTCCATGCAACCCCAGCCAAAGAGTAGAAGACCCAGCAGTCTCTAAGCTTTTTTCCTTCAAATGACTTCCAACTTCAGGAAACATCCAAATCTCAGGAAATATCTGCCTGACTTGTGCTTAGCTGTGAACCAGATCAGAAAAGCACTTGAGCACAACTTTAACTTTGAAACTGTGCCTCTTAATAATGATGAGCAATACAATTATATCACAGCGATGTCCTGGGGCAAAGGAGAGCTTACATACACATAAGCTGAGAGTGGCTTTGCAGATGTGGGTGAGTATGGGGTGTGTTGAAGCAAGGACAAGGAGTGGAAGAAGAGTTCTCACTGAATTATACAGTGGCACTCTACCACAGATGGGATCCAATACTACTGTGAGACATGGCTGATTATCTGGGGAATGTGCCAAGTGGGGAAATAAATAGGGAGATGCTGCCACAATCCAGACTCTTGAAATACTTTTTTTCAAAAGGTTTACCAATACTATGATAATTAGTGATAGAGCAAATCCATTTTCTTTCACATCAGTGAAAGATTCAATTGCTATTTCTCATCCTTCTTTGAAATCCATTTAGTCAAAAGACAAAACCCCCACATATTTGATTCCTTTGGTGAACCAGAATCTATATTTTGTTCAGCAAAGCATTCCTACTTCTTTGGGTTAAAGATCATTCTGTTATGGCTGCTTTTGATTCTGCTGCTATAGCAACCAGTAGAGGGATTATTTTCTTTCCTGTGCAGTTTTTAGGTAGTATATTGATATAACAAAATGCTTTATTTGTTAATTAAAATTTAGTTTCAGTTAAAAATTAAAGCACCAATTTCAAAATGTTATGGTTCTAGAAATGATCAAGGACAAAAATTAAACACAGTCTGTTACTAGTGAACTCCAAACAATTTTTTATTTACAATGTGGGCTGAGCCACAGTCTTTTAATTCAATGACATCTAGTTTTCTCCTACAGCTTAAAAAAAAAAAAAAGGTTTATATAAATGATACTGGTAAATTCCTTTCCATAGATCAATTTTCTTTATTTTTATACCCACACATTCCCAAAGAAGCAGTTGCAGAAATGCCACTAAATTCTCTGTATCAATTTCTATTTCCCTGGCATTTTGGGGAGTTTATTCAAGATGCTATAAATACTGAAATACATTGCAATACATTTATTCTTTCTTGAGACCATCTGATTTACTCTAAATCCTCATTCACATTTTTTGTGTATTTTTTCTCCTCTAAAAATATCCTGACATCATGGCACATTAATAGCTAACCCAGTTTCTTTTCCAGCTTCCTTTGCGTGTCCAGAGAGGTAGGATTAGTAGCACTTCAAACAGCAAGGAGAGTGAAGATGCTATTGTATGTAAAAAGTTTGCCATACTCACTCTCAAGAGATTCAATACTTAGCCATGTCAGCAAAAGCACTGCTCTTTAAGAAAGGTCACTGGAAGATTAAATTTGTTCCAAATCAATGAACACTACAAGAACTGATATGCATTATGTATACAATCTACTTTACTGGCATCTGAGCCTGTCAAGCACTTTTCATGCACAGTTAAAAAAAAAAGGTAACTGCCCAAGAGCTCTTACAGCTTCTCAAACAAAGCTGGAGAACTGCAGCTCAGCCTCAAATATTTTGCTCCTTGACAGACTGTGAATGAGAAAAGATATTTTTGAATTTACTACTAAAAATGGAGATCACTGGGGGGGGAGGGTGTCAAACACAAAATATATGCCCTGCCTCAAGATGAAACAACTTGTTTTAAACTCCACATGCCAGATGCTCTGATGATGGTAAATGATGGAGTTCAGACTAAGCGAAGGAGTTATGTTTATGTCTCAGTTTGGCTTTCCAACTTACACACAGAAAACAGGGTAAAGCCCCCAAAGTAAGAGTGAAGGATATCTTTGTATTTAATCTGTGTATCTTGTACTCTCTTGCTTTCCTGAAATGAATCTTGACATTTCATTGAAGACTATCCACTAAGACTATGATCCAAAACCAACCACTTACTTTTCAACTGCTGAAATGAACCTCAAATGAAGGAATGAATGAATGAAAGGACTCTGCATACTCGCTCTGGGCTGGGTGCCCTACTGCTGCAGCTCCCAACAAGGACAGAGGACAAGAGGGCTCAGCTATCTCAGCAAAGGGGGATGGAAAGGGACTATTCCTTGAAATACGGCCTTTTTTGGTTCCTGTAGTGAGCTCTTTAAGTACAGTGACAAATTTAGGGGCAAAACAATACTTGCCTGCATGACTTTCCTTGGTTTAGACAAAAGTAACAGTTTTGATGATTATGGAGAATGCCAACTGATAATCTTGGAAAGTAATGTACAAAACTAAAATAACACTGCATTGCAGTTAAAATGCCACAAAAGATTTATCTGATTTAGTGGGTGTGTATAGTTGTAGAAACCCTATCAGGCTCTGAGAAGAGAAGAACAGAGAATCTAGACTTATATCTTGAAATCCACAAAATAACAACATTAAATGCTACATTCTCAGTTGTTACAAAATCTCAGACTGGGGAATGTAAGATTCCTTTTGACTTACAGAGGTCTGAACATTTAAAACAGCACTGTTAACTTTGCATAACCCAATGCAATAAATAAATGCAAAAAATATACTTTTAAAATATGCTCATGGTCACATAGATGGGGAGATGGGAAAAGGGATGTTGTAAAAGCAATTTGGATTCCATAAACTGCTCTTTTGTCGAAACAGCAAAACCCATCTCTGCAGTCAAGAAGTTTTAAGTTTGAAATGAGAGTATTGCTTTTGGAAACTCTTTATTGTGACTGTTCTGGAAATTTTAAGGAGTCATGCATAAAAATTATGACCTTTTTAATTCACAGATCAAAGATAAAGTAAGTCTTTAAAGTAAAAATTACCATTGTCAGTGATTTCTTTTTTACTTTGAGGCACACGATGGGAAAACCACACTTTCTTTTTGGCTACCATTTCCACGTCCAATTTGCCTCTTCCTCATTCCCCTTTCGCCTTCTTTCATGCCTCTGCATCTACCTTCTTTGCACCCTTGGCTTTTCTTTTACTGCAGGAGTTTCCACTTTCTGTTCATCATCTCTGCAATCTAGTCTATCATCTCACCTGCTAATAAATCAGTTAAGATTCCATCATTCCATCCATCATCTGCCTTGAGATAACATGCTATTTCCGCTCACACTTCTTACAGCCCTAGTGGCAGATGATTTGCAGGATAACAATATTGGATTGTTTTTTATAACCTCTTCACTCAGGAGAGTTAGATCCATTTAAAAATAAACACTAGATTTTGTAGAGTGTGAAGTATGCATTTACAGGAGAGAAGCAACATGAAGGCAAAGTGTTTGAAACAGCTTGTCTCAAACGAGCAACCTGGTCAGTAAATGCTAACTATTGTTTGAGTTTCCAACATTCAAAAGAAAAAAAAGATTGCTTTAGAAAAGTAGATCATGGAAGAAGAGGGTAGTATCTTAGATTTTGTTTATGGGTGAAACCAAGTATATGGGTATTTCCTACACATACTGCACACAGTGAAAATTCTTAGTAGGTTTGATGTTCTTATTTAACAAACATATACATAACAGATTTGTAAGTCTTATGCAAAACCAGAATCACAGTTACAGGAATGAAGTTTTTTGCTGACTTACTGTGCTGAAAAGAACAATGGGGACAGACTTTATTGACAGGTGCTGCAATTACAGTTTCATAATACAGAACATTTGTTCATCAAGTAATGTGTTTTGAACTCCAGAGATATTCATTTAAAAAGAATCACAGAATCACAGAATATTAGGAGTTGGAAGGGACCTCGAAAGATCATTATCCACAGAAGGATTTCCTAGACCAAGTCACACAGAAGCACATCCAGAAGCTGGAGTACAAGTGATTAGTAGTACAGACTGAATGCTCTCCAAATACCTTCATTCTCTATAGGTACAAAATTATGCTCTTTTAAAGATTTCACTATCAAAAAACCAAACAAAAAATAACTGTTCAATTGTTCTTTGCTTCTTAAAATAATCTTATTTACGACACATTTTTCATATGACAAAATTACACTATAAAGATGTGAATAAGTTTAATCTTACAGAAAATATACATCATTTTTGTATGAATAAATACCAGTCTGGTTTGGTCTTAGGTTGATTAATTCTCAGAAACCATATTATTATTGAATGTGCTCTTTCTTTCTGATTTTAGCTTCTTGTACGGCTCTAGTATGAAGCTAGTGAAAATCCAGATTCACAACACTGAAAACAAGTAACACCATACATCTGTCCTCAATTTACTACTCAACACAAAGTTGATTAGGCAAATGACCCACATTTTCAGGCACTGCACAGTGTGCCTTATTTATCCTTCCATATCTTAGGATTAGTAGACATCCCTGGTCTATATTCACAGAAAGTGGTGACTGAGGCATGTTCTTATCTTATTCCTAGGATACAGTAGAGTCAAGCAGGACACAGCTGCAGCCATGCTCAGGGGTTTTCTACCAGTGATGTAGGGGATTTACAGTACTTGGAACAAAAACCACAGAACCAAATACATGAAATCTAGGTTTTAATATGCTTCAGGCAAAAGAGTTTGGTAAGGAATTGTGGCACTGTTTTGCAAACTGTAGGTGAACTGCAGTAGACGTAGGGAAGAACAGAGTAGGAAAAAGAAAGAAGAGGGGAATGGATTCATGCTGCAAAGAACTTTAGCATGAGGTAAGAAGAGGATGAGAATCTGCCTGGAGTTCATCAAGGAGCATTCTTCCTCTGGCCACAAGCTGCATAAACAGATACCATGGAAGTACAGCGTTAAGACATCAGAGGCTGAGTTAATAGTTAGTGCCTTTGAAGGCAAAACCAAGAAGCTTGCTGTTGATAATGAAAAAAAAAGAAGAGGAGGAACAGCTTGAAGGAAATAAGTAGAAGACACAGGGTCAGAGCAGCACATTAATAGACAGAAGAGAAAAATATAGAAGTTGAAGCCAGAAAAAGACTTCTTAGTAAACTGGATTTTTATCCACCAAGAATTTGGAAGAAAAGTGAATTTTTATGGACAGGGAGTTATTTCTCATGTCATGACAGAAAAAACAATGGAGGTTTTAAAAGTGAACATACAAGGGTCTGTGAAGTGGCAAAAGCCAAAATGGTCATCTTTGTTATAGACTTGACTGGGGAGAGATGGCGATATACCTTTACAGTGAGGAGAAAAGGCTCAGGGAAGACTAACATTTGGGGAAGATGAAGAGATCATAATTCACCTCAGTGCAGAGGATTCAGGCCATACTGAATCTAAGCTGATGTCTGTGCATTTGTGATGAGATAGGAGGAAGAGAGGCCAGTGTCCTAAGCTAAATGTTGGGACTTGTGTACTACTGCTGAACAGCTAGTTTATTGCATAGACACATGGGACTATAGTCATGACTGTAGACAAAATGTTTAATGACCATGAGAATATGGCTGAGAATAAAGCCTTTAGAAATAACTGTCATGTCACTGTCAGCAAGTGTGAGAGAGCCTGTGGACAACATCACAATAATGGTAACTGTACACATAACATTAGCTTCTGTGAAATCCTCAGTGCTACAATTTGTTCTTCACGTGAAAGGGGATGACATATTAAAGATGCTATGTCCTACTAGAACAAACTCTTTGGATCAGCAGAGAAATAAGACTTTTAAAGGACAACAGGGTCAATAAAGAACCCAACCACTTATGGGTGCTATGTCTACTTTTGAAGTACCCTCAAGTAGCTTTATAGAAATTATTTCTGCATGAAAAGTCTGTGGAAATATTAACACAGGCAGACAAAACAAGCATACAGACTTTCCTTAAAACATTCTCAGATGCACAACTCAAACCAGAAAAAACCCAGGTGTTTGAGCTTTGTATTTTCTGCATTTCTGTTATTTCTCCAACTCAAAATATCTTTGAACTTGCCAGTTAACTTCACCAAAATTTTGCATGTGGTACAGAGAACTGAAACAGATGGGTGTAAGTTGGGAGAAGGACTGTAGAGCATCCTTACTGAGAAGTGGCCTGAGGAGCTCAGTCCTACCCGATTCTGCTCAGGCTTGGCAGCAGCAGAAGCACAGTGCAAACTGCACAGTTGGCAGAGGTTTTCTTCCAGAACAAGCAGCACATGCACCAAAAGTCTTTCCTGCTCAGTCAGCAGCCCAAGCAAAAGGAGATATAAATCCAGCAAGAGCTCAAAACATTACCCAGGTAGGTATCATGCCTAGGTGGTGTGAAAGGGAACAAGTAATCATGCTGCATGTGGAGAACTAAGAGGGGATGTGGAGGGGGGTGGGAGTTTGGAAACATAGTGCTGCAGGGATATGTGCAAGAACTGCAGTTGCTGGACTTGTCTGGAGGAAGATGTAGGAACATGATATGGAAAGTCACAATCAAATTAAAGACTGACCTGGCTTTTATATCAAGTTTCTTTCATAATTTATCTCAAAAGCAGAGTGATTGCTGAAGCTGCATGCAAACTTTGTAACCTATATTTATACATTCTTGAAGTGTAAATTGTACTAAAGATAAAGCATTTGTTCTGAGGATACATAATTGACAAAAAGTTATTTCTAATCCTGTACTTGACAATTTCACTAGTCCTCACAGGAGTTCTGTTGCTCTGTCATGCCTTCAACAGGTTTAAATCAAAGCTTAATACTCTTTCAAGAAATGAAATATTATCTTGAATAAACATGACAATACTTCAGATTTCTGCCTGAAGGGACTAATGCAAAGCACTAAGCATTTGAGTAGGACTATAGAGCACCCCTGGAGATTTACACCGTGTGCCAATGCATGTAACAATGCCCAAAGAAAAGAAGAACACTGCACTGGTAGCAAATAAAAGCAATTCCAAATAAGTGTTTGGTAATATTAACTCTGGTATTGCAATGTTTTTTCCATAATGAAGCCACAATTTTCACCTGAAGTCAATATATACACAAAGGGATGCTCGTTAAATGTTTAGTATATATTATTGCTTAAAAAGTTTGGTGTTAGATCCTGCACTACTGCAAGTTAGCACAATCACTGCCTTCAGTGGAGTTAAATACTGACTTCCCACAAGGAGATGCAGTTTTTCAGGCTAGTGCAGCATAGGCTAGTGCAGCATTTAATAAAGTAAACAGTTAAAATGTACTTAAATTCAGTTCTTATACGAAGTGGTGAGTCCCCCAGACTTAAACTTCAAGGTGCAGCAAGTAAAGAGAGGAACATAAGAGTGTAGCCCACTCTCATCTAAAGACTGTAAGAGCTGTTCAATCAGTATTGCCTTGATTGCTACAACAATGTCTAATATCATACTATGTTTATATATATGGTACAACTTTCCCATAGACCTAAGGTAAGACATCTGGGTCATTTCAGTTGTGTTTGCCACCAATCTGTGCCACGCAAATCAGTAACAGAGAGAAAATAATCTTTTATCTGCATGGGAAGCAATCTGATCCCAGGTAATGTTTGAGGAAATCAAAACTTTTGACAATTTTTATGGAAGTCTAGAGGGAGGAAAACACATCTGTGGAAATACTCCAGCTTGGTCAAGAAGGTAATCTCTTCAATAAACTCTGAAGCTATTCCTCACAATAAAGCTTTTGGTTTTGATCAAGTGACAGACATTGATGGATTATTATTTTCTTTTAATATTCCCCTGGCTCTAATATAGGTTTGCTAACTTTGCTTAAAAATTAACTGCCATTAGCCACTAATTATTTTTTTTACATAAAGAATAATTTCAAGTAAAAGCTACTTACCAATTTCGCAATGTCATTCACATCATCTGTCACTGGATTCCCGCAGGAACTCTGGGCTTTGACAAGAGGATTAAGTAGGAGTAGTTGAAGACAAAAGCAAGCGATAATCCAAGTCTATTTATTTAAAACAAAAAGGAAAGTAAAAAGAAATAAGAAACTCCAAGTAAACAATCTCCATATGTGAAGTAATAAGAGACTATAGTCATGTTTTTCAGATAGGAAGTATATAGATGTAACAATACTCTTCATCTTTCATGAGGGCATACTATTATATCTTCATGGCAGGGATCCACAGAAATGCATTTAACTGATCTTTTGGAGAAGGAAGTAGATTTAGAGTAATAATGTAAAAACTGCTATAGAGCCATCAGATTACTTGCACAGGATCCTGGTCAGATGAGCTTTTGCAAAGTTTACAGATACCAAACAAGAGAAAGAGCCATCATCATCATCATCAGCAGCATAAAACTAACTAAATACTTGTCATTCACCTGACAAGGTATTTGATAAACCTGTGCCTCTAATGTAATAATGGAAGATAAGGAACAAAATTATACCAAACCACAGCAAGATAAAAGGAGAAAGTTCATAATCACGGCCATTACATTTGGCTACTTAAACTGCCAGCTAAACCACAACTGGACCCCGCCCAAACACTGTGATCTCAAGCAGCAATACAATACATTTTCTCTAAGTGACATGCTGGCCTCTCAGGAGCAGCATCTTGGCTTTGGCACTACATTCCCCTCCTAAATCCTACCAGAAACAGCAATGCAATGTACTGACACAGGCTTGTGAGACTCAGCCAGAAAAGTAACAGATAACTAGCTGTGATGCACCTGGGTGTCTCCTTGGCTACACTGCCTGAATTTCCTTGCCTTCTGTTGTTCCTTGTGCTTCGCTGGTTTCCCACACAGCCCTGTGCCAAGTTTAAGCTGCAGATCTTTATTTCCAGAATGTTAAAGCATTTAAGTTATAGACAATCAAAAGCTGCCTTGGGCTGTGAAGCTTCTTGTGCCAGCTGACTGAAGCTGTCAGCAAGAGTGGATGATGGTGTACATTTACTGCAAGTATGGAATTTGCCTGTGCAGGCTCCTGAGCCTCCACGAGGGCAGGACTGAAACTAGAATTTGCTTTTGCACAAACCAAGATGCATCTCAGCCCTGTCTGTTCCCTGTGAGAGACAGAGAGCTGCTGTCTCCAGCCTTGCCTTCAAACACTACCCAGCCTTTCAATTTACGACCAGAGCAAATCAAAGACAAAGCTCTCTAGGAAAGCAAAGAGAGCAAATCACAGATTGAGGTGAAGTATCATTAGAGTAATCTAGAGGGCCTAAGAAAGCATGATGATACAGATCATTTGGGAGGTACTTAAATATGACAGAACAGTGTCAGGCACTTCACCTAGACCTGTTAAATGACAGGTAAATCTCTCTCTTATATCTTAAGCTCTTAAATCTTGTATGTATCTTGCATCTCAAGTAAAATTGATCATTTGCTTTCTTAGAATCTGGTTTAGACTATTTCTTAGAACTGGCACTGGTGAGATGATTTAGTGAGGTGTACCAGGCAGACAATTTCCGTTTTTGTTTTCCTGTGCTGTATTTCAGGTAGATCAGCTTTCTGATGCAGGTAACTGAGACAGCAGAAATGCTCCATTACAGATGGGACAAGCCAGGACTGTCTGTTTTGGTGAAGCCTGGCACTCAGCTTTCCTTAAACTGTACCTTCAGACATCACAGGATCATGATGATGGATAGACTTACACACAAAGCAATCAAAAATATTCTAAGTAAAGAACACATTCAATATGTAGCATGTCTTCTGAGACTGCCTGTTGCTTGAACATGACTAGCATTTAGAAATAATTTTGTTAACATTTGTACAAATAATTATTGAGAATAACTACCTATGTGAAGAACTTAGTTCTTCTTACAAAACCTCTGTATCTAATTCTATGCAAAGCTTTGCAGTCACACATATATGAACAATTCAAGCTCTGGGGAGATGCAGTGGAGATGCTGCTAGTCTCTGAAAGGACATTTCAGAGGTCCTTGAGAGAGAGCTCCTTGCGGTGTGTAAAAGCACAAAGTACTTTAAGAACCAGCTTTAAGAGGTCAGAGAAACATCTCCTTCTCACTAAGCTCCAGAATCACAGAAGAAATCAATGGGTCAGTTCCCCACTGTGATTTCTGGAACAAAACTGTTAGCAAAAAAAGCAAAAAGTTAATGACAACCAGCTCCAAAATGGACTAACTGTAATGCTTTCAAGAATTGAAAAAAAAATACTTCTACCTTCACAGTTAAACATTGCAGAAGCAGTTACACTTGCTGGGGTTCAGGGATGTTTCCCAGATTTGTTCTTTAGAGATAAAGTCCAAGTCAGGAATTGCTGATTTCTTTACTGAGATTCTCAATAGTGAGTTGTATGTGAAGGAAGATGGGATTTGTTCACTGACTCATGTCACTGTCATAAGATGATGCTTAACCCAATGGTCTAGGAATCAAAATGTAACAAAATTCTTTAAACTGGAAACACTTTTTTTTGCCAGATCAACTGAGTAATATTTATAAAAGCATCAGCACACTCCAAATAAAACCAGAACTCTGATGCATCTTGTCAATTTTTGGGTGTAAGGACAACCCATACACGAAGCTTAAATTTACTACACATTTGCTAATTATGCAAATCCCTAAGAATACACTTTTTTCCTCGTATGTAAATAATAGCATTTAAAAACATAGAACTTTTTATAACTGCTATTAAAAACAAATGCTTTGTAAATTTTGAGATCATTTGAGGTTTTTCTTGCTTATTTGTTCTCTTTGTCATCCAACAGGAACTGAAAATCTGTGAAATATTGCTAGTTTCAACATGCCTATTATCCAAAATCTTTTAATTATTTGCACTTACAAAGTATTTTATTACACATGCCTAGAGGCACATTGACTGTAAGGACTGTCTAGATCAAAGACCTAAGCTATTTTTTTGTTATTTACTAATGACCAAACCTGCTGTTTGAGCAAAACTTGAACAGACTGAATTAAATCAAGGACAGAACAAAAGGGAGCCTTAAACAACAATTTTATAAATAGAGACTCCAGTTTTAACACTTTACTAAGCATAAATGAAAGTTACCCACACAGGACTCATAACAGATTTCCATATATAATTACTTCTAAGCTAAAATAGGACTTTCAAAGCTGGCCACAGGATTTAATCACACATCATCTACTAGCATTAAATTGAATATATATGGCAGACAGGAGGCAGACCCATATGCCAAAGGGCCTCTTCTTATTTTTGGCTCAGAAGTTATACAATTGTTTTCATATTCTGAAATATCTTAAATACTGAGTATTTAAGCACTCTTATCTTAAACACTCAGTACTTAAGTTGCTTTTGTGAAAAGGAAAAAAATAATCATTAGACTGGAAAAGATAATTCAAATTAAAGATTTTAACCATTCTGCAAATGATTTTTACTATTGCTTACAAGCCACAATCTATAATTTCAGTTAACAGCATTTTAGAAGCTTAGCTAGTGATCCACTGTGTTGAAGATTTAACAAGTTGAAAAGTTGTTGTAAATCAACAACTTTTTCATTTATGTTCTTCATTTATGATCTGGAGTGTTGACAAAGGTTGGTGAATGAGTGCTTCACCATCTTTTCACAGTATGCTATCAAAGATAATTATGCTGGTTAATGTTCAGCTAATTTCTTCAGTGGAAAGCATCAAGGGGAATACCATATTGCTAAATAAGTCAAACATTGGAAAGTCTGGACATTTCCAAATATCTGCTTTGTACTGATAACAATTCTAATCATAAGTAGGGAGAAATCATAAAAAAATGTGGAAAAATACATTAAACATAGGGAGAGGTAGAAACTATACAGATGAATGGGTTCTTCAGTAATAGATTTCTTACATTCAAATCATGTTAGCCATGGAATTTTTCAGCCCAGCTTCTTGAGCAAATCATCCAATTAACCACAACCCCAAACCATGGCTACAGTAGGGTTAGCAGACATGGAACAATATTCACCCTGGGTCAGGCTTCCCAAACTTACTTTTTCATTTTTGCTAATGTTGGGGCAGGAACATCTCTCAATATCAGCTCCTTAGGCAGTGTTTGTATGCTGTTGCACTGAGACACAGCTTGTAAACTTCTGCCATAGACAACAGTGGTTGGTCAGTCACGGATAGCTAACTTAATGTTCATACTTATGCCTTAAAAAGCCTTTTGTAAGAAGATTCAGAGAAAATGAAAATAACAAGAAAAATATTTCATGCTGCCTTTTTTTTTTTTGCAACCACAAAGTTTCCAGAAACATAAAAGCATAACAATTCTTTTGTATGTCTATTAATCTGGTTAGTTATTTAGCTGCGATACAGATAATTAAAGTCATAGAAAAATTGACTTTAATCAATTAAGAAATTAACTGTCAGCATGGGAAAATCTTAAAATTAATGAAGAGCATTTAGATTACATAATTCAATTCCTGGTTTTGTGGTATTCAGCTATACCTTCACCCATGCAAGCAACAGTGCTAATTTTAGTACTCTAAATGCCTGTGCCAAAATACTGCTATGCTGATTGTTGATCCAGTCCCTAAAAAATGTGTTAAATGGGAGACAAAAACTCACCCACCCATGACCACCTACTTCTGGAAGCAGTGAAATATTTTGGCAAGCACATTTGGAACTGAAAAGATCCCTCCATACTCTCAGGTAGCCAGGAGATAACTTCAGTGTAGTTGGAGGAACACCACATCAACCCCAAATAATGCATAGTTGAAGCATTAAGTTCAGTCTACACCCATCACTGTCCTTCAAAAGACTGGCACTAGTCTCACCAAACAGAATAGGTTATCATTATGATATCACTGTTTACTAGTGAGTGACAGACCTGGGTTAAATTTCCTCTAACCAGGGTAATTGCAACTCATGTGAGTTAGAGTCTGTTCCTCTGGTATCTACCTTGCAGTTACCATCAGAGCTACTTTCCCATATGTGATGTCTTCCTAGCCAGAAAGGGAAAAATGGGGGTACACTGGTATTCCTGAGCCTTATTTTTCAGAACATTTATGCATTTCACACTGGAAAAACATTATGTGGAAAAAAAAATACCTAAAACAAACAACAAAATCAGACAAGTTTGCTGCACGGACATCAGAAGGTTTATGTGTATCCTCATGCACATGCTGCTCCATCTGGGGACCCGAACTTCTGGGAAGCTCCCCAGTTAACACTGGAGTTTTCTTAAAACATTTTGGCAGTCCATTGAACAAAACAGAGGCTAACTCCAACTCAGTGAGTCACCCTGCTGGGGTGAGACACCTTAAAAATCTCTGGATCACGCCCTACATGCTTTGTTATGATTACAAAAAGCAGATGCATACTTTTCTAGTGACTGATACTACTCTTCTTTTTTTTTTTTAACAATGATGTGTAGCAGGGAGAATGATGATAAAAGTAAACAAGATCCATCAGAGAGTATCAGAGTGATTTATTTGGATTCTGATTTAAACACAGACTACAGAAATGCTGGGGACTCTTTTTCAGAGTAAGTTTTGGAGTGCTTAGACATGAAATATTTGAACCCATTCAGTTACTTACAAAATGCAGAACACTGTTCTACCCAGTTCTGCATATAGTATAAAACAGATAATATGAGGGCACTTCTTGGGGTAAAGGAGAAGGAAACTAGTAAGTTATTGTTACAAACATAAGCACAGAATTTTAATTTAAGTTTAATTGCCTTCTACATTCAAATGTTCAATACACAACCTTCTTTTACAGATGTTTTGATCTTTTGGTGACAATTCTATATTTGTCTTTCCATACGCTCACAACCATAAAATCTCTTCCCCCTATCCTTTGTATACTCACTTGCCTTCCCATGGGGGACTTCTGGAATGCCTAATGACAACTGACAACAGGATTTTTCAGCTAATTATCCATTTGGTGGCAGAATGCTGAAGTGGCACTTGCTAGACTCCACCAGCCACACGTACAAAGGAAAAGCCAATTGCTGTATCCAGACACTGTAAAACCTTGTTGCCTTCTAAGGTACGCTGTAAATGAGGTCAATGGATAAAAATAGTCCCAAACCTGATAAATGCTAGTGCAGAACTACTTTTTCTTCAGCTGGAAGGAGAAGCGATTCTCTAGTTCTGCCAAGCTATGCACATCTTTTTCCTGAGACAGACAAATTTAAGATACATTGTCTTACTGTGCTGAGAAAATGATGAATTATACTATTCTTTCCCACCATCCAGGTCCTGGGAAAACTAGGAAGCTGATTAGACTATATGCCAACTTCATTTAATGCAACCTCAGGCTAATTACTATCATTCTTTACCCCTTCCAGCTCTCCTTGACAGAAGCAAAAGTAACAGGCTGCTCCAGCCTATGTGCTGCTGTTGCACTTAGCAAGGTGCAACGAAACTCCTGCCATGTTTGGTTTGTGTTTCAGCTGGTACCAAGATAAACACGATAAGCAAGAACTGTAAATTGATACAGAGTTTGCCTTGCAAATGAATGTAATCCAGGTATTTTGAAATTACAGCCAGTAAACTACAAAACAATGTTTTTAATGTGTAAATTTATTTTTTTTCCATCCCTGTAAGGATAGCAATGTAAAATATTTGGCTGTTTAAAAAAAAAAAAAAATGCTTTGGCTTTTAAAAAAATGTTATCTGTTCCATAACAAATTTTGTCCACTTTTAATGTCCCTTGACAAACAGTTTTCATGCATCCTAAATCTGTCCTGGATGACAGCCAGTTTGTTTAATTCTCAAATGCTGGGAAGTGAAGTCACCAAGAGACACGTAATTATATATGGAAGTTGCCTCTGGAGCCTGTGTTAATAGCACCAAATATTTACAGATAATCATCCATCAGGTAGCACTCTAGTTCAGCCAAGAATAAGCAGTTTTAATGGACAAAAACATTTCAACTGGTAGAAAGGTTAAAGAAAAAAATAATAATAAAATCTATTTTGAGAGAAATCTTCCTGTTAAATCATAATCTGATATTATGAGGACCTTGGCACAGTCTTTCTAGGACTTATGTACTGGCAAGAGATATATTTCCCCTCTTTGTCAAGTTCTATTACAAGCATCCAGGACTGGTACTGAAATTTTACATTTTTCTATCTCACTTAAGAGTGATAAAGACCAATATTTATTTGTTCTGTTAATGGAGACATTGTGAGCCAAAATACCTACACAGTCAAAATAGAAATAAGCAGAACACCAGTCAACAGTTGACTCAACAAAACCACCCACAAACTCGAAGAGGAGGTTGCCTTTTTTTTCTCCCCCCTTTCTGGGAACTTCACAAAAGCATTTTCTAGCATAAATTGAAAGGCATTTTTAAGTAATTGAAAGGAGAAGGCAAAGTAAGACACAAGATTATCTTGGCAGGGAGGACAAGATTCTCCCACTGTATGTAGGTGGATCATCTGTCTTCCTCAGGGAACAAAAAGACAAATCTTTTAAGCAAAATAATTAAAGACTGTTTCTAAAGATCTGTTTCAGATCTTATGCTTGTTTGCCAAGTTTCTGCAATAAAATCTACTACCTTGAATATTCTTTAGAATTACAATGAAAATGTATATAGAGCCATCCTTTATTTAATCTTAGACCTTCAAGAACCAGTAAAGGAAATAGACAGAGTTTTTACAGAAATTCTTTACTGGATCTTTAATTCTTACCATTTGCTACTAAGTACATGGAATATGGGTTCAGAGAACTATTACACTGCCAAAATCAATCAATAAATTAATAAATAAATAATGGCAAACAGCAAAAACACCAGCTACTTTGCTACTTGGCATACAATGAAACTCACATGCATGAGTCTCTGTCCTCCCTAATGTTTCATTTGTAATATGAAGCAAAACAACAGTATCCTTACTCTTCCATTCACATAAACTTTACTAGAAACTCAATCTGCACTATAAAGCTGAAGTTTTCACTTCATGTTTGTGCCTGTTGAAAGAAAACATGAGGGGAAAAAAACCACATTCTTATACAGATTTGAAAGGTTTTTTAGGAATGTTTTTCTCTCTTCTTAATACTTTTATACTTTCTTGTATAAGTAGAGGAAGATTTTTGAAATATAATTCAGACTGGTCAACTTGATCTTCACCCTAAAGGCATGTCCTCAGAAAAACACTGTTCTGTTTCTGAACTCTGAATTTCTCTGATATCATCCTTGACAAGCCCTGTGTCTTTATAGGAATATAAATTGAGAACTAATTTATACAACCTGCTCAATATGAAAGACCTCATTACAAAAGGATAATTGCTGAACACAGACTAAAACTGGACGCTGGTAAAGCTGAGATTAAGTGTTTTTCATCCACCTACCTTAATTGTATTACATCCTTACAGTTGCAAGCTTAGCTGTGATTAAACAATACTGTTTGGATCTCTGGGATATGCCAACACCAGTATAAGCTTTGACAGTGCTGAAGGAGGATATGTTTCCACATCAGTATTGTACTACATAGTCTGAGACTATACATTTCCTGACGTTTTACAGCTGCTGTCTACATTGGTGGTCTACAAGAGCAGTCAGGATAAGGTGAGAAACAGAGTTTGCATAAATTATATGGTCTGCATCATGGCAGAGATCATGGGATTGAACTCCAGCAGCATTCCTCAGTCCCTCTGCCACTGTGAAGATCTCAAGATCAGTATCAGGCAAATGTGGAACTCTGCACTCTGTGCAAAAAAAGCTCTGGCATCATTTGCTACTAAGGCAGATACCAATAACCTGAATTTCAACGTACAAGGATAGGTCTAGGCAGTCCTCTTTAACAGGCAATCAAAAATCTGCTATTCCTGGAACATAAATCTTTGGATTGACTTTATTTACCCCATTCCACAGAAGGTATCAGCTTTCAAAGCCACTGTGAGCTTCAAGTAACTAGTGGGATAGGTAGGCTCCAGGTAACACTTTTGTTATACCACACTCCCTTAATGCCACAGACAGGTTACATTTCTAATAGGGCTGGATAAAACCAAATGGAAAGAGTGGAGGAATAAAGTGGGAGTGCAGGAAATAATCATAGAATCAGTTAGGTTAAAAAAGACCTTAAGATTATTGAATCCAACTGTTAACCTAACACTACTAAGTGCACTACTAAATAATGTCCCTAGGTACCACATCTACATGTCTTTTAAATACTTCCAGGGATGGTGACTCAATCACTTCCTTGAGCAGCCTGCTGCAGTGCTTGACAACCCTTTTGGTGAAGACATTTTTCCTAATACCCAATCCAAATCTCCCATCATAATTTGAGGCTGTCTGTTACTTTGGAGAACAGACTGACACCTATCACGCTACAACCTCCTTTTAGGTTGCTCTCTAGACTCTTCATCAGCTTTGTTGCCCTTCTTTGGATGTGATCCAGCACCTCAATGTCTTTCTTGTAGTGAGGGGCCCAAAATTAAACAAACTATTTGAGGTTAAAAGCTTTCTTTTACTGTCCAGATTAAGTAGTGACAGCAGTTTATATCAATGTGTTCTCATGGAAACACTGCTCCTTTGCTAAGGTAGTTATAGTCACATCTTTCCAGTTTGGTCTTTTGAGGTGTTTAAGGAGATCAGCTCTGCTAGCTGTGTCTTCATTATACCTAATTAAAATCCCATCTGACTTCCAGCGCTCCATGACACAGAAGCACCATAAAACCCCCCAAACTTATGGAAAATAAACAAAGCATTCTCTTTCTCTCACCTCTTCTTGGATTACAAATTGCACTTATTTACTCTCTATAGTACCTTAGCTTCAAAGGCTCTCTGCTCCAGCAGATGTAAATAGAGAATTACCCTACCTCTTACTGAGCATTGTTGTGGCTATTACAATGGATGCAATATCCATCCAGGTGGTTGCTTCTGAAGAGGAGAGAACAACTTAAAATCAACACTTTAAGTCATGCAATTTTTAAATGGAATCACTCCTCATTAGTCAGAGCAGTTTCTTCCCTTAATAAATAACAGCTGACATAAAAGATATTCCCAATTTACTCACACAAAAGCTGGCTTCTCTGGATATATTCCAGACAGGAGCACCTGCATCAATTTCAAAAGGCTTGGAACAGGAAATATTAATGCACCAGAACTGAGAAGTTTTCATTTTGAAACCCTCAGTTGATAACTTTTCAAATTATGATGTAGTATGTACTTTTAACTTGTAAAATGTTGGTGAGGAAAGTGGGTTTTGTATTTTCAAAAGATTGAAAAACCCCAAGCAACCAGATATTTAGCCAAGCCTGTGGCCAAGGTTTTCAACACCAACTACAGCATTGACAAAAGGTCACTCTGCTTTTCATCTGGTTTAAATCTTGGGTCTTTTGGGAAATACTTAAGGGAAATTTTAGGTTTCTTTCCAACATCAGTTGTGACACCTAAAGTTTTGAACATAAGTAATAAAAGCTGTTACTTATTCTTTCAGAATTCAAAAGACACTTTTATAAGCACTATTCTAACCTGCATGATTACCTTGGAGCATGGATGAACAGCATCCTTAGCTCTACTGTAGGATGAAAGAGTGCCATTACACAATCCAGCTGCAGTAATGGGGCCAAGTCATGGTCTTCCATATGAAGCTTGAGTTTCTGCTCCTTCTCACCATTTTTCATTTCATCAAGAAATTTACCATATTGGACAGAATATCTATTTAATGAAGTGTTTTACAAGCATCTTGCAAACAAAACACCATGCTAAGTCAATAGAAGACATAGTATGTGCCATAAGAGAATAATCAGAGGAAAATTTAACATAACAGTGCCTCATTTGATAGAAACAGTTTGAATTTTAAAACAAATACATAACCCTTTCCACACCATGTTCTGGTTCCAAGAAAACACATGTTAGGCAATGAAGTTGGCTTCTGGCCCCATAAACAGCCACTGTAGACATTTTAACAAAATGCAGGAGGTTAAAAACTGCAATTTTCTGGATGAGAATTTTCCATGGGATAAGACTAAAGGCACAATCAAGACATTTGAAAGCCAGTATACTGAAAAAAAAATAAAGTGAAAAATGAAATCTGCATCTCCTGGCTTTGGTGCTAAGTTTTCATTTTTCTTTATCAGGAAAAACCCTGAGGACTTTCACTGTGTTGAACTTACTTGTCACAATGAAAATACTACTGTTCCTTGTTCATTTACATAGAGTTTCTTGATACAATAGTGAGCTAATCAGAAGGTCTATCATGGTATTTCCCTGGGAAATACATAAGTTAAAACATTAGAGTACCTGACAAGCTGAGCTGTATGTATTAGTAGTGCACCAAGAAATGTTTGTAGGAATCATGCAAGTTTCCAGATAACACAGAGAAAAACAAAATCGTATTTAAATAATTTTCTGACTGGAAAAATAAACAACTCTTTTTCCAGATCCTGATTTCAACTCAGTTCTCTCATATTTATGAAAGCTACCCAGTAAATAATATTATTTCCAAAAAATGCTCTAAGCTTTTATTCAGCATTTTATCTCCCATATAATTTGAATCATGTTTTCCTATACATACTGAAAAGTCGAAGTGAACAACTTACCTTTAAGGTAACAATCTATGAAAGAGTAACACAACTTTACATTTACACTGTTATTAGACTACAAGTACATTAAGAATTGATCTAAACTTTTGTGAAAACATGATTTTATCCAAAGTGATAGACTGATTGGATGAGATTAATCTCAAATGTCTTGAACTTATGCCTTGTGGGACTGCAGACAAATCAAGTAAATGACACCTTAGGTTAGAAACCAATCTTCAAAATATTAAGTATGCTTGCAAGACAAGGTAAACACTAGGCAGGTAATAAGCCATTTACCTCAGCAAGCTGGAATTACAACTACATTATGTCTTGTCTTAAGGCAATTATGTTGGAATATTAGTAAGAAAAAAATCAACTGTATTTTTTTCCAATTTTTGATCTACATTGAAAACTTTTTCATACATAAAAATATCTTAGTGATTATTATTATTACAACTGGACATCTTCTTACCATAGAAATTAATACCACATTACTGTTTCAAGATTTGCTAAACTGCATTGTTAATTCTAAAAGTTCTTTCTGAAATTATTTTCCTGAGAGGTATGCATTATTTCTTTTTTAAAGAAAGCCAATTGCCAGAATGGCCATTTTAGGAATCTGAAGCAATGTATAAGGTTGTGCCAGGACAACATAAGTTAAAATGGTAAAAATGGAATGGGAATGACCAAAATGCTTCTTATAAACAAAAAAAGCCAGTGACTGCATTGCTGCATTAGAAACTTAGCATGCACCCCTAAAAAGGGAAGATATACTTCTAAGTACCTTTTCCTGTTGATACTGAAGTACTGTACAGAAGTCTTTCAGAGATGGTCCATGGAAACTTCACTGTCTTCCAATGGCTACAGCTATGCAACATGCCAACACTGCATATATTGAGTTCTAACCATTCATATTCATGCTAATAGATCTTCCAGTATAAATGTCTCAGTTGTCATTACCTTCATGTGTAATTGGAGTTCAGCTACAATATATTTCAAAGTGTTTTCTATTTTTCAAAACTCAAGGCTGAATTCTTACAGATGGTAATTTTGGCAGATGGTTCTATATGAAACTGAGTTTATAATTAGGCCGAATCTGACTTGTGCAATTAAGGCAATGAAGATTTGGAAAATAAGAAGTGTTAGATCAGTACAGGATCAGTCTGGTAGCCACAGAAAACTGAAGAAACCTGATCATTTACACTTGCAGAATTTATTGCCTATATGAAAATTTCTTTCTAATTGCATGAATTAGAGATAAGCAACCTTTTATGCTCAGCATGTAAACTAAAGCAACCATGGCTTTCTACCTACTTAAGTGTATAATCCTTTTTTCTTCAGTCGAGATTAATGAGATTGTCTGAAGCAATCTAACAGCTCCCTGATGCTGAGAGGGGGCTCTTGGTGTCTCCTTCTCCACAGCTTCCCTCCCTCCAATATTCACCCAACCTCTCAGCTAGTCAGTAAATTCACAGTGACTAGCCAATTCAGCTCAGAGACAGAAAACTAACCCCTGAAGAATGAGTGGAGGAGGAAAAGAGATGTGCAAGGATAAGAAGACTAGGACTATCCATTTTGGTGGAAGTGACCTCTTGGGCTCACTCTAACATATATCTAGCTGCATTTCAAGACATATTATATCTAGTGTCAAAAGACTTTCCAGACTGGTAATTGTGTGTGAAGCAGTATTACCTCTCTCAGCATCCTTTGACTTAAAATTCTGTTAAAAATTGCTTTGCTCTTGTACCAAGAAAGGATTAGTAATGCCCAGTAATCATTCTCTCTACTACTTTTATCTTGCCCTCAGCTTTCAGTCCCTCCTCATATGCACATTGTTTCCATATAATGTTTTTGCCTGTTTTAAGGCCACTACTTCTGTTACAGTCTTTTTTCTGAGGGGACAATCAGGACTTTTTTCAAGATGGCTGATTATTGCCATCATAAAAGCATTCATTCCCCTTCAATATTTCCCTTTCTGCTCCAACTGCATCCCAATATTTTGGTTGATTTGTTCTACTACAGGTACAATACATGGATTTTTATCCATTTTTCCTGACCAAATACTGCTACAAGGACATTAAAAAAGTGCTTATAAGTAGTTTTTACAACTAATCAAAGCTGCTGTTATTACTGTAGTTACAATGAGTTCATAATGTTCCTTCCAAAATGCAGCCCCCTTGCTCTTCAACACAACAAACTCCACTTGCCATCATGCCATCTGTCCTATCTTCTCTAAACCTTTACAAAGTTCCTTAGAATCTCTTTTAGTTTCAATTAACCTGAGTAATTTATGTAGCTTGCACATGTTGTCATCAGTCTGTGAACCCTCTTACTAGATTGAACTATATGAGGTTGCTGGCAATTACAGAACATTATCTCATAGGTTTTTGCTATGTTACAAATTAATGACTATTCCCATACTTTGTTTTCTGTCCCTTTACAATTTTTTCCTCAGTTATAAGGGAGATACAATATTGGGTTACTTAGTTTTTTCCTTAGGCTTTTTTCTTTAAATCTAAATAAGTAATTTCAATACTTTTTCCTTATTCATCCATTTTGAAACACAAAGAATTTTAGTATATTAAAACCATTTCTTTTACAGGGGCTGGGCTTTTCTGTTCTTTTTATTGAACCCTATGAATATAGAGTTCCCACCCTCCTTCCAGCAAGCTTTACTCACAACACAACAATAGAGACAAGCTGTTAAGAAAAATCATTTTTTAAACTGTGGACATGCTCATTAACTCTAAAGACAAGAATTAAGAGTCATTGTGTTCAGAGTATATATTTAAGAAGATGGAGGAAATATCATGATCACCTCTTTTCATCAAGTTATAAACACCTTGACTTTACTGTAAAATTAACTCAAGTTATAATTGATATGCTGCCTCAAACTCTAGACCTCTCCAAACAAACTGTAATTCTAATACCCTGGTGGTTTGTGGGTGGGTTTAGGTGGGATTTTGTTGGGGTGGGGTGTGTGTGTTTGGTTTTGGCTGAGGTGTGCATAAACTAGCAACTATAAACTCCACCAAATTGTTTCAAGTACTTCAGTGTTTCCCTACAATTCCCCTATGTTCCAGAGAAGAACAGGTACATTCCCACTCCATGTATCAAGGTGCAAGTGCTCTCAGCTTAGAGCAAAGAGTCTCAGGCTATATCCATTAACTTCACTGTCATAGAATTGTGACCACTGAATTAATACAAACATCATTCAAAGACTGCCTCAATGATTTTGCTGGAGTTATGCTATCTACAGGGAACTATAAATATCTAAACTTAAACCTGAAGTTCCACTTGCATCTTTCCTTAAAAATTGCAGACATTGTGAGGTAAATATACCAAAAGAACAAGTTGAGTCAGTCACTTTGCAGTTCAGTATGACTATAGAGATGCAGATATAACTAGAAGAAAAATAATCTGAAAAGTAAGTTTCCTGCATCTGTGCAATTTTGAAGAAATAAATGCCTATTAAATGCAGATGTCTATAAAATATAATTCTAAACATACCACTAAAACTATACTTTGAATTTAGTAAGTAGCTGGCAAGAAATCTTAGGAAGATACAACTGAATACAATCCTTTTAAAAAACAGCTATTTTAATTTTACTGATAATTTTCACAGGAGTTACTTAAGAAAGAATGCAGTTGTAAACTGTGTGTAGTATGTTTACATCCTATAGAACTCTACATTTGGTAAAAGGTACTCATGTGAATTAAAAAGAACCACAGTTGTCAATAGTGACACTATTTTGGTACATGTTTAACAGCATCCTTGTTTAAAGATGTGCTGACAGAAACTCACACAAATATTCACAAAATGTAATTTCTTAGATGATTTATACACCTAGTTCTCACAAGTTTCCTAGGTTTTTTGTTCTTAAAGAGGACACATTGAACTGCTTTGTCTATCATGAAATTTCTTTGGCTTCAGTAATTAATCCCACAGAAAATACAGCCCATCATTGAGATTAATGCAAATCACCTCAGAGTACATACTTTTCAATGTCTACACTCTAAAATACTCATTAGACTTGGTAGGTATTTTCATAAGTGATGCAGTTTCTCAGCAAGTTTACTTAAGTGACATTTGCCAACTTGTAGAAGAGAAAAAATCTTCCCAATTTCATAGGAATCATGCCATTTATTCTGAAATAACTAATGGAGTGTGTATGGTAAGAAGACTGTCATAGTGAATAAAGCCCAAAAGCACATCATAGTTTGACAATTAGCACCCTAAACAGATACAAATTCAACAGTAACTGAAAAAATGTTCTTGGACACAAAGCAAAAGGGACTCATTTCAACAGAAATAAAACCAGTAGGCTAAAATCAGATTAACTGCACATATGTCTCAGACCATTTGCAAATGTCAACAACATTCTGTTACAGTGGGAAATGACCAAAAGTACTGTAGACAATCTATTACTGGCAAATGTCTAGTTGATCACTAAAGCCTGTGTAAAAAGAGATTTTTAAAGTGTGCAGAGGAGAAAGAAGACAGGAAATTCACACCAAATAATTTAAAATTCTGTAGGCCAGAAATTTTTAAAGGCCAAATGAAAACAAGGAATCCAATATATTTCTAGTGACAAAGCTGAGATACAGGAGAAAGCAATATCAATTACTTCTAAAAAGATTTCCTTTGGTCTCAATAGGTATGTGACCCTTAAAAAAAAATAAGGCAAGGATTTTCTTAAGAAAATTACTGATGTTACAGATTAAAAAGTATTGCTGCTTCTAGAAATGGCAGAACAATATATCAGAGGGCTATTTATAACTGTATTGATAGATTCAAGTTTAATTACATAAATAAACAACATATTCCACAGAACAGTGGATTCATTCTAATTCTGAGATGCTTAGTTTCTATGGACAGGATAAAATACAGTAGAAACAGCTTATTCAGAGGATTAATATTTGAAGTGGGTCTCTAAGTGATTGTGGGAAATCAAAATGCCTATTGGACAGACTACTACAAAAACTGTAGAAAACATTCACCAGAGATGGGGCTTAGACTATTTGGAAGGAAAAGGATGGTGACAAGGACATCATCAGTATTTGTCTGCCAGAAGTGCTGAAGTTTTCTTGTTAGAGGTGAGGATGCTGACTTAAATGTAAGGTGAGAAAACGTGCACAAAGAAATCAGGGTAGCACTGTTCACTCTCTATCTGAATGGGGAGAGGAGAGAGAAACTTGAAGGATGAAAAATTATTTTAGAGGTGGGCTTGAGATATGATGAGGAAAAGAAAAAATCCAGACATTTCAGGCAGAGGAATGAGGGAGAAAATCTTTCTGCATCCATGGCAGAAGAAAACTGATGAGGGAATATGAACATCATCCTGCTTGGGAATGGAGTCTGATTTTAAAAAATAGCAAGATTTTTTGCTGGATTCAGTAGCCTGAAAAGAGGGTTTTCACTGTCCAGCTTTACACTATGAAAGGAGCAAATACTGAAGAAATTTATCAAAACAGTTTGGAATAGACTATGATTGCAGACAGACTTTTTAAAGAACATGAATTTAGAGAATTTGTAGCAAATCTAGGGCACATTCTTTGCCAGGCTTTATAACACAGAAGTTCAAAGCAGCTTCAGTGACAATATTCAAACTAACAGTTTATAAATAAGGTTCGTATTTCCTTGAAAAGAAAGAAAACAATACACATCAGAACCATTTAAACTGGTGTCAAATGCAACACTGACACTTTTTGCTATTAGAATAGAAATGTAATCTTCACATTGCAGAACCACATTAATTAGAAAAAGACAGCCATTATGAATATTTGAGATATATATTTTTTTTTCTCCTTTTTAAAATAACCACAAATAAACTCTGTTTATTCAGGAACATATTTTTTAATCCAAATGAAAGATGGTGCCAAGCACTGTTATACAAGCTTCCTAAACTCATTTGGCTGACTAATGCTCCTTCTCCTGCATGCTTCAAAGTAGTAACAGAAAATAAATCCCAAGAAACAACATTCAGATCTGTATCAGTTCAAAACATAATGCATAATATAGTCTGCTTGCTATTTAATGCAAAAGACAAATCTTGCTGAGTTCACCTAATAACAAGCAAATGGAAGCTGGAAATTAGAGGGCTGGAACTCAGGACTTCTTTACAATAAACCATTAGTGTGTTTAAATTTCATCATCCCTAAATTTCTAAGCACTTCTTTTCATTTAGTGAACTATTTTGCATATACATGGTACATTATGAATTTAAATATATCACATCTGAGTCCTCACTGCCTTACTTCAGCCCATTACTTCAGTCAGGCCACAAAAGTCAGCACCTGGAAATCTTACTCCCATTTTAGGCACAATTATGAAATCTCCATAAAGAGAGAAGAATTTTTTGGATCTACATCCAAACTGAGGGACAAACTTCCATACACATTTTAAAGCCTCCACATTTACAGGAACTGTCTAAAAAAATCACACTTTAAAATAATGAAGCTTGTACATCCATGTATTACTCTGAGTTTTTAGTATGTGCTGTAGACATCATCAAGTTCATTCTTTCATCCAGGAGCAGCTCTAAACGGAAATAGATTGTCAGGACACGCACAACTTAGCTTTACAGTGTGACTTAAATATTGCCAGAACAACTCTTCTCCAAGTGTAATTACAGGTTATGTGTTACTAAACAGACCAAAGAATCCATCCAGTGATAATGTATCATGCTGCAAACACAAATGGAAAGCATATAGTGGTCTGCTCCTACCAACCCAGCACAAGGTAGCAAGGGAAATTTTGTATTTTTCTCTTATATTTCCAAACTCATGTAAAATATATATATACACCTATCACATAGCATCACAGAACTCCTTCCAAAAAGATAATCAAGCATTATTAAGCTCTTCCTCAAAAAATGAGGAATTAACTTTACTTGCTACTGAATTCTGAGTTTCACAGTAAAGAACAAGAATACACAAAGAAAAAGCTACAGAACCATTTAACAAGAATGGTTCAAGATTATCCTGATAAACCTTTGCTCCACAGAGGTTTTATTGTGCCACCCTCTGCCTTACTCCTTTCATGACAAAGTATGGTGTGAATTCACACACCTTCTGCAGCTCTGCTGTAAAGGAAATACAATTGGCATGTATTTCTGCACACGTTACTGTAGGCTGAAACTGGATGTTCCCACAGCTTGGCTGTGCCCACGTTACATACAGATTTTCAAATCTCTTGGGCAGAAAGCTTGCACACCATGTTTAGGACCTTCACTGCATGCAAGTTTGTGCACAAACATGGGCTGAAATCCATATAAAGAGTACTGCATATGTACAGCTAGTTTTGCATGGTATGTGTACTTTTGTATGTATGTGGACATTGGTTCAAGGGGCTAAGATACCCGGATTCTCTCACTTTCACCAGGTGTAAGGAAAAAAACAAAGTCTTGTTGTTCATTGAGGAGCAAAGACACTAGAAAACTATCAGTAAAAGTGATCCTGCCTACACCAAGTAGAAAGATTCCAGCCAAAGCAAACACAGAATGTAGGTCCTATCATACAATAGACTGCATATACTTAACATATTGTGATGGTTTTGACTTATATCCCATGCATATATGCCTGAAGCTGTATTTAGGGTCCTTCTAAAAACTTCTTAAGGTACCTAAAGAAGACATTGTAGACCAAACTGCATGACACTTATCTTGTCCTTTACTATATGTTGTTGGAGCTGATGGCAGCAGAACAAACAAAAGGCAGACAACCAGCTGAATAAGACACCGAATGAGGGTTTATTGTCACTGCGAGAGTTAATGTTGAAGCCAAGTTCAGTCACATGGGATGACCATGCTTGGAAACACCAAAAAATACCAACAGATAGGACTGGCAGACTGATGTTTTGATTCTATGTTTTCAGACTCTGGTTTGCACATGTCTAAATTTTTCTGAATGGAGGTTCAGAGGTTGGCATGATTCGCAATCCACGCATTTGGGCTTGTGGCTGGAAAGACAGTCCCACTTACAATTCTAGTTCATGTGTCAGCCACCTCAGGATTAAGCAAATAAACATAGCAGCTCAGTTAATTTGGTCTGAAAGTAGGATTTAATTCAGGAGAGTTAAAATCTTAATCTGCATGGATCCAGTTTGGATTTGGAGGACCACTGAAGTTATACTTCGGATTCAGAGTCTGGAATTGTTGGATTTTTTCTTCTCTTCCCTTTGGCACAATGCATAATTACTTATACAAAGTAGAACAGCTTCAACAAGACAGACTGGATGGTTAGACCCTTCCTGGAGATCTAAGTTCCCACCCAAGAAAAGATGTGAACCTGCATGTCTCTCATCAGTCCAGTGAGAATGCTCAAGTAAATTCTTTAGGTTAGTCTTCTTCCGTCTGCATTGAATAAAGGTTGTTCACAAACCTGGAGGCAATCTCTGTAGACCATATACTCATCCTCTTGTGACAGCCCAGCTGAAACCTGCAGGCTTTACAGAACATCAGTTGGCACTGAATTGTGCAACCCACCTCTGACTGGGCTCCCAGGCTGCACCCTTCTCTGACTTCCCAGTTCTGCTGCCCAAGATCTGAGACAACAGTGAAGGTGAAGGAGCCTGACTTGTAGACACTCTTCACTGGAACGTTAAGAAACACTGTGTAAATGGCTGCTACAAACAGGCATCAAATCACAGATGGGAGAAGAGGTAGCTCTGAAGGTTTGGCTAATTATGACCTTGAAGGTTATTCCTGAACCTGATCTTCTCCATTCAGTACGTTTTGCAGCAAAAAAATGAAGAAAAAGAAAAATAACCAAATGCTCCAGTACCTGTATACCTACACGCACTAACAGAAGTGAAGGTTTGTGGCTAGCAGGTATCCAAAAGGTGGGTATAGAACAGACCTGCTTGAGAGTGCCTTCCAGGGGCCCTAACCATTGTCAATGAACACTGTTGGCCCTGCAGGAGGGAGCTTCACATGCCCCTCCAGCCTGAGCCACCTGGTCTCACTTCTAGTACTGGTTCAAGTGATGATGGAGTAGCTGGAGGCTCAGGACTTACTCTACAAAACTATGTGCTCCAAAGCATGGATGTATAGCAGTGAGTACCACAGGGGCCTCCTTGAGGCAATACCTGCAGTGACAACTTAGACCTGATGCTATTTTCATCTTGCACCTAAACTTAAGCCTGCTCCATGCAGCAATGGTAATGCAAAAATGCATAAAGCACAAAATCCCTGATTAGATTTAAAATGATTATCACATCCATCTACATTGTATAATTTAAGTATTATTTACCCAGAAACAACCATCAGCCATTCACCCAGGAGTTATTAGATAACAATAGGAAATTAGAGGTTAATTTTTCTGTATGTTGTTGTCATCCAAAGTGTTCACTAATCTGAACTCCTAAACTGGCTTTTATTTAGACATAGAAATAACTCCTTCATTAGCATTTCGACTTTCATTGACCTCAGATACTATGCATGCCACCAGCTTTAATGGAATAAAATACTTAACACTGTATTGTAACTGTAACATTTTCTACTTTTATTCTCATAGTAATAAATGTCTGATACAATTTACCTTTGTTAATAACTAAAAACAGCCAGCAAAGAAATCGATATTTTATGTAGTCCCTGCAGTCAGTTATTTCAGCATTGGTAATATTTGCAAATGTCAGGCTTGGCAGGTTTATATATGACTCAGTATGAAATACAAACATGGGTCAATCTAACAATAAAGAGGAGCGCTGACCCCTCTCCACTCACCTTACACTGATCCATCTCCTCTCTCCACAAAAGCACAGGGAAAACAAAACAAGAAACAAGTGGATTTGCAGTGTGTTTAAAAGGCTGACCAACCTCAGGTTTGGCATACCAAAGACCAGGGCGAGAAGAAACACTTTCGTTTTCATCTGTCAGCTCCCACAACACTCAAATGGAATTGCGTAGGGAGATTTTTTCCTGCCTTGCTTCAAATAAATGGGTGTTGTGTTTACATACTGCATACTGAGCATTGCCTGCCCGAAGCCAAAGGCTGCATCTTGCCAACTTTTAACTTTCGTACAATATGGCGATTACATGAGCCAGCATACCATTAAGTCACAACAAAACTTGGAGGATGTCACTTTCAGCTTGCAGAACTGTACCTGAACGACTGACATGAAGTGCACAAAAGGAGAAGCCAAAATTCAGCACGATGGCAGAACTGGGTCAGAAGCAGACTGGGTTAGCAGCCTCAGCCCGAACTACAAAGCCAACTGCCGCATAGTTCACAGAGATAAAAACTCACAGGCACACAATACAAGCAGGCAAAGAAAAAAAAGTAATAAAAAGATCACTAAACACGCCCCCAATACAGAGTCTTTCACATCATCTGCTGTTTATTCTCTGTGACACTTTATTCCAGGATGTTCTTTGCAGCTGCACTACTTGCGAACTGGCCTCCTCTGAGTCAAATCCATGGGAAAAGAGAAAGATACCCAAGTCTATTGCTCTATGTCAAGAGCACATCTTTCCAGCTCCAGCAAATTCTCCTTTTCTATCTGATGAGCAGCAGATCTACACCTACCATGAGCTCCAAATGTCTTCCAGTGCCTAGTGGTCATTTTTTTTTGCAGAATAAGCAAGAAAGATTGGAGATCAGAGCTCACTATTTCCCCTAAAACAATGACTGACATCATGCACCAAGGTATCATGTATTTGCTTTCTGTTTCTGATTTAGCCTGCTGACATGAGACTGAAGCAGGCAATTTGTGTACTAATTCTTTTTCCAGGTACTGTTCCACAATAATTTCAACAGAGGCTTCCTTTTCAGTAACACAAACATTCTAAGATTAGGACAACCTAAGAAGGTCATTTAACTACCAGCAGAAGTGTACACATCCAGAGGTAAAAAGCCAAGCTCAGATCTAATAGACTTCTAATACTGAGATTTCTAAGAGCCTGTGCATCTAACCCACTGCTGAAGACCAAGTGCCTGGACTAAGTATCTGTGATACCTTAACATCAGCAGTCTTCTGAGCTAGCCCCGTGGGTGACCCTTCTTGGAGCATATTTCTTAGTAACTTAATCCTATTTAGATTGTCTTCAAATCAAACAAAGAGCAAGCAAATCATGTATCTGATATGTTTTTGCAAGATTGTATCACCCTAGCACCATTCAACCACATCATACTGAAAATGCAAAAGGCTGTCCAGACAACAGTGATACTTTATTTGTTGTATTATTAGCATGCAAAATCACATAAACTAACTTCTGATAATAGTTTTAATTACTGAGTATGTAAGTACATAAGCCTGTAAATCCTCTCATACAAGTAATCCTTCAATAAGATTAATTCATGGAAATAGTCCCACTGAAAAAGGATTTGTATGACTGGACCCTAAATGCTTTACCACATTTTTAAAGGCATTGTTACTTTACTAAATAAATAAATAAACTGACAAACAAACAAATAAATAAAGCCAAAAGCTGATGGTACATTTAAAACAGGGGGTTATATATTTATCAAACTGTATTGTTTCAGAAACAATCCTTCTAGAAATGACGCTGTTGAGGAACATGCTTCTGCAGTTCCTGTGGTTTCTCAGGTTATGACTGATCTAAATAAGCTGACCAACCTGCTCACTTGGGAGTCTGGCGTTCAGCACGACTCTTTCTACACTTTCATTGCACTGACATATGACTCAGCTACTCCTTCAGCTGCACTAGTTATATATATTATCCCTCTGTAACATTACCTCAAACATCAAAATCCCTGTTTTATTTAAGCACTATCCAGGTATTACTAAGTGTTTTCAAGGCTCAGTGATGTAGTGTCTCTCACTTTCCATACTATGTCTATAGCAGAGTATTTTATTATAAGGAATGTTAACTTCTTTCCTGGCTTCCCAATCCTGTTCTTTTCACTGTACCAGTTACCAGTCTCAAAAACAGCAAAAGTAGCCACAGGAGAGCATAAAGATTAACATTTACTTAAATATGCCAAGCGCCTCAATATGCTTAAGTCCTCTGTCTTGTATCAGCTTCACTTGCTCTCTCTTCACACAATGGTATTCATTGCCTTAGTGGAAAATCTTTCTTGAAGTATCTCCTGCTCTTATCCTCTCAGAATGATTAATGGTTTGGTATCACATTTGTTTGCTAATCCTTCAAATGAAGGAGACCATCCTTTGGAGAGTTAGGAGTCCATCACTGCTGCATAACTGCTTGAAGGCTGACAGATGCTTCACCACCATGACAAGAAGCTGTTCCACAGGCTACAGCTTGTGAGTCCCTGAGTCAAGCCATATGGTCCTGAATGCCAAAACTGCCTGTCTTTCCCAGTTTATTGGGAGAGAGGGATTGTTTCTGCTTTGCTCTAAATTTGCAAAAGTACTCTGTTGGCTTTAGAAGTTTACAGTTCATATGAAATAAAACACTTGACCGCTTGCACTCATAAATACCCATTTGTTTGCTGGACAGTTTTTTCTTCTCTGAAAAAAAAAGCCCTATATGTATGCTTCCATGGGCTAGGATAACATCTTGTGAGTTCATTATTATCCACTCTGATATTAAATGAATGCCTATAACTAAGTACACATAAATATGGCTTTTACATTTTAAAAGACCCTTCCCAACTAATAATCTGCTCAGTGTATTTGACCAAGTTTTTACATAGCATCTGAAACAACAGCTTTGAAGTACAAGGCACCTTTAGTCACCTAAGGGGAGTAACAGCAATGGACACATGCTTTCAGAATTCAGAACTGATCACTTAAGATAGTATCAAGCTGTACTTCAGCATCACAAAAATTAAGTCTCCAAGTTATGACCCCTTACACATGGGTACATTCTCCAGTGCTTTGGCCATATGAGATTTAAGTATTTCAAAAAGCCGGTGTTTCTAATTCCCATCATCTCTTGAAAAACTATTTAACTGCCCATAAGACTTCAGTAATGTCTCTCCCTTTTTGGAAAACATATTTTATGCCTTTTCCAATAACTACTGACAGACTGAGAGTTGGGGTTTTTCAGTCTGAGAAAGAGAAGGCTCCAAGGAGACCTTATCGTGGCCTTCCAGTATCTGAAGGGGGCCTACAAGAAAGCTGGTGAGGGACTTTTTAGGAGGCCAGGTAGTGATAGGACTAGGGGGAATGGATGCAAACTATAGGAGAGTAGATTTAGATTAGACATTAGGAGGAAGTTCTTCACCATGAGGGTGGTGAGACACTGGAACAGCTTGCCCAGAGAGGTTGTGGAAGCCCCATCCCTGGAAGCTTTTAAGGCCAGGCTGGATGGGGCTCTGGGCAACCTAATCTACTGGACAGTGTCCCTGCTGGCAGGGGGGTTGGAACTAGATGACCTTTAAGGTCCCTTCCAACTCTGGCGATTCTATGATTCTATATGCTGACATGTCTTCAGGCTACTCATTGATGGACGACCCAGCAATCGACAAGAAATAGATGAAGGCAAAAATGTATCTTGCTTCTAATGAAGAAGTGGAGGGGAAGGCAAAAGCCCCCAGAGCAGGACCATCTGCGTGCACTGTTCTCCCTCAGAGCTCCGTCTCGGCACTGAGTAGCCCTGGCTCTCACTGAGGTCAGCCAGGATGGAGGGTACCGGCACCTTGCAAAGCCAAGCCTTAAACTTTCTCTTTGGAGTTTCCCCGAGCTGCGTCTTGTTACAAGATGATTCTTCCACTCGTGTCTGTCCCCATCCTTCCTTTTACAAAATGCACAGCTCAGTGACTGCAATCTCTAAAGATCTCAGAGAAATAACGGCATGGACCCCCAGGACAGCCCAGAGAGGCTCACCACCGAGAGCCGAGGGGCGAATGCCGAGGGCTACCCGCAACACCGATCCGGCGCCGCACGCTGGAGCGGCTTGAGCGGAGCCACTAAGCACAGCGGCCACGGCACGGCTGCCTCCGATTATTTCATGTGTTCGCACTCAGCTCGCCAGTATAACACAGGCAACTGATTTATTAAAGCAATTTTTCCAAGTGCTTTCTGAGATCTCCCACAGCTCATCCGCCGATCCTGCCGCTTGCTGCAACTTTTTCCACGGACTGCGGGCGCCGTGAGCAAGATCGGGCGATAAATTTTTGCTCCTCTCACCCCGCTCCCCAAAACCCATCATCTACGGCAGCGGCTCACCCCCCCGGCGCACCTCACCTCCCGGGCTGCCCAGGAGCCGACGCCCGCCGCGGACACCCCCAGGGGCGCGGGTGCTTCCTCCCAACACGGTCGCTGCCCCGACCCAAGCAACTCTTTCGGCTCCAGCAGCCCCTCCCCGGCCCGCAGCGGACCCTCCTCGCCGAGGAGCCGCGGCCCAGCCCTGCCCGGCAGGTAGGTCCATCCAGACGCCCCTCGCCCTCGCCGCCCGGTCTCACTCACTTGTGTCTTCTTCATAAGGAATGGCAGCGCTGCAGTCCAGCCGAGCCGGCCGTGTGCAAACTCCCTTCAGCGGAACTGTAGCTCCAGCATAATGCAGCAGCGGATAGTCCACGCATTGGGGTTGCCCACGGCCAGCCCCGCGCTGCCTCCGAGTGCCCCGCTTCCCCTGCCACCGCCGCCGCTCCGCGTCTCGTCTCGCCTCGCCCTCTCCCCGCGGCGTGAGAGCCCGCACAGACTGAAACCACCGCCTGCCCCCAGACAGGGCTTTTATATCTCCGATCTCCCTCCACCAGCGGCGACGGCAGCCCAGGAAAGACACGCCTTTCCCCTCCCTCCCGCGTCTCCTTCCCTCCCCCCCCTTCTCTCCTGAAGAAGCGGGAGCTTAGGCAGAAACCCGAGTGAACTTAGGGGAAGCTAAAGGCAAGGAACAAGATGAGCCTGTTCTTTCCGAGCGCTGGAGGGAAGCGGGGCTGCGGAGGGTGTGCGGGTCGGGGCGCTCTCAGTAGTGGCCTCCGGGGTTGGAAGAGTGGCCGAAGGCTTCTTCCGTCACGATGTCTGGCGGCTCGGCGGTTACCGAGAGAGGCGACCCCAGCCGACCGGGGCGGGGGTCTCCGGCCTCCTCTGCGGTGGATTCTGGCAACTTGGAGGGAAAACTCCTGCTGCCACGGTACTCGAGGATACCGGCGCTGAGCCAAGCCTTTGGGTTGTGTCCTTCCCGCCTCTCCTCATGAGATGGTGGGGTCCCAGGGGGTCCGTCCCGGCGGGGTCCTTCCCTTCGGTGCCCCGCCGCCGGTGCACCACTTTGGCCCGCAACGGGGAAGGCAGCAGGCCCGGAATGAGTGGCAGAGCTCCCAGAAAGTGCCCGGTATTTCCAGGGCAGCACCTAGCTGCGGCGGTGGTGTGCACACCCAGAAAGCAGCTCCGGATTTGCCATTTCCATTTCAGTGCTGCCTTTCATAGTCGGCGAATACAAGTTAGGGACTGGAATAAGCATTTCAGCTAGAGCTCGAGAACTTTTACCTGCTCCAGCTACAGAAAAGTTGTTGAGCAGTGCCTCCTAATGCTTGTGTAAAGGTGATCCTGCAGGTCTTTTAGCACGCTATTACAATTTGCATCTTATGTAAATAATGTAGTAGTGTTGGGTGTGGAAAAGCAACACTTGGTTTTTTCTGCGTGGACTCCTGCTGGCAAATCCAGCTGTAGCGACAGAATTTGAGTCCTCCTCAGAGAAAACAGCTGTCAGGTTAACACCACCTGAATCTTAGGCATGTATTAAATGAAAGGAAAAGTGGGTTATGGAACTAGCGTGTTCTAAGACAGCAGTCATTGGTGATAGTTAAAGAGCACGTTAACATGGGATGAAGAGATAATAGTCTGCCTAAGTCAATGGTCATTTCCTAAGGGAGATTAGATATGCTTAGAGTACACAGTAAGACATTTCATTAGAAAAAAGTCTGTCTAATTTTGAGGATTAATTGTAAATTTCCAAAAGGCTAGGTTTCTGCCAAAGTAAGATGAACTGTTCAGGTACAGAAAGATTTTGAACCCATCCCCAGCTCCACAGGGCAGATAAACTTCTAATGTCTTCGTGGCTCTGCATCCAATCCAGAAAAAATGGGCTGATAGTTTTCTTTTGCAGTGTGACACTGCTGATGAATTCATTACAGTTTTTTGCATTTCTTGATTATTACCGTGCTGAATTATTTTGGAGTTCTTGTGTTACCCTCTGAGCTTTGTCAAACTGTTTTATATACGTATTGCTTGCTTTGTCAAGCTGTTTTATATACATATTGTAATAGTCTTGTCCTCAAAAAAGGTTGTGGTTCAAGCAATAGACAAGCAGTGAAAGGGAGGAAGCCTGTAACAACAGAAAAATCAAACACCACACTCACTGAAAGGATATTTTGTGTATCACCTAGTAGCAATCAAACAAAGCTGCTTCCACAGTCTATCCGTTTAGCAAATAGGGCCAGGAAATTAAAATGTTATGGCATATTTCCTCCTTAGAACAGATGACAGGTTTAGTCTCCTGGGGAGAAGCCCTGGGAAGTGTGAAAGAGCAGTCTGTTATAGCAGTTACCTACCTTGTGGAAAATGCTTCTGGTCTTTCTCTGCCTTGGGCTCTGTCACAGTCCACTGTTCGTCATGACAGGACAGCTTTAGAAGATGCCATTTGTCTGGTTACCTTACTGATAGCTGTGCAAAGAGGATAAGACTCTTGGACCTAATTAAAGTTTCTCTGTCACCCTGGCATCATGCACCTTTTCTCTCCATCCCTGATACAAGTTCTTGAACGTGGATTGTGTTTAACCAAGCCCAGCTATAGTAGAATAATGCCCTTTTCATCTCTTTATGTTGGCAATTTGCAAGTGTATTGCTTCTGACTGTGTCCACAGTATAGTTTGGGAAGTCTTTTGTATGAAATTCAGAGATGAGTACTTTAAACTCATGAGAAACTTATGTCCATAACCCACAGGAAAGTGTGCCCATTTCCAAAGTAGGACCAATTTCTGATTTACCAGGTGAAACCTGGTTAACCATGGACCGTTAGCTCATTGAGTGGTAGGTTTCCAAAGTAGAGCTGCAAACCACGTGTAGTCTTTTGTGGCTTACCTTATTTGCATTTCTGAATGCTTGAGGGTGAACACAGGCTCCTGTCATAGTTCTGTGAAAATCTGTTTCTTCATGGGGAAGCTATGCAAAATAGTATTGGTCATTCCAGCTCTTTACAAGATTTGGTTCCACCCACTTAGCAGGATTGTCCTTCACCAGGAATACTGCTCTGCGTATATGGAAGTAGGAGCAATTGAAGCCTAAATGATCACAGGATCACAGAATGTCAGGGGTTGGAAGGGACCTCAAAAAATCATCTTGTCCAACCCCCCTGCCAGAGCAGGATTCTTCCCTGACCAGGAATCTAACCCGGGCCCCAGTGGTGAGAGTGCTGAATCCTAACCACTAGGTCAAGATGCTCAGGGCAATGCTTTTAGTGTGAATGAAAGTGTGTCACCGTCTTCTGCAGATGAGAAATGGCTGTTATGTGCTGTTCTGGAATTTTAGGGAGTATCTGCTGTGCTTTCTATAGCTCCAGCTGTGAGAAGGATCACCCTACTCAATGTGTTGATAATTTGGTTGCTGGCTGTAACAGCTGGAATTTGGGAATAAGTAGAATCAGATTGTCATTTTTTTTAGGACCAGGTGATAACTAAGCACCATGCAGCCAATTGCTTCACTCCTCTCTACCCTTATGGGGTGGGGAGGAGAAGATGTAATGAAAGGCTTGTGGGTCAAGACAAGGACAGTGACAGATCACTCACCAGTTATGGTCCTGGAGAAAAAGGACCCAAGTTGGGGGAAAAAAAGAAATCAATTTAATTTGTTACCAAACAAATCAGAGTAGGATAGAAAAATAAAACCAAATCTTAAAAAGACCTTCCTCCTACTCCTCCTTTCTTCTTGGGCTTAACTTCTGCCTCACAATGATCTTCACCATGGGCTGCAGGGACATCTCCACTCTAGCAGCTGGAGCACCTCTTCACCTTCCTTCTTTACTGACCTCAGTGTCTGCAGAAATGTTTCTTCCACATCGTACTCCTCTCTCCATTGCAGGTTCCCCGTCAGGCTTTTTCCCTTCTTAAATATGTTATCACAGAGGTGCTTCCACTGTTGCTGATTGGCTTGCTCTTGGCCAGAGGTGGGTTTGACTTGGAGCTGGGGGAGCTTCTAGCAGCTTCCTAGTGGAGCCACAGCCCTGTAGCCCCTCTCCACCATCAAAACCTCAACACACAAACTCAATACACAGATCCAGCCTCAGCCATTGAGGTTGCCTGGTTAAAAAGTGCTCTGCACCACCTTGGAATATTTAAAAATTTCTCCTATGAAACCATCTAAGACATGAAAGCAAACACCAATGTGCATGTATTAGAAAGATAACACACTGATCCCATATAATCCTTTACAGGCTCTGAGTGTGTGGAGGCCTTTGCTGGCATGGAGGACCAGTCTATAGCATTAACTCAGTTAACTCATCTCCTCCTGGTCTTTTTTAAGGGCATAGAGTAATAGGAGCAAGCTTTCTTAATACAAGGCACATAGAAATAAAAATTAAGAGTTAAAATTGAGTTATATAGAACTAAGAAACCCAAAAAAGTTCCCTCCAACTTACTTAGCTTTTATTTACAGAAATGTTTTATCTTAGAGAAATTACTTTTCTACTGAAAAGAAAAACCTTGCAAACTTGCAAGATCTACAGAAAATTCTATGAATTCCTTTGATGTTCAGATAACTACCTCCTGAAGAGACCTTCCCTATCTTTTGATACCACAGAATGTACTAGGTGTTATTCTCTGATCGAGAACTCATACATTCTAATCTCAGAGCACAACCACAATGGAGTATTAATACTTTAGTATTGGATCAAAGAAGATATTTTGAATTTCTAATTGAGTTTTCTTATGTTTAATAGTTACCAAAGTAGATGTTGGTTTCTTTTAAGCACCATAAATCCTTTGTGCTTTATCAAAATGACAGGGAGAACTTCTGTGATCATTTAATATTACTAACTATCAAGTAAGAGAATGACTCCATCAAGACTTAGGTCCACAAGGACACCTACACCACTCTGGAGCCACAGGATTGAGGTGCATTTTTTTCATACTCATGCTCTAGCTTTAAAGATCAATTTGCAAAAAGCCATTTCTGTGTAACTGGTTGATTCTCCATAATATGTTAGTACAGACTGTGATGTTATGGCTAATGATGTTATTATATGGTAAAATCACTAACTGGCCAGTTCATTTTCCAAATGGGTTGGCAGGCCAGTGGGGTGTGTATGTAATATTCTGGATGAATAGAGATATCTCCCAATTAAATGTGTGTGTGTATATATATATATATAATTGAAATTCAATTATTTATTGAAATGGCACACATGAGTAGCTCAGTATCTCATTATGATTCTTCTTTCAAAAAGCTGTGAACTCCAAAAGCCATCTAGATACAGGAAAAAGAAGCAAGCAGTACAGCATAAAAGTGGAGCCAGGTGGCTTGAGACTATTGGAAATCTGCTCAAGAACTGCCAGTGAAGGAGGCTAGAGTTACATGGTTGTGTCTTAGAGTCATCATTTGCTCAGAAGGAGCTGCAAAGACAAGCAGGTAGACAAAGCTAGAGTGTAGTCTTTGTTTTCACTGGAAAGAAAGTGAACTTTGTGCATCTGACTGCCATCCTGGTCTAAAATGATAGAGAGAAGGAATGACAGATTTTTACTGAAAGCCTAAAGCTGCATCTGTTTATTAGTGTCTTTGCTGGTTTACTTTGCAGTAAAATGACAGCTTTACATCCATTAGGGTTTTAGAGCAGGATAATTAACATGCAAAAGATGTTTTGTTTTACTAAGAGAAGTTTTTGGCAAGGAAGACAAAGCTAAAATAGGAAGCTGCAATGATGCTGTTGAAACTTGATCAGACCATGTAAAAATCCAGTGGTAGCTGCTAAAAAGTAAAAGTCCATTTCTTGACTTACATGAAAGCTTCTTTCTACTATTCTTTCAATATACTGCAGTTTTAAAACAGTCTAAAATGAACATCTGAAGAACTCACTGGCATGAGGGAATTCTCAGCTAGAAAAATGTGGTACATGGAGAACATAATTTTGGAATAACTGATAGAATTCTGTGATCTTTGGCAATCCCCCTTTAACTTCTGATGACACTTCAGATGTTAATAGCCAGTAAGGTTACAAGAAGATCAGAGGACAGCAGCAATTCAAATGTTGGGTTTTTTTTCTTTTTGTCTTAGCTTATGTATTTTTTTTCAGATATGTCCTAAGAGGGCTCTAATTCATCTGAGATTGCACTCAAAAACTCCTGCTTTTGAGGAATTACTAACATGTGATCTTGAAAGTTATTCAGTTGCCCAGATCAGGGTGATCTGCTGGAGTACACTGTGATTACTCTGATTGCATGCCTCTTTTTCTTTCTATGGTGAGGAAGGTTGCAGGCATGAATGGAGAACATGAATGGAGTTGCCATCCAACTGTTCTTGGCATTTGGTCAGAAAGAGACCTGAGTATGTATTGAGATGGACAAATCAGATGTTTTCCAAGCCTTGAGTTTGCATGTAGCCATAGTACACCATGCCATGGGAGTTGCTGATGGTTATGTTCAGCAATGAATATGGCTTAATTTACCAGAGTCCAAACAACAGCTTTGTCCTGTGTCTGAAATGATGAGCTCATGAGAATGATTTACTCTTATTTGCAAAGGTTTCTGTACTGGTTTTAGCTGGAGGATTGGAGAGCAGTGCTCAACTCTCTGTTCAGCAGATGCAATTGGTAGTCCTAACTCTGAAGAATACTCTCTTCTTGAAGTCCACAGCCATCTAATGTGAGTGCCCCCTGACATACTGGATGAAAAAGGAGCAGTTGTTTATCCCACAGATACTGATTTCTTCAAGATGCTGTAGTTGCTATTAGTTCTAGGGATTAAATTCTGTCCCTGCATTCATACTAGGTGATATTTCAGCATCCACAGGCTTCCAATCATAAAGGAACAGGGAAATTTGTTACTACTTCTTAAACATGGATACCAGAGGCACTGGCATGACTACTCAAAAGTGCTGGAGCTCATGCTTCCAAGGAGCATATTCATGGACAGTGTGAAATATACTGGCTATAGGATTACAAGGAGTTATAGTTACTGTATTAAATTTTCATTGTTTCCTCAATGTTTAAACTTTCCTGATATTTTGCCCTGTTTTTCACTTTGGGACAAAAAAAAGACAATTATACACTACAATCACCAAGTATTTGAGGTAGGCAGACTCAAGTTGATAGATCATCTTGGACATTTGTAGTGCAACTATATATTATTACAGGACAAGACCACAACTGCTTTATTATGTCTAAAATTCAGTTGTTTGCTTGTCATGAGATCAGTTTGACTAGCCTAGGGCATGCATTATAGTTATACAAGCTCAAAAGCCCCCCATGTTATTTAGCTTGCACAATTTTGTTTCCAAAGAAAATAGTATAGTTTATCATTTTTATCACACTTAAGTAGCTCCTTGTTATATTGATATTTTGATTTCAGTACTTTTGAGTTGATAAATTGTATGAGAAATAAATATCTGCATTTATTGCCTATGTCTCTCAATTTGCATTCCTCTGTGTCATTGTATTCACAGTAATTATGACCCTAGGGAGTTTCATTATAAAATGGGTTCATTTGAAAGCAAAACACTGTTTAAGTGGGATTGGATATAAATATTCACCCTTTACAGAGAAAATTGGGGCTCCTGTTGTTCAATGAAAAATTGTGGGGTTTTTTGGTTGGGTTTTTGGGGTTGTTTTTCTTTAATTTTTTTTTGAATACAGTTTTTCTGAACAAAGAGGTACAATATCAGGTACAGTGACTTCAGAGCCACATTATGTCTCCACTTTTCTCTTTGTTTGATGATATCTGGTTGCATTAGGAGTGTAGGAAGGAATAAGGTCAGAGTTACAGAACTTCCTAGGCTGAGCTCTCTGCTGTCAAGAAAAACTGTATCCTTCAGTCCTTTTTAAGGTTTGTCCATTTCCAGCATAAAATAAGTTCTGTTTCTTCCCCCTGCTTTTCTATGGGAATGTTCTTTTAGATTTTGACTCACCTCATGGTTGGAAACCTTCTTTTAATTTGAAGCCAGATATATTCCTTGTTAATTTATACATGTTTGTTCTTGAGCCAGAGTTATCCTTTACCATAAATAGCTCTTTCCTTTCCCTACTGCTTTTTGATCCTCCTGCCCAACCTACTGGCAATATGTACATTAATAAACAAAACAGAGATGAAGCATGGGCTCAAGTACTGGCATGCAGTGGTCTCTGGAGTTTAATTTTTATCACTTGGTTTGGCATGGTTTTGGTCCAGCCAACTCATTATTCAGGCCTGAGCTCAGCCAGAGGAAGAGTACAAGCTAGGACCTGTTTCCAGCAGGCAGTTCACCCATTCTGTGAAAGGAAGAGAGTTTTGCTGCATGGATACAAACCATCCTCTGCCACTTTTCCTGGGGGCTGGAGAATGAGTCAAGGCCTAAAGCTGTGGTTTAGATTGCTTCTTTTAATGCACACACTAAAAATAGTGTTTGCAAGTGATATTGGATAAAAAAAAGGTTGGTAAAACACGTGTTCAGGAAATGCCCAACCACAGCACCTGTGCAATAAAAGCCAACTTTAACTCTGGAATTTACTTGCTTTTGAGGTTTGGAAATGCAATCAAAGCATTCTATTAACATGGAAAAAGTAAGAATGCAGAAATGACCTCACATTAAAGTATTCTTTCCTTCACTAGAAGGTCGTCTGCTGGTGGAGCTTATTGAAGAAGCAACAGGAGGTTATAGTGCAGTGAGAAACTGCTCTTGTTATCCCTATGTATTATTGCAAGGAAACCCTCAGCTAAAGCTTTTAAACTGCTAAAGCAGGGAGGATGGGAAGACCAAGCAGAGAGTCCAGACCTTTTGCTTTAGATATCCTTTTAAAGATAAAGAGAGAGGAAACATAGAAATTTATATTTCCCATTTAAAAAGACCTGATGTGGCTAGGATGAAAGAATCCTCATTCAGAACTGGAGTCTGTTTAGAATGATGAGAAGTGTTTGAAATTACTTTTACTCAATAGTAATCCCCTAGCCTGACTTTTTAAAACTATTTTGCTTTGATTTTCAGTTTCATGACTGTTAACAGGATAGATAATCAAGAAGTGTGAAGATGAGATTTATCCCTGCCTTTCAGTTTTTGAAGTAATCCAAAATGGAGAGCTATGACACATACATAAGCCTGAGTCATTCCTAAGACTGGTTTCATATGAAGTTAACCAGTACATAGCTCTTCTACTGGACAGGAAAAAAGTGCCTCCTGCATGGTGAAAAAATGAAGTATTTTCCTCTGCTTTTTTTATTAAGATTTGTAAACAGTAGCAATTTTCATTAATATAGTCAATCTATTAAATCACTCACTAATTTTAAAGAGTAGTTATAAAAAGGAAATATAGTTCAGTCTGCTTTCATTTATGAAAATATTAATTCAAGGTTTTGTTTTCAGAAGGACAGATTCATGTGACAACTCTTTCTGCAGAGTTTCCAGCTCTGGAGAACTGTACTTAGTGACTTTCATTTTATTCTTTTTTTTCTACATCATGCAATACTGTCTAACAGCTGTTTCAAAAGCATTATATGCCATATTTTCTCCCTTAGTCCTAGATTTAGTGAATGGTTCTTTCAGTAAGCATAAGGAAAGTAAGAGAAAGAGAGAGAAAATGTAATGCAGATATTTTTGTTATCCATTTAATTTTAGTCTTGTTTAAATTTTCTGAAGTTATTTCTCAGTTATTGTGTTGCTATCAATTTCACAAGCTGACTCTGCATGTTGTAAAATTCAAGTGCTTTTTATTTTAAACAAATGGCCTTTCAATATCATTTGGTTACTTTATGTTCTTTAATTATTGTAGAATTTACAAAAAAGCACTTAGTATATTTTTGGTGCTTCCTTTTTTATTTGCTATTTATCTAACATATATCTGCTCATCTTTTCTCTAGACTAATAATTTTACCTTTTTACTGCCTTTTAATAGAGAAATCATTCCATGACAGATAAATTCTGTTCTTTCTTTTATCATAGCTTACCCTATTAAAAAGAGGCTGAAAGAAGGTGTATTTCTTCTGACTCTTCTGACAGACAGGACCCAAGCTGTGTAGTGGTGTGGACAGCACACTTCAGGCTGATACTGGAAATGATGTGGTTAAATCTGACAGCAGCCAGCTGCTAAAAATTGCAGTCAACAAATTCTGCTGCCCTAATGGCAGTCTATCCCCAGGAGTTTTGGCTCTCTGTGTTCAAACACACCTTCATCCTTCTCTTTTAGACCAAGCCCTAGCTGTTCCCCCCTTTTCTTGTCTGTAGAGGAGAAAAAGGAGTGTATCCTTGCCTAGCCTGCACAGGGTAGTTGCAAATCTCTTCATTACAATAAGGATCAGTAGGTGATTTAAGTTCTTCATAAGTCATATGCTACCATGCTGTGAATCAGGAAAAAGACCTCATTACACAGTAAACATAAGCTACAAATGGAATATATTACATTTGAAATATCTAAAACTTGTCTTTTTACAAGACAATAATGCTAACAAGAAATGATCTTTCAAAATGTGTATGAATGTGTCTGTACAGTTACAGTGAAGAGAGACTGTTCCATTTTACAAAACTTGCACTAACTTTTGGCCAAAACATGGGATTAAAAAGGACTGAAATGAATTTTAAGAACTATGTTCTCACAATTGCCAGTCTTCCAGAAGTAAGTGGAGTAGTGAAAAAAGGCTGCAAAACTAAATGGGTTAAAACAAAATATATTCATCCTAGTGAAAAATTCCTTTAGCCAACTGAAGTTCTTATTTCAAACAGTTTAGACCCCATATTGGATTTTTTTGAATGGTACAATAATGGAAAATCCCTTCATATTCTTGATCTTTTCCCATCTGTTTTTTAAGAGCAATCTAAGTATAGAGAGATATATGATATATTCTATTCACTCTATGTGTGCTCATATAGTTATTTCTAATCCCTATTTCTGTGGGTGCCACAATAATAAATTAGGTCTTTGACCAGCTATTCCAACAATTTCATTTTACTGTGTGTAAATAGTCTTGATTTATGGACATAGTCACATGATCAGAACTTGACCTTCTGTTTAGTTTTTTGTTATGCTGTATGTACAATAACAATATAATGAACTTGTGCCATTTCAATGGCTGTACTGACATTAACAAATGGTCCTGGAACAGAGCAAAGATTCCTCAACAAGATAAGATACTATAAATTTAGCTACTAGAGCACTGCAAGTAATGATGCTGAGGCTTGATTTTTAAACAGAATAGCTGTGTTAATCCAATCTCCATTGAATGCACAAAGGAAGAATTCATGGTAATTAGGAAAAGACAAATAGCAGCATTCACTTCTGGAATCCTGGGCTCACAAGCTTTCAGTAACCACTTTAGGTCTCTAGGTTTCTTACTTGGCAGAAAAGGAATTATATACAAGGGGAACTTGCATGCTGGAAGAAGGCTCCACTCTGTCTCCAGACATACAGAACATCTACAGGATGAGTGGAAAGAGGTTTATAATAATTATACAGAAGCTGGAAACAGCCTGGTTGCCTAATATGTTCTGTTTTCATTTTACATTTTTCTTTTATCTGTATTAAATATTTTAACACCTCCTCTATGGTTGCTACAAATCAACAATTTAGCCTAGAAAAACATATTTTCCTCTGTCTCATGAAACTATCTTTGACTTTGTCAAAATTAGAAACTGCCAAAAATGTGGTTTCTTTTCTGGGACCTGTATTCCCTAGGACAACTTCAGCAATCTGCTAAAGTACTAGCTGAACATGAACAACCTGAGAGTCAATCTGTTATGCTCTGTAGAGGTACATGCAGAAACTGCAAATGCCCTAAGGCTTTTGGAGCATGACAGTGGAAGTGAAAGGTGAAGGAAAAAGATGGGTATGTTGTCTCTGCCTTGCAGACTCAGCTAAGCATAAGTTTCTAGTGATGGGAAACAAAAGGAAACAGGATGGACTTGGCTTTCTGGAATAGTGGTGGTGGCTCATTTTCTGTTGTGGAATAGAAGCTGGCCTTAGCTGCTAGCTATTCAAATGAGACTGGCAGCTCAAGTTCTAGTCTGCTTGTATGCTGAAGAATTGAGTTTAGGGGTTTTCCCTGGACATGTCACTTAATTTATATATCCCAAAATTCTCCACCCTTTCCCTTTCTGAAAGAAGGATAGGAAATTCCTGTTACACTGTAATATGTATAAATGACACCGTATTGTATGAGTGTTCCAGAATTTAATAAATGGTACATATACTATGTCTGTTGAAACACACTTATGTGGCTTTGATGAAGTAATTGTACTGAATCATAGAATCAGAAAATTGCCAGAGTTGGAAGGGACCCTAAAGATCATCTAGTTCCAACCCCCTTGCCTGGCAGAATGTCTAGGTATATGTCCATCTACTGTTTCTACTTTCATTTAATGAATCCGTGTGGGATGGATACATAAAGAGATGAAATGTCCTGACTAACCAGTGCACAACTAAACATTAATTTGGCATTTTCTCAGGTTCTTAGTCCTTGCTTTTGCATGCTAAAAATACTTCAATAAAAGCAGGATAGAATTGGTTCTAGTTTCATAGTCTGGAAAAAGCATGTCAGAACAGCGGAAATCTCTGCGTATGGTTTGAAAAGATAATTCAATCCTTGTAATTCTGGAGGTTCCTTATATAGTGACATTTGGTGTTATTAGTATTTCTTAGGGAGCAGAGATGATAAAGATACTTTGCCCAGAACATAGTTTCCCTCCCTGTGTGTGTATTTATAATATTTAATCCAGTCTCTAAGTATGTATCACTGACTAGAAACAAAAAAAGCGAAAGTATATTAATTATCACACAGATTTGTTAGTGTTTTTGAATAGTAGAAACAGAAGAAGAGGAAAATAGTCACCTTAGAATAGGAATCCCCAGGAAGCAAAGCTAAACCCCATCAATTTTACAAATTTTGAAACAAGCAGCATTTTTACCACATGGGGTGTCAATAAGAAGAATATGATAATATAAATGCACCAAAAGGAAAGAATTGCCTTGTGTGTCAAATGCAGTTTATAATGTCTCCTTATCATGGAAATAGTGAAAGAAAAGGTGAAAGAAAAAATTTATTTTGACTGAAGCCTGCCATACCAGACCTTATGAGAAGGATTATGTCATTTCAGCAATTCACTCAGAAAAATAATCACCTGAACATACCAGTTGTTCATATTCAGAAAATAAAGTCTTCTCACCTGAATATGCTCTCTTAACTCTGCAGTGATTACAGCATGGGTGTGGAAAAGAAAAGGCAGATTCAGAAATCCTTCTCCTAGTTCTGTAAATGTCTTCTTGTGAAGCACTGGGAAAATGGTTGATAATACTACTAAGAGTGATAAAATTAATAAAGAATATAAAATTAATAAGCAAAATTTTATAATGAGCTACTAATTTTGTTCATACTGTCTTTCAAGATGCTTTATTCATAAGATGCTTTATTCATGAGGAATTTTAAATTAAATAGTACCTACTGAATTACTTAAAAAGATTTTTCAGTTAAGGACTAAAAAGAATCCTAAGTAATTGATGCTGTTCCCATTGAAAATTTACTTCCTTAACTTCCATGGAAGCAGTATTAGGCTGATAACACTGATTTTGTTTGCTCTAGTGATCTGGTATATTATTGATTTGATTAGCCTTTGGATCTGTTCAACCACTCTCTGAGTAAAGAAGCTCTCTCTAACATTCAACTTGAATTTCCCCCAGCACAGCTTCATGCTGTTGCCCCAGGTCCTGTTGCTGATCACCAGAGAGAAGAGATCAGCATCCACCCCTCTCTCTCTGGTGAGGAAGTTATAAACTGCGATGAGGTGTCCCCTCAGTCTCCGCTTCTCCAGGCTGAACAGATCAAGTGATTTCAGCCTTTCCACGTAAGTCTTCTCCTCCATGCCCCTCACCATCTTCATGGCTCTTCTCTCGATGCTCTCCAACAGCTTCACATCTCTCTTGTATTGTGGTGCCCAAAACTGCACACAGTACTCCAGGTGAGGCTGCACTAGAGCCGAGTAAAGTGGGACTAGCATGTCTCTCGATTGGCTAGCAATGGAGTGCTTGATGCACCCCAGAATGCTGTTGGCCCTTTTGGCTGCCAGTGCACACTGCTGACTCATATTCAACTTATCATCGATCAAAACTCCCAGATCCCTCTCTGCAGTGCTGCTTTCCAGCCTCACATTCCCCAGGTGGTAGGTTGTTTTCAGATTGCTCCCACCCAAGTTCAGAACCCGGCACTTGCCCTTGTTAAACTTCATATGATTTGTGACTGCCCAGTCCTATAATGTATTTGTCCAGTAGGATTTGCTTCTTCTGTCCAAGGAACACTAACAGGGCTTCTAAAGTCTTTTGAGATAAGTATTGTATCAGAGGCATGTGTGATTCTTTTCAAATGACTGTTAAGTCAGGACTCAAATTAATGGAGTGGCATCCTCAAGCTGTGGTGCTCTTTGTGCCTTAGTAGAGAGCTCCTGCATGCACAATCTGGCTTCTATTGCAAACCTAAAGAAACAGCATACCTGTCGTCACAAGAACTGGCCTTTAACTGCCTGTTTTCATTTTCTTGATTTATGATACTTATGAGTTCATTCTCTCTGGCAGAGACTCAGATAGGGAAGCCTGCTCTCCTCTTTCAGGATATATTTCTTTAAAAACACTGTAATCTTTTTCTTCTGGAATTTTACAAAACAGCAGCCAGGAACTTATCCAGTGTAAACTGGCCTATATTGACTAAGATAGAGCTCTGCTAATTTACATTCACTGTTTATTTGGTCTATGTTTCTTAACTGTCAGAAATGCAGAGGGCTTTTTCAGGGACCAGAAAAGCTGTGCTTGACCTTTAAAGACACTGACACACACAGGAGATGAGAAATGTCTGTGTTTGTTCTTAATCCCTTACTGCTTTAAAATTTAAACAAGTGCTTTAAAAATAGTTTAGGCCAATGTTAAGCACTTTGATAGAACTAGCAACATTCTCACTTTTTTTTTCTGAGACCTTCTCCAGTTTAATTTTAGCCAAGGTTAGACCTGTAAGTGCTAAGCTAACTTTGCACTGAGGAGTAAAGGAAGTCAAATACTGAGAAAGACATTTTGGTGTTTGTCTTACTAGTGTCTAATTAAGGCTGTGAGTGCAGTTGACCTGGAAAAAGATTCAGAGATAAATTGTAAGATTATCTAATCATTGTAGTCAACCTGAGAAGCAAAACTGCTCTATAAGCATGCTGTCTTTCCCTCTTCTAGCTTTCATTTCATCAAATGTTCCAGTTACAATAATTTTATCACACAGCTGGCCTTTAGCACTTGCCTGTCTTACTTGACAGTGGCAGTGATACGTATCTGACAATTTTTATTGCCCATTAACACAAATTGAGTTTCCTGCACTGGAGATTTGGGGCTTACACTTCATTAACTTGTATGGCATTTAAATTGTAATTGATCCTTCTTGGCCAGGATCAGTTGTGCTCCAGATTTATTCTGCCTGTGCCTTGTTTCCACAGCACAAGCAGCTCTCTGCAGGGTGTCTTCTGCAGTCCAAGAAGCAAAGAACTGTATTCCACAGTAGTTAAGGAGAATAGGCAACACCCTTCCAGTTTTAGGGCTAGGTGCCTGGAGCCAACAGGAGCAAAAGTATCATGGCTTGCTACTGTGAAGTGATTTTCCAGACATTCTTCTCCTTAGAAAGCATCAAGTGACCTTTCCTGGTTTAGTAACAGGCAGCTATATCCCTGCTGCTTGCAGGAAGATCCTGCACTTGTCTGATCTATCCCCACTTCTATCCTATCCCCCCTGTGCTACAGTAGTGCCATCCAAGTAGTGTGGAGCTCCTGCAGTGGGAGGAGGAATATGGAATGATTCCTGGCCACAAGCTCTCTCCCTTTCTCCTTCCCTGACTGTGCACACCAGCCTTTTCAGCAATGTTTTGCCTCCACCTTCAAGAACAGCAGTGTCAATAGAATATGTTTTTCTGCTGTGAAGGTGAAGGAAGAATTTGGGTTCACTTGCACAGCTAAAGTTATGAGCTACCTTTTTACCAATAAAAATCCTTCTTTATGTACAGTTGGACAAAAAGACCATTGACACTCTTGTATTGGGTGTAGTCTTCGTGTGCCTGATTGTGTCGATTCAGCACAGTAGCATAGTTTTGTAACTAAATCTCAGCCATCCCCACTTAATGCACATTGACTTTCTAGAGCAGCTGGTGTGCATGCATACTAGTTTGCATCTGTGTAAAATTAAACCAGAAACTTTTCTTCAGAAACTTAGAGATTCCAAATCACTGACCAGTCCTTGGAGGAGCTATGAATCGTCTGCAGGATGGAGATATTCAGTTCAGTTATCAGACCAGATCTTGTCTGATGGACAATCCCTGAAACATACATAATGTGGATGTAGGGACATCATCAGCTTCAGTTTGCCAATCTGCTTTCGTTTGCTGAATGTTAATGTTAATGTAGATGTAGCTGCCTGAAGAGAGATTTATAGGCTGTTAAAACTTTCCATAGAGCTAGCCCAGAGCTAGAAGGAAGAAAGGCTGCATAGTCTGGGGTAGGTGATGTCTATGGGAACACCTAGAGGCTTACAATTTATAGAGTTGTTTGGTGGGAATGCATGCTTCATGCCATCATTTCCTGGGAAGCAAAAAGCAATCCAAAACCCAGATGCATTTTTAGACACTCTTCCTTCGTTGCATAATTGGATCTCTTAACTTTGATCAGTTCTTGAACTTGCCAGTGGGCATGAAAAGCTCAGAGGTATAGACTTTATGTGCCTTTTGGATCTTGTTAGTTTGTTGAGCTCAAAGTGGTGAAAGTGAAGAAAACCATGTCACAGAATATAAAAGACAATGAGTACTAAGACAATATTTTTATTCACTGGATAAATAAACTCTGCTGCTCAGTTCTTGAATAACTGTTTGTGCTTTACCCCTTAGTAGTTATACAAATAATGTCATTTTTCTCTCCTTACCTAGAAAGCAATTATATTTACTGTTATGCAAATGTATTAATAAATGTATTAAATACATGCAGAAAAAAATTAGAATTTTTTCCTTGCATTACTGTTATGACATAATTGTTTTATAAAATTCTGATTGCATAGCTCATATAAGGTCAAAAGGAAAAAAAAAGAGAAAGAATAAACTTATTCTTAACTATTTAACTTCCTTTTTTTGTTGTTTGTTTTGATTTTCTGTTGTATCCAGTGAATGAATTCCAGATGTTTCCACAGTCTTCTCCCTTAGTTCTCATGCTATGCTATGTATTTAATTAGGCAATGTTTACTGTGTTTGAATGTTTTTCTACTTTTGGATCTTAGCATATTACATATTAAGTGCTACATATTGTATGTTGTAGGTTGTAGGTGTTATGCATTATATATGTATTTTATAGATCTATTTTATATAGTTTTCATCAATTTAGTCTGCACAAAAATGACAAGAGAACCACATATTGTAATGTCATGTATCACATAATGCATAGAATTTAAACTGGTTACATGAGTATAGCCCAGCAAATTATGGTTCCTCTAAATGGATCTTTTTTGGTAACAGCTTCACAGGATCTGAAAATCAGGCAATCTACCATTTTAGCATCCAGCTTTTGTAATCTATTTTAATGGGAAAATCACTCTGTGTCCCCAGAACAGTCGATCATTTGGTGAAAAGAGAACCTGCTCTAGCGTATGCTGCATAGGGTTGCACTCAGCGTCCCGCATTTGTTGTAAAATGAATGAGAGAGCATGGGTGCTATGAACACCTAACTCACTGGGAGCAAGAGAGATATATTTCAATGCATTAGTGCTTTCTCTGTTTGAACCTCAATTGTGTGGATTTATCCAAAGTAATACACTTTTTGAGTTTATGAAGCAGCTGATGAATTTACTAGTAGCATTCTCCATCACTTGACCACTCAGTGCAAACGTAAACCTCAGTATAAACTCTTTATGAATAAGGCTTCTTTTTTCGGTCATGGTGAATACTTTCCCTTTCTTTTGAAGGGAAGAACTCTTTGATGTTGCTGACATGCATACATTAGTGAGAGTGGTACCAGTGTTTCCCAGAACTAGATGCACAGTCATGAGGGACACATTAAGAAGGTGAGTGAAACTGCCGGAGTCTTACTTGATGCATATTTCCATTCTCAGTAGAGTTCTAGCTGAGAGCTAAGACAACTCTTTCAATTTTTAAATTATCACAAGACTAATAGAAAGACTGCAGAGAAATTACATTACAGAAAAAGAACTGTATAGTTTTACTTCTAAATTCTAAGTAGAATACATTAATACTTTAACATTCTTTTACAGAGGGTTTTTTTTTTGCATGAACTCAGGTTTGATAGATTTTGTAAAGGCTTTGTGGTTTCAAAAAAAGCATTTAAGCAATAAGTACTCATAGTTATTGTAGAGAAAAATGATAAATAGCTACAAACTTGGGACATAAATGTTGACCTAAGTTTTTGACAAAGGAGTGATTCCTGCATTTTTAGATATCATTAAAGAGCTTAGAAAGGGCAAGGAGTAAGAGTGCTGTGTTTGCCTAATGCTGACAAGACCAGAAGCCTCCCTTTTCCTAAATGAGTATATACAGTACTGCTGTTTACAGTACTGCATATTTTATATGCCAGTGAGATCTGTAAGACAGAGTAATGACTTTATAGAATATGTAAAGATTTTACACTTTGAAACATTTTAGTAGCTAATTTCATATGTTTGAAGGAGGTGTTCAAGATTTCAGAAAATACTCAACTTCTGTAAAACAAACGTGAATGAAAGCATAGTATGTGCCCATGAAGTGAGCCACGTATCACTGAATCACATTCATGGGTATGACTGCTGGTCTACAAAAATAGTCCCATAATTAATAGTGCTACAGGTACAAACAAAACATAGAGTGCTGGATTTTGATTGAGTTATCCCTGTATAGGCCTGGAGTAACTCTGCTGCCTAACTCTGGCGTGGTCTTCTTGTAGAAGCCATGTATGTGCACAGGAATGTCTACTTTCTGCTGCGATGTGACAGAACGTATGTTCTTCAAGGTGTGAGAGTAAATTACATTATCACCCCTGGCACAGAATACCCAAGCTATGCTGTTGTCATTCCTGGGGACTCCAGTCTTCAGCCTGGAAAGACCCAAAAGTCTCATCAGTCAGTGCAATAATTTCTGTGAGAAACATATCCTTCTAGGCACTCACTAGCTCAAGCTACTTTGAGCAGATAACTATTCAATGGAACCAGAGCCAGATTATTAAATTGACTTTGCCTTACAGGTAACAAGTCTGACTATATTCTCTTTCTGCACAAAATGGCAGAAATCTTGAAATGGCAGGAAAATGGTATATCTTTAATATAGCTTTTCCACAGCTTCTGAGTATTTGCCCATCCCAGCTTTTACTCTGCACAGCCAATTTTCTGTAGGATTGGAAATTGTGGGATTCAAACTAGGGTGGACCTATCTTGACCTTCTTTTAATGCCACACTGCTTTGTCTTTTACTATGCCTGCTAACTCCTTCCTGCTCTCATCCAATTCTCTTCACCTGCTATTTCTCATTGTCTTAAGAGTAGCACTTGATTTTCCCTGTGCTCTTCTGCTGTTCCTTTGTGTCAATTCTTTCTGACATGCGTTTTGTCATGTTCCACCTCTTGTACGATTCATTTCTGCTTCAGTTGCACCTAATGAAGCAAAAGCTATTCCTCCCCTCTTCTTTGTGTCTCAGACTAATTGTGTGTTTGATAGGGTTTCTTTCAGTAAGTACTTGCTTTCCTACTTTACTTTCCCCTTCCTCTACCTTCCCAGGAGATCAAAACCACACAATCCTATGTTAGATTTGGTAACATCTGTTCTGTTGCCATTATTTTGTTGCTTTCGCTTCTTCCCTTCCTTGCTTTTTTTAGCCTTGTACTCTAAAAAAAAGTATTTTCTTATCAGTTGCATATAAATGATTGTCCATTTTCCTAGTCTCAGCTGCTTCCTCTATCTGTTAGTATCCTCTAATGCAGTAGCCCCCAAAGAATTCTCTCTAACTCCAAGATAAAAAAGTGATCCTGAGCGTATTGCGGTATCTTACTAGAGAGTCTGGGGAATAAAAGTTACTTCAAATTAAAGTAGATACTGTAGTCTCATGTCCTGACAATATACATATTCTTTTTTCTGTTTTATTTTAATTTGTGAGCATTCTTCTATTCAGCTTCTCAGCTCTTCCTTCATGTCAGATAATATATTTTAAACATCTAGCAACATATAGCACTTTTAATTTACAGTAGAGTGCCTCTTCCCATTTCTCCTTGCTTGTTCTTCCTGAACATGTCACATTTTTGGCAGCAATATGTCAGTGCTGTGACTATCTCTTAAATTGCCAATTAAACTGCTGTCTTCACTATGTACTAAGAACTGATAAACACTCAGTTTACCAATAAGTTTCTCTCTGATAATTATTTTATCTTAAAGGACTCAAATATTATTTTTGAATCTGTATCAGTTGTAAGGACTGCAATAGTTTTTCTTTTTGAAATCCTAAAGATAAAACTCAGAAAGCCAGTTGCATGTCTTGAAGCTGCAAATGTAGGTGACACTTGGCATCATTTAACTTGCAGAGATGGTGAGTTGCTGCTGATCTTGAGTTTGACCTTGAGTTTCTAACAGTGTGTGCTAATGCATACATGTGTATAAGATGAGAATTGGTATACTGTATTGGACCAATGCCCAGTTGGTCTAGTAGCCTATCTCCAGCAGTGATAAAACTAAATGAATTATAGAATTACAAAATCATTCAGGTTGGAGGGGAAATCAGACAATCTCTAGTCCAACCTCTGTCTTCTCAGTAGCCTCTTCTTAAGTATTGGAAGATAGCTATTAGGTCTGTCTTAAGTCATCTCTTCTCCAGGGTAACAAATACTCCGTCCCTGCTTACTGCATGGAAGTTGAATGAGATGACCTTTAAAGGTCCCTTCCAACACAAAGCATTCTATGATTCTATGAATCTATAAATACAGAAGTTGAGAAAGCCTACAGTATTTCTTCCACAGAATACTTTCCTGACTTTCAAGAATTTGTGTCTCAGTCCCTAAATTTATGTGTCAGGGATAATAATATTTTTAATAGCATTTTGTAATCATTTTGTCTTTCATTAACTCTGAAAGTTTTATGGCTAAGATCTTCATAGCTCAGCTGTGCTACCTTGTATGTTTTGACCCATCTAATCACCAGTTTTATTTGATGACTCTTACTTCTTCTATTGGAAGAAAGATGGTACAGTCTATTCAGTGTCCTAATTATACTATGTTTCCTTCTTACTACTTTTAAACATTGTTTGTTTTACTGATAGTTGCTGACTAGTCAGCATAGAAACATCTACTATAATCCTTGAACTCATTTTTGTGGGATACTGGTCTATTAGCATTTTTGGGGTTTTTTCTGCAGTACTTTACCTTCACTGAATCTTATCTACCATTTTAGCATCCAGTTGTTATGTCTCATGCTTTCCTTCTACACTTCATAACTGATGCTTGTCCTTACTATCCTTGAATAATGTAATAGTTGCAGGAAAAACTATCACCTTACTATTTTCTAGAATTTTGAGCAACACAGTCCCCCTGTAGACCTTCATCCAGGGATCAAATTAATTGTACCCAATGTTTCCTAATTTTGTCTTCAATTAATGAGTAAATGTTCTTTCTTATTCTAAGGCCCCACAAGAGGTTTTGATGAAGCACCTCGCTGGAAATCCAGGTAGACTGCAGCAGCTGTTTCATGATTTAACTCCAGCTGGCACCTCTTATTGAGGTAAGAACAGTTTAATAATTGGAAGATAATAATAAAAATAGTAATGAAAAGGAAAATAACAAATAGAGAGAAATAAAAGCCAAGAAAAACAAGTGATGCAAATGAAAACAATTGCTCACCACCAGCTGACCAGTGCTTAGCCAGGCCATGAGCCATTGCACCTTGGCCAACCTTTCCCCTAGGTTTATTGTTGAGCTCTATATAGTATGGATTATCCCTTTGGTCAGTTGGGGTCAGCTGTCCCAGCTGTGTCCCCTCCTAGATTCTTGTGTACCTCAAGCCTGCTCACTGGTGGGATGGGATGATAAACAGAAGAGGCCTTGGCTCTGTGTAATCACTGCACAGCAATAACAAAAACATCCCTGTGTTATCAACACTGTTTCCAGCACAAATCCAAAACACAGTCCCATGCTAGTATCTATGAAGAAAATTAACTCTACCCCAGCCAGAAACAGCACAAGCTGTATGCCCCCTATGAACAAGCTTGTTGAGCCCTTCAAAGAATGCTAGGCACTCAAGTACTTCTAACTCAAAGGTTGCACATCACATTTCCTAGCAAGATATTTTATCCTTGAATTTCTGGTGAATGACATCTGGTCCTACTTGTTATCATTCATTTTATCTATTTCTTCTATAGCCTCTTCTACCAACAGTCAGCTCTTGTAATGAGTTCCCAGTAAAGGATATTTCTGGCCTGAGAGCCATTCCATGTGCAAAAATAGAGGATTAATTTCATTTTTTTTTTATGGCCCTCTCTTCCCTGAGTGCTCTTTTTATTCATTGAACATCTGCTGGCTCTTTGGACTCCCTGACAGACTTCCCATGCCTGATATCATTGAAAAAAATATTTATTGTTGTTTTTGCAAACTTTCTTCAAGTAGTCTTCTGGTTTGCCTTACTGGCTTTTTATGCTTAACTCTCCAAAGTTTCATTGTCTCTAGTTTGGACACCACTCTAACATTTTCAAACTTGCCTTCTTGCATTTAGTGCTCTTTCTTGCACTGTTGTTTAGCCATGCTGGTTTCCTTTTGCTTTTCTCAAATCTTTCATGGCAGGAAGTATGCATATCCTTTTTACCATCAGTATAGTCTCTAAACTGTGCTCATGCTGCTGGGGGAGATTTAACTCTTTTAATCAGCTTCTTATTTTTTTTAGCTACCATTTTTAGTATATTTTTAACAGGCTTCATTATTCTTAGGTAATTCTTTTTGGAGTTGACCACAATCATAATTACATTTTTATGTTGTTGTTGTTGTTGCTGCTGCTGCTGCTGCCAATGTTTTAAAGCATATTGTGGTCACTTTCACAGAGTTGATCTTTGTCATGACAAAGACAGCTGAGCTGAATTGAAATAGAACATATCCCCTGAGGGTAAATATGTGCAAACATTTTGTCCAGCTTCATGAGTATCACTAGTTCCCCTAAAAGCTTTCCTAGTGTTTTCACTTTTGGAATTGAGCTTCCCTGTAAGCTCCAGGCTGTAGATGGGCTAAATGACTCTGTGTGGTGAAATCTACTGCATCAGTGTCTATCTGTTTAAGAGTGTGAGTAAAGCATACAGGCAATTATTTTTAAAAATGCTTTAGTATATCTGGTTAGACTCTGTTGCAGAAGCATCCTGCCTATGTCTTGGCACAGTCATATGCTAATAAATGTCAGAAAAGCATAATGAAACAGGCTGCTTGGATCTTAAGGATTTATCTATCCTAGAAGAGCCTTCATGAGACTCTCTAAAACACAATTATAGCCCTTTTGTCCCACTGAATTCAATCTAATTTTATTTTAACATATGCTCAAAATGTCTGAAACAGAGTGTACATTTATGAAATGGATTGATTATATCTACTATTAGCCTCTCTTTATAAATCTTCTCTTATCTTTTATAATTGACTTGGTGAAATAACCTGCTGAATTTACTCCAGGAATCACTGTTACATCCACCAAACTAGCAATTTTCACTGTTGTCTCTAATCAACCATTTCCTGAGTCCTCCTTCTTGCCCTTTTTGAAGAATGGAGTGACACTGATTTTCCTCCAGTCCCCAGGCACCTCTCCTACTTTTCATGACCTTTTCAAAAATGGTGGAGAGTGGCTTAGCAATAACATCAACCAGCTCCCTCAACACTCATGGGTGAATCCCATCAGGACCCACAGACTTGTGGGTGACTAAGGGAGAGTCTTCCTTCCTCCAGACTTTCTCTTCTACCTCCAGGGACTGGGTGGGATTCCTGAGGGTTGATCTTAGCAGTAAAGACTGAAGCAAAGAAGGCAATCAGAAACTCTGCCTTCTCTGTATCCTCCATCACCAGGGCACCTACCTTATTCAGCAGTAAGCCCTTATTTTCCCTAGTCTTCCTTTTTCTACTGAGGTATTTGAAGAAACCCTTCTTGTTGTCTTTCACATCCTTTGCCAGATTTAATTACAAGGGGGCCTTAGCTATCCTTGTTACATCCCTACATACTCTGGCAATGTTCCTATATTCCTCTCAAGTGGCCAGTACCTTTCTCCATGCACTATAAACTACCTTTTTCCATTTGAGTTTTCCCAGAAGCTTCTTGCTAATCCATGCAGGTCTCCTACCTCCTTTGCTTGATTTCTTACTCATAGGGTTGCACTGATCTTGTTTGGAGGAAGTGGTGCTTGAATATATGGTCCAGAATATATCAGCTTCTTTTGCTTGATGTTTCTTACAGAATTACTAACCTCTGTTATTTTTCTTTAAACAGTAAACTGCATAGTTTCATGTTTTTCCCAAATATCTTATAAGCACAAAATAAATCCACATAAGTATGTTAATACTGCCTAGTCCTGTTGTTCTAAAAAGTTTCTTCTTCAGCTAATCCAAATATGACTGCACATTTTTACCAAGTCTTCTTCAGCCCAGCTGGAGCTCTTGCTTAGATAACACTGTATAGACCCAGAATGAGACAAAAGGTAGAGTGTTTAGTCTAAGTTAAACTAGTTTAGACACTTCATTCTGAGGATTTCAAACAGAAGCATAAGTCTGCAACATTACTTTTAGGCTATGTACTGCCATTGCCAGGATCCTACTCAATAATCCACACCTCTAATGTCAGCACTTGCAGTCAATCTGACTCTGCAAAAAAAAGAGCTTCAAAAAACTACATTGACATGTTGACAAAAGAGCATTTCACTTTTTTTTTTTTTTCTTAACAAAAAGGAATTGATTTTCTGCTGGACTGTCTCAGATCACCATGGAGTTGGAAAAGAATGGGAACTGATGGTAAGGGCAGAAAAGGAAGCAGCAAAAGCAAAAGTTTCTGAACCTATACCCAATATTTGTAGACTTTGACTTCACTCTTAGCTAGATCTTTGTGACAATAGGCATTAGTAAAACCTTTGAGTTACTACAGAGGAAGAGAACACAAAACAGTAAAAAACTGTCTGTGGTGAATAGGAAAAATATTTACTTTAGTGACTGTGGTAAAAAATTATTTATTGTGTGGTGGAGAAAGTGCTTTTTTTGCAAAAAGAAGAGAGGAGTAAGCAAGAGTTTTCAAAGGTTACTTTTTTTCCTACCTTCTTAATAAAACTGGATTTTTTCCCAATTTCAGCATTCTCTCACAACCTTGATAGAACTGATGTGCTCACTGAGACTCCCCAGTTACTTTCCCTGTATCTGCAGTTGGGAGAAGACCTTTGAAAATATATTGAAGTGGAGGGACTGGCACTACAGTGGTTTATACTGCATATTATATTTTTAGGAAAGAAAAAATAAAACCATTTTCTTTCAATTAAAGGGCAAACTGTGAGAAAACCACAAATCTGTGCAATTCAGATGATTATGAAATCTTCACATTTTTGCCCAAGTTGTGATGTATCTAGCTGCCAAGTCTGGAACTCATGTTTTTTGTGTCACAGTAGGGTAACTCTTTATTTAGTTCAGAGACTATTCCACAACTTACTTCAGAAAATGGAGCCAAACCAGGTTTATATGGTCCACAAGTGCTTTTAGCTAACGTAGGAAGTTCAGCGACTAAATACCAAATCCCTTTTATTTCCCATCATCTTAATTGCATAAGACAATTCTCTGAGTTTTATTCCAACTTATTGCTTATTGAATCTGTCCCTTTTCTTTCTAGAAAAAAAGAAGTTACTTTTTTTATCTTCCCACTTTCAGTGGCTGGAACCACATTGGATGAGAGCCCACTGCAACTGCAGCTACTTACCAGTAACAGAGTAGTGTTTAAGCAAAGAGTTTACCATAACTTCTTTCTTCCCACTATTCCCTCATGAGACTCAGGAATTAAGGAGTAACAGTACATGTTGTTGTTGGCCTTAGTGGATGATTCTTTTTCTTGATGAATGGAGCTTCTGCTGAAGAAAGCTCTAGTAACTGAAGAAAAGGACATAAGCTGGTTGCATTCCACTGTTCATAGGGTCATAGTATCATAGTATTGTCTGAGCTGGAAGGGACCCAATAGGATCATTGAGTCCTGCTTTTAAACCCATGGAGGACACCCCAAGAATCACACCATGTGCTGGCTGTAGAGTGTCTCTGGTTGAAGTATAGAGCCATTAAATAAGTTTATGCAGCAGTTCATTAACTGCTGGTTTGTAGTTTGTGTATCTGGATGACTGCTTCCACTGCCATACATTTTGGATTGGATTTTCATGTGTATTGAAAGATTACAGATCTTTGGCTCTCCTGGTATCTTCATTCCTTCTCTTTTTCTCTATAATAATCCAGCTTGCTTTAGCCTCTTGTTTTTAGAATTTGAAATTCTCATAACACCATTTTTCTGTCAGGATGCCTATGAGAAACATTTTAAACACTCCAGTTTGATTAGCTTGATTGCTTGCCCCAAATATATTGTAGTGCTCTACAACTTCAGTTTGTGGAGAGGTGCCAGAAATGAAAGCTTTTTAGTTTTCAGCTAGGCTACCTGGAACATCTTGAATGACTGCAATGCAAAGAGCCTGAAGATGTTAAATGAAGGAAGCTGATGGGAAGATGAATTAAAAAATGCCAAATCTCTTAACACAGTATGACAGTTTTATTTTGGAAGTGGGGCAAAACTGACAGAAAGAGAAACAATATTTTATAAAACACAGAAAGGAATTCTAAATTCTAACAAACATTATTTTCTTAAATTTCAGTGAGATAAAAAAGAACTAGCTGTTCCATTCTATTTTATTTTATTTTGGTTTTTTTTACATGAGATGCTAGATAGTGATCACATTCCTCTCATGATGTTGTGTTAATGCTGGTAACCTCACAAAGAATTTGTCTAATTCCTCAGAGAAGAATTGCTTTGGCATCATGCAATTCCCTGGCCAAGCATCCTGCAGGAGGGAGCAAACTGTCCCCACAACAACCCCATCTGTCAGCAGGTGGTAGAGCTGGCTGTTGTCCTCAGTGGTCCAAGAAACCCTTGACTTCTGCCACTGGGAGCTGCACACTTAGTTTCAGAGGTTTTATTTGACAGATCTCTGCTGGAGGTAGAGACAAGTGGAGACCTTCCCAGGCAAGGGCATGGCAAATGGGATTTATGTAGCAGTCAGGAGGAATTTGGGCAGTTGGCATGGTTGTTTTGAAGAAACAGCTTGAGAAGGGTGCTGCAGTGCTAATGCATAGAGTTTGGGGCAGACATGAGAGGTAGGAGCCTGGTAGATTAGATGTGTGACACCTGACATTGTAGGGAGTGAAAAGGAGGTGAAAGAGGAGAGCTTGCTTCTTGTGAGAAGCATTTTTACAGCCAGCTACTTGTATGACTAATCTTGATAATGAGCTGGTCTTGGTTTTTAGGTTGATGAAGTCATAACTAGACATCCCCCTTGATTTGTGACATCTGTCATCATAGAGAAGGATGACAATTTAAATTGGATAATGTTACTGTGAGCTAAATGCAATGCAGCATTACAAATTGATCATTGAGTGTTTTGTTTTGGTTTGTTTTTTTTCTGATTAAGCTTAAATGCTTGTTCTGAAATTTCAGTTCTGGATTTCCTCAAGTTACTGTAGAATTACACTGACATTAGCTATCTTGGTTTGCATAACCATATTTAAGATATTGGTAATCATATATTTTATTTTGTTATTATATATATTATATGTTATTATTATAAAACTTATACAGAGTCCTGGAAACTGGTGTTGGAGAGATTTGCAATTAAAATTAGACTGTGAAAAACAGCACACTTACTCAATATGACCTCTGCATCTTAGGAACTAGTATTTATTTTGTTAAAAGACAGTTTTTTGCATGTTTTTACAACTGGTATTCTGTAAGTTGGGTATCTGGTTTGTAAATTCAGTGATGGAAAATTGAAGATAAAATCATATACTAACATTTTTGTCATTTCTGCTCTTCACATGTTGTTTTCCTATGATTGTAAGCACTTCTACAGCAGGGATATGGGTTGGATTGTACCCCAGGCTGCAGTGCTGTGTGAGGACAGCCAAGAGAGTTCTAAAGGATACCAGCAGCAATCTGGCATAGCACTCAGGGTGGTTTAATCTCTGACATACGAAGTACAGTTGTTTGCACTGGATATTGTGACTGTGGCTAGGTATATTCTGATTCTTGTTTACAGCTAGCTCATGTATCAGATCAATGTACTTCCACCTGTGTTGTATGTCAGCCTATGTTTCTGTGTTTATTCTGGACAATTGAACAGCTTGTTGAGATCTAATTGGGTCTTAAGGGGATACACACAAACACACATTCTCAATATTTATCTTGTGCATCATGACAAAAACCAAATAATTCTGTTCCACTATGAAATTCTGGGATTATTTAAACCTATATATTCCAGTTCAAAAGCTGTGATTTGGATGTGTATTTTGTCATTGGAATCTCATGATCTAGTCTTATGCCAGCTGAATATATTTCAGTGGATATATTTCTACTAACACCAACTTGTGTTCACACCAGTTCTTTGACGTACCCATGAGAAAGCCCACAGTGTGACATTTCAGAATGAGTATGCAGGGCTGGCACAATGACAAGAACATTTATTATTTGTAAATTGAACAGATAACAACACAAAAATTAGAAACATAAGGCTAGTTGATTTGCCACAATTTATTTTTTTTAAGAACAAAATCATACTTTTAAGACCAAATAATCACCTTGATAAAGAGAATTAGACAAGGATAAAATACGTCTTTCTTTTCAGATATGTACGGATGTCTGAGGTGACTTTTAACAGCTTTTGTCCTTAACTTTCTTTTGGGGAAGGTAGACTAATATTCCTGATGTTCTCATTGTAGGGAATTACTTCAGTTCCTTCCTCCTAAGACAGGAATGACAAAAATATTATATAAAACCTCCAGATATCAAAGGAGAAGGAAGTTACTCCAATTAGCAGTGCAAAGAAAAAATATCATCATCCTTGGCTTTTCCTCCCTGGAAATGACTTCAGGCAGAGAAAACTGTAAAGGTACTTATGACTCTGTGGATCCCTCCTTTGACCATCTGAGAGATTAAAACTATGTTTAGTTCTACCTCTGTTAACAGAGCCATGTATTTTGTAGCAAAAGTAAAGGAAACTTTTAAGATTCACAGTAGCACTTACTGTATAGCCACCAGAGCTGTGTTGCTAGAACTGAGCCACTTCATTATGGGATTTCATTTAACTCTGGCAAGAATATAGTGAAGCAGATTGTGCAACATTCTGTTTTTATGGATTATGTATAAACACATTAAATAGAATTTTAATAAGAACTTCACAATATAGTCATTTATTAATAACAAATAGAGAATTTATACATCTGTTTTGTTAGTGACTTCTAGAAATTCCGATTATGGTAAACTTGCAAGATTAAACCTAAACATTCTAATTCTAACACTTTATGAGGATTAAGCTGAGCAAGACTCAGGCTGTGCCAGCTCCACTGCAGGCTTTCAGAAAAGATGTCTCTTGTGAACACATATGTTTGTGCCCATTCCTTCAAAGCATGTTCTCTTTTCTTTTTTCTGTGTTCTTTAACTTGAAGCCAGGTCCATTCCTATCTTTTTCCCACCCTTGATTTCTCTTCCCAGTCCCATTTTTCTGGCACAGACAACTCTATTTCCTACTTTCTTGCTTTTTTCTCATCTACATATCTCTTGTCTTTCACTTACAGTCTTTGGACTCCACATTCCTCCTCGTTAACCCCTCTTCGACTCCTCAGGTCACCTTCCTAGTCCCCACTGCATCTTGCCTGGTCCCCACTGCTTTGAGTTATCTATCTTCTATTTGCAGGCTTTCAAACCTTCCAGTCTCTCTGTGCCACACTCCCCCAATTGCAGCTGTAGATCTCAACTTTTCCTGATTCCAGGTTTCAAAGTCTGTAGGTCCTACTTCAGTTTTCCCTTTTCTGCTCACCTAGAGGTTCACAAAAAAGTGAGTACTTGTCCAAGAACTCTCCCAGTAGACACATAACAAGCATCACCTGCTGGTTAAAATCTTGGATATTTATAGACTGTTTACAGAGATTATATTTCCCTTTGATTCCTGAATGAAGTTCTTGGGTACCAGTTCTTTAGAATTGCCACAGTAGCTGATTGCTATGCTCACCTGAGATGATCTATCAAAGTCTCTGTCTGCACTTTGTCCATGCAGAGTCCAGCTTACTGTGGGTTCCCAGGCTGCACCTCTTGAATTCTGCCCTGTGCACAACACCTCTCTCATTTTCTTGCTCAAGGACAAAGCAGTCCAAAATCTCTTCCAGGATGTGAGACAACCAGATTCAATTCCCACCTCCTTCTATGGTCCAGGCTCTGTTGAGCACTCTGGGGGAAGGCTTTCCTTACTGCTGAGCCAGTTGGCTGACACTAGCCTTGAGCCCGTGGTTTGATTCAATGAATAAACAGTGTGCACGACGAGAGAATTTGAGCTCAAATGTGAGCTGAAAGTCTGTGCTAACTTGGCAGCATAGAGGTACCCTCTCAGTCTCTCCTGTTGTGTCTGTTCCATTTTGTAGGGAACAGTTATTTTTCACAAGGGCAGAGAGGGAATGAAGTGAGTGAGTGAAAGAGAGGATGTCTTCCAAACTTGAAAGTCTGCCAGCTGGATGGCAGAGTATCAAAAAGAACATAATAATCAGCAACACAATATAAATTACTAAATTGCATGACTGTCACAAGGGGAGAGTGCCCTTCTTTTACTGCATGTCAGATTCAGATTCTTGAAAATGGCTGTGTCACTGCAGAACACTTCTTACAGGTATCAGACAATGTTGTTTAATGAGGTTTTAAAATATTTTATATGTGGTTTGCTAAAGCATGATGATCAGTTATTGTTTGTTTAAATGTGAGACAAATAATTCCAGAGACTGCAAATCAGTGGTGTTTATTGCCATCTAAAAATGTTTATAAAAGTAAGAAAAACATATCATAACCTTAAAATATTTTAATTTAGTATTTTCATTTGATCCCACAAGTTCAAAAAAGGAAAAGACAGTCACATTGATGATGGTTTTCTTCTGTGCCAGTAAGAATTGCAATTTATCACTCTTTTCACTTTCTTAGTCATAATGGTCTCTATCATCCCAGTTCTTCTGGGAGTCTGCTCTATAGTGTAGTGTTTCTTTACACATTTTTTCATTATGATCTACTAAAATTTTTTTACTAGATCCTCATATAAACTTAAATTTTGCTTCTGTTCTAGTGCCTTATCCTTCACTAACATAAATCAGCATAGCTGCTCTGATCTCAGATAAACTGCACAGGTTTTTACTAGCTGAGGTTCTGTTTCCAAGTATTTGAACTTCATTCTCCACAATTTATTGTAGCTATTTGCATTTGGATCAGATTCTGATAGTTCTAATAAAGATGGAACAATTGGTATTTTATTTCAGCAAGCTTGATGGTAATGTAAGATGATATTCAATGACAGAAAGTCTGGGGTTTTTTTTCATATTCTCTATCCATATTTCTATCCTGACTCAGGTCTTTATAGTAATCTATTCTGAAATGTGTTGGAATTCCAAAGTGAGTATAACCTGTGACTTTTGTAGTTTAGCTTTTCTATATTGCTTATATTCCAGTAAATAGTATTTGCAGAGAACCCAGAAGTCTGAAAGAATGTAATACACAAAAGCTAGAGAATACAGATTAATTAATAGGTGTGTGATTACATATTTTTATATGTTGTCTCTACATGTACATAACAAAATAAGTATATGACTGCCCTTTGACCACTTCTGAGTTGTCCACTTTCTTGGGGATATCATGAGGATTCTTAAGGATGGATTCTTTAAAGAATATTTTTGCATTGTAATGAGTTAAATGAATTTAAAATTATTCTTTTTTTTTTTCTAAGTGGAACTGTAGAAACCAGAAAGATATCTATAATCAAATGTTGAATTTCTGGAAGAGCAGGAGATGTCTTAAGGTATGGCTGAATAACTTTGAGGACACTGGATTAGTAAACAGGAGTAAAACCTTTGATGCTGAGAAGAAGTGGCTTAAATTTTATTCAATGGAGAATTCAGAGTAGGTGTAGGAAGGCCAGAATGGTAGAAAAAATGTGTTTAGCAAGGTAGGTGTCAGAAAAGTCAAAAGAGAAGGATGCCTGTTGGAGTAAACAAGTTCAGATATGAAGATTTGAACGAATATCTTTCTGTTTGTGAAGATATAAAACCTGTCTTCTCTAAGGTAACTGGAGCCACTGTGCTCTAAAAGAACAAGTCTTTTTAAATAGAAAGCAGTGGCCTCAGTTGGACTATTTTTTTTTTAATAGTTTTAAGAATAGCTAGGGTGTCAAAGTCAGTGCTCAAATGTCATGAAATCATAGATGCAAGCATTCCTGTGAAATTTAATTCACTCTTCCCTTACGACTGCGTGTTATTATATAATATTATTCATTTGTAGAACAGCATGCCTGTTTTTTTCACCTGCTGCTTGTCAGGATTTCTGGAATTTTGGTGAGGCAAAATCCAATCTTTTATTGAAGGAATGAAAAATTAAAGTTGTATTGGTATACCTAAAATTTCCTGGAATAATGAAAGAAATTCGAATTTGTGCAGTAAAAGTAGCTGAGGACAAAGAGCTATTGAAGAGTTGATTGGCAGTGTCAGGCCCACTACTACAGTGGGTGTCAGAGGGAGAGTGAGAACAGCAAAGGTGCAACTGCCTGTCCTGTCATCACTGGTTTTGGTTACTGGTGATACCTAACAAAACAACAGGGTCTGACATAAGAAAAAAGAGCTTAAAAATTAAGAGATTAGTGTATAGTGGGAGAGTGTAAAGAAAAGTCCTGAGATATGGAAAAAAAGACAACCCACACACTCAGCATCACAGCCAATGATAGCAAAGATTGTCTTAGCATGAATACTGCATCCACACATTGATCCTGAGTGCTCCATCCTCCTTTACCTCTCTCCATTCACAATCCTGGTCTTCCAGGATTGAAGACTTCCAGACTGAAGCTTTTGGACACTACAACCAAAAGTTTCTATCAATGACAGCTAGGAACAGAAAACTGTCTAGCATGCCTCCTACTCAAATCTCTCAGGAAGCATGGGTAAATATACCAATAGCATAAGTTAAATTGGAAAGCATTCAAGAGTATGTGACATAATCAACAAAATATAAGTTGTGGCTAAGCAGTAACAAGGATAAATGGCTAGAAAGACCATTGATGCACTGCCTCAGAAGGTGAACCAGCTTCTTGACTGGGAGGTACTGATTACTAATCACCATTTACTGGTCACTGTCCCTGGTGACAGATGTAAAAAGCCCAGGAGCAGATAACCACAACCTAGAGTGTAGATTTGTGACTTCCTAGATTATGGTAGTGGGAAAGGTTTTGGTGTCCTCAGTCAAGACTTACATTCTAAGAAAAGAAGCAGAGGCAGACATCATGCCATGAAGAAGAGGAAGAACACATTTGAACACAGATTAGCTAAACTTGTGAGGATATCTTTAAACTAAGATTAGTGGTTTCTAGTAACACCACATCAATCAATATTAGCCAGGCAAATGTGTAAACAGGACTAAGAAGTAAGGGAGCTGTGGATACTCAGAATAAAATCATAGAGACACAAATAGGAAAATGGTACTAGAACCTGAAATATCCTCAGTGTTCAAACAGCATGGGCATTATACAAAAGGGTTTGCAGATCTTGAAACATAAGTCTTTTTATTATTTAACTGACCAAGAAAAAATACAAGTGGAATGTCTTACATAACTACAATAATATAACTATGAATACAGCTTGTTTAAGGACTCCTTGTAAGGAGTCTTCCACTATAAACAGATTATAGTCCTTACTTGATCCCAGAGTCTAGCTGGTAGCACACAATTAAAGAACAGCAAGTCAGGAAGTAGGAAGATTTGTTAATGATTAGGAATACCTAAACAATAGGACTGTTAACTAGTAAAGAGAAAAATTATGTCATTGACAATTCTCCAAACAGGTTAGAAGAATACATATCAAGAAAGTTTTTAAGGATGGTTGCTTTGGCCTTGGGACAGTGACTGAATTAGATGATACTTCAGGGTTCCTTGCTCTTGTTTCTTTGATATATGTTGTCCTATTCAAAATACAATGTATTCAAGAAAAAAAAAGTAGTTTTGGTCTTTATTTTACCATTACTTTATTTACACAGCACTAAAAAGTACTAGCAGAAAGCAGCTTTTCCCTCCAGAAAGACCAAGTCCTTGTGTGACTGCAACATGTAAAGAGGCAAAAGGTAATAGAATCATTTAGTAGTGAAACTCATAACAAAATAAATGGCAGAAAAATTGAGAGACAGTTACTATTTGCTATTGTTAATAAGCAGGGGAAAATGTTATGAAGCAAATCAGAATTTTGTTTGTATAACCAAAGCTGGCTGTTATGTTCAGGATTATTAAGTGAGAAAAAGCTTTAAAGTATATTAATACCAACACCCTTTTAAAACAAGTTCTTACAGAACATTTGATAAAGAAGTCAATAAAACTCAATTAGCTAAACTGAAGAAGATGAAATAACTAACGAGGGGCAAAGCATTGCAAGTATTTTTATGTGTTTAGAAATAAACTGCTGTGTTTATTTAGCATATACTTTTGATGCTAGACAATTACTATTATCATATATCTAACACTTACCCAAGAAGAAAATATTAAAACAGAACTGCATCTATTATCCTTTATATGTAGTATCTGGATTAAGGAGCACATAAACCATTTTTTAACTTCTTTGGCTTTAATAACTGAAAAAGTAGATGACTTGTAACAGAAGTTTCATGGCAGTAGGATACAAACAGGGAAAGCTAAAGGTTCATCTCTTTTGTTTAATACATGTCTATATCCTGACCTGCATCAGCCCTTCTTTCATTTTTAACCAATTCTTGCTTACTTGAAGTGAAAAAGCTCATCATTAAAATCCAGAATATAGTTTTGCTGATTGGACAAGGGTGATGTAAAGCAGGATCAGCCCCTCATTTGTGATACTGTGTAAAGAGAGAGCTGGATTTCAGCTGGGAAGTTTAGTAATGAACACTGTGAGCCTTCCATCTCAGATGTAGATACATCTACAGCCTGCAAGGTTCTCCCTTACATATTATTTTTACATGTGTCTGTGGGGACAGGAGAGCATTTCTTAGTCTAGAGCTGGCAGCTAGCATGTCCTAAACTATAATTAATTTTCCTCATAAAAATGAGAAATGTATTAAACCAAAAAATGTCAGAGGTGAAAAAGGTTTTGTATTTATGTAACTTATGAACATTTAGAAAGAGAAGTGCTTATATTCGAAGAAAGAGCTGGATTTAAAGTAAAAATATTTTCTAGATGCAAGTCTGAACAGTGTTCACAAATACATACTTTAAATAAGACCCTCATATATAAATATTAATGCACTAAACTGATGTGTTGTTTACTACTCTGCCAAGGAATGTTATCATGATGGAAAGTAGATAGTTCTCCTTCTGCTAGGATCAGACTAAATCAGAACACTCCAAATACTAACACTAAGAGAGACATGGAAACAGAATGATCTTGAAACTCTGATACCTGTGGCACTTTCTCTTGTTACACTAGGCTTGGTAGAGCAATGATGTTGGCCTGTGGTGCCATCCTCTTCACCTTCCACATTATGTCTGGACTACAGGAATCTTCCCCAAGCAGGGACTGCAATACCTGACCCTTTTGTGACTGTATTAAGTTAGAAATCTGTAAACAATGGTTTCCACACAAATCCTTTTGGTTTGCTGGACAAATAGCCCAGGGAAATTAACCTCTGAAATTAGGTATTAGGGTTAAGGTATTTAAAGGTTAGCAATGTATATATTTCTGTTATAAACGGCTGCAAAAAGAAAATACAAGCAAGCTTATAATATTAGGGTTTTTCACATTTGTGAATGAGCATGCATAAAGTATAATTCCCAAATATTTGGCTTAAAATGTCTTGAATGAATTTCTAGTTACAATGACTACTGAGTAAAGAGCACTGGCATTGACTTTAAGCAAGGAATTTCTGAAAAGCAAAGTCCTGGCCTATGCTTTAAACCTAAAACCAACCCAAATAATCTGCTCTCATATGTAAGGAGGCAAACAGAGGAGAATAAGGCAAGAAGTGTTACCCATATTGAAACATATTTTTCTTGAAAAGCTGTTCCTGATGATCAGCACCTGCTCCCCCTGCTTCACTCATTCAGAATCACTTTCTCTATTTAACAAATTGATCTAAGAGAAGAACAACAGATGTTCAGTGAATTACATTTTCTGTCTATTGATAATTTGATTTTAAAAAGGAAACAGGAGATATATTATTTTGTTTAAAAGAAAAACTCTGGTTCAGCTCTCCCCTCCCCCTCATTTACTCAAGAATCAGAGATTAGAACTCTTCTTCCCCAGAAAAAAAAAAAAGGCAATTAAAAATAGATGTGTGATTTCATTGATTGTGGTTTTAGGGATTGCTTTTTTTCTTGGTCTCTCCTTTTATACTAGGGTAGCTGCATGTCTGTATTTAAGAAAATAAAAAAGTCTGGAGAAGAAAATGCTAAGATTAATATTTAATTCATTAAAGGTTTTGCCTTTAATGAATGAAATGAAAGGAATTGCAGTAGGAACCTGGAAAGCATCTCTTTATTGTTCTTATAAAATAAGATTTCCTATTCATTTTAATGGTTTCCTCTCATTAAATGCTTAGCCCTATATTCCAATGCTTTTAGATAGAAAGAACAAATGACATAGTCATTTTTGAAATACACTAGGGACTGCCAGACTTTGAAAATTATATTTCTGTATACTTACAGTGGAAATCTAAATACATTGTCAAATTTATATCTGAGATAATCTCATACCTACAGAGGCTCTAGACTGCCCTGACTTCATAAAGGTAGCATAATAAAATGTGGGCTTACAAAGTAAACAGGTTACAGAAATCACTACACAAGTAAATGTAGAAAAGTGTTAAGCAATGATCTTGTAGAAATTGTCAACATGATCTTTAAAAAAATATATCTGTGCTAATAACTAACATTATAAACAAGTAATTACTTTGTTTTATAGCAAGTAAGTATAATGCTGGAAATTTTACTATGATAGCAGTAAGTTAAATTAAACCTAGAGATTGCAGTAACGTTAGCTACTTGAAGTCTACAGTGTGTCTCACCTTGTTATGTTTAGTGTGATTTTCATGCAGAAGATCAAAATTAGTTTTACAGAAATAAAGTGAAAATATCATTAGCATCTGAAAAATACCATTTGCATAGTTGTCTTACCTATTTTAACTTAGCCAAAAGTGTAAGTCTTCCAGTACATAAGTATCTAAGCAATAAAGGGGCAGTCATCAGTCTTCCTTTTAAAAATAATGAGTTAAACATACAAATCCATCTTCTTGGCAATAAAGTCAACTCTGTGTTATGGAAGGATGTGCTGATTGTGTATGGGGACAGCATTAATTTTACTTTATAGTAGCTGGTATGGGGCTATGCTTTAGATTTGTACTGGAATCCGTGTTGATAACACGGGGATGTTTTTGTTATGGCTGTGCAGTGCTTACACAGAGTCAAGGCCTTTCCTGCTTCTCACCCCACCTCACCATTGAGCAGGCAGGAGGTGCACAAGAAGTTGGGAGGGGACACAGCTGGAGAGCTGACCTCAGTTGACCAAAGGGATAATCTATACCCTGTGACATCATGCTCAGCAATAAATCAAGGGATAATGTTGGCTAAGGGGCTATGGCTCGTGACCTGGCTGAACATCAGTCAGTTTGTGGTGAGCAATTGTTTTGATTTGCATCACTTGTCTTTCCCAGGTTTTATTTCTCTCTCTTTGTTATTTTCTTTTCATTATTATTGTTATTGTTATTATTGTTATATTTCAATTGTTAAACTGTCCTTATCTCAACCTCTGAGTATTCTCACTTTAACTTTTCCAGTTCTTTTCCCCCCCACATCCTGTTAAGAGAGAGTGAGCAAATAGCTGTGTGGTGCTTAGTTGTCAGCTGGTTCATAAACCATGACAAAGGCCTAATGGGAAGGTTTTAATTACTTTGCAGGATGTCTAATTTTATTTGTATTATTTATATTATTCATGATGAAACTTCTTTTTACCTTTGACTGTATATTAAGTCTGTTGGAAAGCTTAATAACCTTGTAGATGAAAAGCTTAGTATCTTTCCAGAGAAGATAGAATGTATGGTGATACAAGTAGCTCAAATTTGTTATGAATGTTCCACAAGTTTATCTAATCCTCCACCCTTATCAGAGAGTTTTGGTGCCTGCTCCACCTCTACCCAGCTGACCTTTTCCTGTGAATAATCTTGAAAGTTGTTGCTTAAAGGATTTCTGATATTTTTCAGTTGTGGAATGAGAATCTGGACAAATGACAACTTACTTTCATACAGCCCATTTATGGTACTTGTGTATTCTCCCCAAAATATCTATCTTACCATCTTCTCCCAGCTTAGTCTTTGTGGAAACCTTTTGGGCACCACAGTACAAGAAGGACATTGTGGTGCTGGAGAGGGTGCTGAGAAGGGCAACTATGCTCATCAAGGGGCTGGAGAACAGGGTTTATGAGGAGAGGCTCAGGGAGCTGGGGCTGTTTAGCTTAGAGAAGAGGAGGCTGAGGGGAGACCTTGTTGCTTTCTTCAGTTACCTTAAAGGAGATTCACAGAATCACAGAATCATTACAGTTGGAAAGGACCCTCAAGATCATCTAGTCCAACCNATTGTGATTTTAGCAGTTGTTTCAAATCGAAAAAGGGGTCTTGTTAAAAGCCACTGAGAATATTTTTAGGTGATCTAAATGGGAACACCAGGTTAGTCAAGGCCATCCAAGCCTAGCTTCTCTTATTGAGAAAATATTACAGTCTCTGTTAAGCTTTTATGGACTATTTTAGAAGTATTATTGCTGGAAATGTTTTATAGTAATGTAGTCAAAAACTTCACTTGCCAAAATGGATATAGTCTAATTTTGCTTGATAATTTACTTTTTTGCATTTAATTAACAATTCTGTTTTCAATGTAAGCCTTTAGTAGTAGTTCATATGCAAACAGCCTAATACTTACTGTTGGCATTGCTGTGTAAGCAGCATTTTTTCTAATATAACAGTGGGAAATCAACTCATCTTTAGATAACTATCCAGGGGATTATAATGGCTGAACAGATAAGGTGTCCTCTTTCAGAACCCCACTTGTGAATCTCAACTGCCAAATCTGTCTCCCATGATTAAGATGAGTCATTAAGGCAACTTCCATACAATGCCTCTTTTCTGTTTGGTAGAGATTTGGGGGAAGAATTGAAGAGAAATGACTATTGAGTATGGAGATATTTTGTCACTTTAAAGGTGTGCTAGTTCTGGCCTGGATGTGAACTGAGAAAAGGAAGGGGAAGGCTTTTCAAAAAGATTGAGGTGCTGAGGTCTAATGAGATGGCTGTGGGAAAGGCACTGATACCAGAGGATGGTGCACCTTACTGTCCCATCCTGGAAAGCAACTAACTTTCAGCCCAGTCAGTCTTCAAGGGAATAGCAAATAGTTCCTCTTATCAGTCCTCATCAACTCTTTCATTTCCTGGAGAGGCAGGAAAAGCACTAGCAACTGCCAAAACTTTTGGAGCATCTTGGAGAGAAAATTAGGTCTCCAGGGTAGAGATGCAAAATCTCTAATGGTTTCAACCAAATTAAGAGTGAAGACTGGCAAAGTAATGAGCAGTTATCTCTGATTATGGATAGCAAGGTAATCCATTTTGGAACACAGGAAATTCTCAATCTACATATATGTGACCCTTTAGCTTTATCAGTATTTTAAATTCAAAGTTTATTTAACTGTTTTCCCTTTCCATTTTGATCAAAGGACATTAAAATATTTCTCTTAGCCAATAGTCCCATGTCTGCATTCCCACACATACTAGAAGTATCATTATTATGTTCCCACCCAGCAATGTCTCTTCTGTATTCCTTATTTTAGACTCCAAGTCTTGCAATGCATTTTGCAAACTGATTTGGAAAGCATTTTGTAAAATTCTGCCTTTAAATGATTTTCTGCTGTACCTATGATAAATCTTAACCCATCAACTCCAAATGGTATCCCATCCTCAGCCTTAGTCTGGGAGCACCTTCTACAAACAACTGCAGCCATCAAACAAATGGAAACTATAAAACTCTTGCATAACTTTATTTTTTTTTAAAGTCTTTTATAAGTATAGTGTGACATGCCAAAGGTAACTTGAAAGGGTTTTCTTTCTATTTCACTATCAAGACCATAAACCTTTATCTTAATTATTGTGGCAATTATACCAGATTACATGTTAACTAGATCTAGCTCACCAAAGAAAGGGTGTATTATACCCATTTTGACCTAATAAGGAAAATTGAGGGGCACCTAAGTGTAATGCATTGCAAGAGAAAAAAGAAATGTGATAGGAAATCTACAGGTGAAGAGCATATATATCTGTGCTAAAAAGTGTTTCTCATTTCAAAACTGACCTCATCTAAGGAAGAATCACTAAAAGAATCATTAGAGTTTTAAGAATTTGGGGGAGGGAGGAAAAAAAAACAAACTATTTTTTTTAAACAAAGAAGTTTTTCCTGGATTAAAAAACATATTCAGATCAACCAGAAATGAAACTTTTAAATATATTTATTTTGCCAGATTTGTTCTCCTCATTTTTCCTTCCTAGTTCAACCTGAACACACCCTTGAATTCCTCTTTATTCTGTGATCCATGTTCTATTAGTGGTAATGTGGGATTCTTCTCTTGTTTAATGTCTGCATGATCAATTTTAAAGCTATAACTAGATGTTTATGTTTCTTTCTAAGCTGTTTTTCTTTTATTTTTCTCTGTATTTGTTTGCAATGTTACTGTTCTTGGATTCACACATATCTTAAGTTATTGTTTGTTTACTGTAGAGCTAGATACACAAACTCCATAGAAAACTTAATGAGCTTTTCAATAATTTACTTCCAGTATCCACATTTACCTGTCCAAGCCTGAGCCATATTGTGATCTTATGCACTATTATCACTGTGGCTGCCTCTAGGCCTTATATAAATCTGTTCAAAGTACTATTAATGTTTTTTTTTTCAAAACTTAACTATTTTCACCTTTTAAATTCTTTCATGAGTAGCATTATCAACTCACTATATTTTAGAACACCAGTAATAAGCTTACCATACTCTTCAAAACTTTTATCCTGATTATTAAACAATAAATCTTACATCTTATTAGGCTTCCTAACCCCCCTACTCTAGAAAGTGGTGTTACTTTGACTTTCTTAGTTATCTTTCCCCAGTTTCTCCACAAGGTTTCTCAAAAATCTGTGTTTCCCTGCTTTACAGCAAAGAATATCCACTTCCCTAATATTATATGCTTGTCTATATCTTTAAAAATATGTTTGCAACTCTGTAAAACAAAGTGCATGTTATTAATTTTTCCATCATTAGGACATTTTATTGAAAGTGTGATTTGGTAAAAAATTTATTAAACTACTTTCTTTTCTACTTTCACTAAAAAACCCCATAAATATATTTTGCTTTTCCTAGAACTTTGCAGCTTTTCATGAAAAAAAACTGATTCAGTTCACCCAAATTTTAGTGTTTCAGAATTTGAATGTCTGCCCAGGACTGTCTAAGGAATCACTCTACACATTGAATAAGATACAGAAGACTCCTAAGTTGGATGCAAAATGCCTGGGATCTCTCTGTGTTCTCTTTCCCTTATCACTGTTGGCCAGCAGGCCACTGCTTTCAGAAGAAGGCACCTGCCTGTATAATCCTCTTGACTTCTGGAGACAGTTGTCAGTTTCTAAGATCAAGCTACAGAAGAAGCTAACTAAGAAACAGCTATCAGCTTTGGAAGCTGATTAAGGCAGTGTGAAGTAGACTCACTGACCAAGTTATGTTTAAGAGAAAGAAGGGAAAAGTACCAGAAGCAGGAAACTGGATACACAAGTGAGACAGGATCAGATCATGAATCATGAACTACAAGGGCAGGGATCAAAAACACCTTAGGGGACTCTAATCTGAGATCAAAGAGGTGCTTCAAATTGCTGAAGAAACTGAGTCAAGGGAAGGTATGTAGGTGTTTTAACTGCATTTGTATATTTACCCTAATGTAGAAGGTGTAAAGATTTGGTATCCTTGTAGAGCCTATGAGGCTTTTTGCTGTAGCTTCATTTGCCTTGAAGAAGAGAACTATCCCTCTTGGGCTTTCTTTTTCTTTTTTTCTATGGGTAGTCAATCCTAGTCTAATGATAGCAGTGCTGTGAGGTTGTGTGGTCTTTGCTTTGTGAAGAGTAATTATGAAGACTGAGTTTCACAATATCCCATGGTGGTGGATAGAAACAAGGAATCATCAGATTAGCACTGTGGAGAAGACTTTTAAACCTCAGTGTGGCAAGACTTAAACAGAGCAGGCCAATGAATATCCTTTTTAAAATAAGCTCTTTTGTCTCTGTATGTTTGTGGTAGTCCTTTAAACACAGGTCCCAATCTAAGTGGCTGCTACCCAGAGTGTTATTGTTACACTTTCTCTGGGGAGGAAAAGAATAAAAAGATCCCAAGCCACCAAACCCTGGCATTTTGCTGGACAACTTTAATCTCTCTGATACCTTACTGAAACACTACCCCAGAGAGCTTCAGTGCTGATACAATGCTTTGATTTCCTCTTTTTAGACAGAATTGAATTAGATTGTCCATTCAGCATGTCCTACATCTTATTTGAAAACACTTCTCTCTTTTTTTTTGTTTTTCAAACTAAGTATAGTTTGTAACCATTCTTTCTCTTTACTAGCCCCCAGGAATTTCAACACTCGTTTTAGCAGCTGGTAGATATGAAAGAGTAAGAAACTTGTCAGAACAGGTGGCATGGGGATGGAATTCCCTAAATCTGTTTTAACCTGTGGAATCACCTTTTGCTTGAATGCAATCTCTCTCTGATTTAACAAGAGGTTATAGTTTGCAATAGTTTAAACCCCTATCCAACAGTCGTGATCTCCTGAGTTCTACTCAGGTTGTAAAACTGACCTGCTATTAAGTCCTCTTTAAGTTGTTTCTATTTGTGTTTCCAGATATCAAGTCCTATATCATTGAAATATTTTAAGATACAGATAATGTGTGTTTGCAAACTATTCTGAAACTGCAGAGGGGCACACATATAATCCCTGTGCCTCATGGTAGATGTCAGCAGCAGAAACAGCTTAAATAAATGTTTCACAAATATTTTGAAGGTTTTTGAACATGTAACTAGAAAAGAAGAGCTCCTTTATTTTTAAGTGAAATAGCAGCATCAATTTCTGGGAAAGAGATTAATTCTCTTCACTATTGATCTAGTTAACAGGAGTTTTCTTCCTTGAAAAAACTACCTAAGAACAACAGTTTGCATTCTGTCTAATAATAATTCAGGTAGTCTTTTGCAATTTATTTCATTAAGAATTATTTATTTTAATAGAAAAAAAATTATATATCTAATAATCCAGTTATATCAGTCCAATTACATTAAAGAAGTGCATGTCACAGTTCAATATTTTGCATGCAATCACTAACACACTGCATCATGTCATTTTTGAGACATAACACCATGGCACTTCTGAGGGAACTCATTTGGTAATGTCTTAGAAAAGACTGAAAAGCCTTCAAATATTTATGAAGGCCACATCTTGGTGCTTTAAAATGTTTTAACTGCTCAGTTAGTCACCATGCAGATAAGCTTGCACATTTTTATATGTTTTCTCTTCCTTTTTGTTTTATTTTTATGTCCTTAATAATATGAAATTTCTAATAAGAATCGCAACTCCTTTCTGTTATTACTTCTTTCTGTTTCTTTATATTTCATGTTACATTGCAACTGTGTGGAGCAAAATTGTTTGTTAGAAATTCCAAACCAACAGAAATGTATATCCTTCATATGGAAGTTTATTACATCAACATTAAAAAACCCCCCAAAACCAGTGCTGCAGCTGTTGCCAAAACAGTTCTTTAACTACAGCCAGAAATATACCCAGTATCCAAAAATTATCGCTACATGTCTGAAAGAATGCAAAAACTTTTGGAAGCATATATGAAAGTTTATTATGATCATCAGATTATTAAATTATCATCATTAAAATATGTTAAGTGCTTTGAGTAAAACACTTTTCACAATTATATTGAATAGACAATTGCATGATGCTTCAAAGATATTCCAGGAGAAATTAACTGCTTGACACTTTTATACCAACCTTCTAGACTAAGATCAGACATGAACTAAAGATCAGAAGTTTCCATAGTTTAATTCTGTTAAGATATTTATCTTCTAGCAATAGATTAGGATCTCTCATGGCATTCTGTAAAAAGTTCTCTACAAGTATATGATTCTCATATTTAAAGTATTACTGGATGTACGTACACACAAATTTGACAGTCTTGATGTATCGCAGGCAAGTCAAATGGTTGCTGAACAGAATGATATCTGAATTATTGATTGCTATATAAATATAAATAAATATATATATATAAAAATATAAATAAATATATAAATATAAATATATATATAAATAACCCTAAAGTTTAACCATCATTACCACTCCTTATTCAGGAGAAGGTATTAGTGTGGAAGCACCCTGCAGATCAAGGCCTTTCTTAAATACCTTTATCCCATTCTACCAAAAAAGTAAGTAGTAGAAATCTACTCTAAGGATTAAATCCTTTGTCTCACTTGAGAAGCTGTTCTTGCAAATTTGCATGCAAACTACATGTGGAGCTGATCATAAAACATTTTTAATGTTAATTTTTATTATTAGCTTTAGATGACAATTTTGATTTTCTATTATATCCATGTTTAAAACTATAGACTTACCCTTTGATATCAGAACAATTCTCTTGCTGTGAAAACATTTTCCATAGAGAGCTATCACCATTATTATCTCTTCAGATAACTGTTGAAATACTAAAGCATGTAAGCCCAAAATACTTTATAAGATTACATATGACATGCGGTTTCATTAATTAGCTATCAACTGAAATGGAGAACAGTAAGAAGATATGTCTGCCCTAATCAGTTCTTCTCTCTTTCCTCTCTTTTAACATTTACTGCTTTAAATTTGCCTGTTGTTTATTCCTTCTGTGTTGTACTTTTCTCCTGTTTTATGCAAGTGTCTTCCCTTGCAGAGTGCAGCTTCTCAGCTGCAAGTTCTTCTCCTATTCCTACAATGTCTTTGAAAATCCCACTTGTTCTTTATTATACTGAGAAATCAGAAAACATCAGATCAAGAAGATAGTCTAAATTTAATTTATACTTCCTTCCTCCTGTATGAATATATATTAGATTATATAGTCTTTAACTAGCTGTTTAAATAGGTTCTGTCCATATTTTCTGTTTTCCTTCAGTGTGTAGGATGGCTGATATCTCTAAAAGTGGCCACCCAGTATTTTATTCTATATCTACTTCATTACACTGAATGGAGCTACTTCTAGGCTGACTTCTAGAAAAGAACTCAAGGTTCTAAATCTTGGTTTATGTTCATGCCTAATCTTGACATCCCAGAAGTCTTCCTTTGGTGCTAAAAAAATCCAGGAGCACCAAAAGACTACCTCAGGAAAGCCGACAAAATATGGTGGTTTTCAGGCCTCCTGAAGGAATTAGTATTTTGCTTTTATTCTGTAGGGTATATTCACTACAGCCTCTTCAATGTCACAAGCTCACCCTGCTCCTGTTCCAGAGGAAGCAAATCCAGAATAATGTGTAACCAACTGTATCACGAAAGCTGATCAGCCCTGCTGCAAGGTGGAGTTTGTTACCCAACCTCTCAGCTGTTTTCCCAAGGCCACATGGCTCTTGGATAGCTCACATTGTGTTTGCATTTGCTGAGTAACAAGATAGCTTTTGAATGCCAGATCTGTATAGTGCAAGCATAATCTTGAAGACCTGACTCTAATGTGGGGGTCCAGCAATTTGAATTAACCTAGTTTGATGTCCAAGTGTTCAGTTCCTTCTGATTTGAAAATGTAACTCTTTCCCCCCCTCCTAATTGGAGAGGCAGGTGTGATCCTTTCCATAGTCGATTATCCTTTGCCTTCTGTTAGTACTAATTTTGGATAAGGGAAAAGGTTTGGAGTGCACTCTTTAGCTTCAGGTTTTCTGAAGGCTTCACTTTGCTGAGTGTACTGTTTTTATAGACACTGGCCTAGAACACCTAATTTTCCTTGTGCACTGTTGACCTGCATCACCGAAGCTGCAACTAAAGCATGACACAGAGTAAACAGAAATTTGCAGAGAAACATGTATCCTCCTAGACTCCTTTCTCACAATGCACAAATAAACTCTATTTCTGAAAGCATGCATTTTTGAGTGATATTACTGTCCAGTAGCTTTCTGAAACAGATCTACACACTGTAAAAGAAATACAATAATAATCTGTGACCTAGCAGAAGAAATCCACAGGTCTCAATGAAATTAGGTCTAACGTGTTGCACATTTAATTAATGCAAATATTGTAGCCTCTCTTGCCTTCATATTGTGTTTGTGAAAAACACTGGTCAGATGCATTATGAAATTCAAATTCTAAAGTGGAATCTAGAAAAAAAAATTCTTTTTATTGATTGCATGAAAATAGGAAGAGCAAGATACTGTTATTTTACTGGAACATATTATGCTCAGTTTTTGCTGGGAAACACTGGATTCTCATTTCAAGAGCTACTCTAAACATGTCTTTTAAAGAATTTTTAGAAGAAAAAGCATATAAATACTCTCAGAAAGTTTCTGCAAGATGAACTTTTCAGAATGCAGAAAGGTCAAATATCTTAAGTAATGTTTTTGACCCACCCTCTCTTCCCACAGGACGTGTTCTCATTCAGGAAGTCTGGTGCTAATTGCTTTGAATCAAAGAGCCGGACAAGCATATCCTTCCAGTTTGGAAGATATGCATCTGGTGGGGTTAAGGAAGGATTCTGCTAATGCTCAGGTAACTGCTACATGGGAAAATAATACTATTCATTCTGCTGGTTATCAAAGTTATTACTCATGCATGAGTCATAAGTAAATGGAGAATAAATGAGTGAGACAGAATGACCTTTTCACTCCTCATCTTCTTTTTCCACATATTTGTCCACAAAAATTTTCTCGAGTGTTCTTATGTTGCAGCACAAGAACAGCAACAACAAAGAAGGAAAAAACTGTTTTTCTTAGGTATGTTTGCTGGTGATTTGAATAAATTGGGCTACTCTGCCAAATAAAAATTGTGGTCAGGATCTTGCAGCTAGTCTTTAGGAATTCCGCTGTGAGAGGCTGAAGGATAAGTCCCATATTATTCTCAGGTTGTCTCTATGGTTTAATTTTTTCCTGATAAGTTTTCAAATGAACAAAAGAACATTTAATTCTCTGATACTATCAAATAGTTGAAGTTTTCCCTATAAAACCTTTCCTACATAGCCACACAGTCAAAATTTGTATAATTTTACATCAGATTTATCACAACACCTTTTTTCTGACATTGACTAATACAAATCTTCCTAATGTTCAATCTGAACTTTCTCTGGTGCAGATTCATTCAGGCTCTTTGTGTCCTATTGCTGATGATCAGGGAGAGAACAGCACCTCCACTGCTGCAGCCTCCCTTGAGAAAATGAGGAAATTGTAGACTGGGATGAGGTCATCCCTCAGCCTTCTCTTCTCCAAGCTGAACAAATCAAGCGACTTCGGCTGCCACTTGTAAGTCTTGCCATTGAGACCTTTCACCATCTTGATTTCTCTTCTCTGGACACACTGTAATAGTCTGATACCCTTCTTATATTGAGGTGCCCTAAACTGCACACAGTACTTGAGTTGGGGCCACACCATTTCAGTGTAGTTTGGGCCAAACATCTCCCTTCACCAGCTAGCTATGCTGTTCTTGACGCATCCCAGGGCATGATTGGCCCTTTTGACTTCCTGGGAACACTGTTGACTCATATTTAACTTACCATCAACCCAGCCCCACAGATCTCTTTCAGCAGGGCTGTTCTTTGGCTCCTTATCCCCCAGTTTGTACAATATAACCAGGATTACCCCATACGAGGTGCGGAATCCAGCACTTGCACTTGTTAAATTTCATTCGGTCAGTAATTGCTTCACTCTCTAGTTTACCCAGATCTCTCTGTAAGGCCTCTCTACTCTCAACAAAGTTCACAGCTCCTCCTAGTTTAGTATCATCAGCAAACTTACTTATATGCATTAGAATTCTGCACTGAGATCATTTTTAAAAACATTAAATAGCACAGGCTTTTTATTAGGTTTTGAACAAGAATGCTTGTGGTTTCTGCAATGAAACCCCAAAAAATCCTCCATTTTAATTGGTCTCTTTAATGTTTTTCCTTCAAAGTCTCATTTGCCATGATGGCTTCAAAATTTGGCAGCAGTGGAGGCAGTATTATACTTACTAATATTATATGATCTTATACTCTGACACTTGTATCCATTTGTTGTAGCTCACGTTTATATCACAAAATTTGGGCTATTGTATGCTTGTGAAGCCCCTAGTGAACTGGTAAGTATTCCTAAGTCACCACAGGTCCTAGAAGTTAACATATTATAGTAGTAGTAAAGCAATAGAAAGAAAATGTGTAGTAACCCATGTGCATGTATAGTTTTGCCAAGTGCAGGGCTTTCACAAGTTGCTGAGGGCCACTTAAATACAAGGTGCCTGCAGAAAAGGAGCACGGTCTCTTCTCTGTATCCTCAATGGATTTAGGAAATTGATAGGTATAAGCAGCACTTGAAGTTTAGGGAAAAAAATGTGTTACTATGGAGAGTGACATGTTGAAGGAGCATAAAAACTGCTTTCTCAAAACTATGTGAGAAGAGGTTAGGCAAAGATCAGCTAGAGGTGACAGAAAATGGGCTTTGCCCTTTCGGAAGCCTTTCCTATTCTTACAGTAAATCTTTTATGTATACAATATTGTTAATATCTAATGATTTCAGATTTCAAACCATTTTAGGAAAACTTTTTTTTTTTTTTAAAAAAGGGGTATTTAAGAAGCAAAATCATGCTAAATCAAGCCAACTTCAGAGTCAAGAAATGTTGTGCAAATGATTATTAATATAATAGTTTTGTCATCTTGAGGGTGTTTTAATTAAGGAGTGTTGTTATCTTTAATGTTAAGGTTTTGTTTAGTTATATAGAAAGATCTGAAAGATTCTATTTGAAAAAAGTCTTCCCTTTTCTTCCTATATATCTATCTATTTTCAAGTCAAATCCTCTGGTTTTTATCAGGTATTAGTCTCAGACGGCAACTGAATTTTGCAAGCTTTAACTAAAGGAAGCACAGAAAAATTTTATAGATGCCTTTGTTTCTGAGAGTTTTGTTTAAATAGGCTGTAAGCAAAACAAAAATGAAAGGCTTGGCTCTGTTTGCTTTGAACATCTGAAGCTGCACAGAACAGATAGAAAAAAAGAATGAGAAGATTAGTCTGATGAGAGTCATGTCAGAAGATGAAGAAACCACTTCCATTTGTGAAGATCAGTGTAAAACCTAACATTAAATTCTTGGAACTGTGGTTACGTAGGCTGTCTGCAATAGTCAAAGCAATGTGGATGTAATTGTTCAATGCAATTAAAGGTAATTCCTAGGCTGCTTTTCTGTAGGAGCTGAGCTGTTGTACCTTTGGGTAGCAGTGGTTCAGTGGGAAGGTTATGTGATCTTGATAAACAATTTTTCTCTATATTTTCTTAGCTAAACTGAGGGTAAACTTTGCATAGCTGATTTTCTGAGACAAACAATTTCACTGAACTTAATAAATGTCTCTTCTGCTTTCTGCTAACCAGATTTCAGTCAGTAGATGTTTTAATTTCTTTAACAGCCTTTTTGCTCATTTTCTGTATATTCCTGAATCCATAGTACTTCTACTTTTATTGTGAAAAGGCAAAATAGAGATAAAATTAGATTTTTTGTAAATAAAAAGGAAGAAATCTGGCACTTTCTGTTTGCATCAAGTTCATACAAAACTTTCTGTGATCCACATTAGTCTTCTATAATCTGGCACTGAGATCACGGGAGAAGAAAATGAAGTGTTAGATTAAGTTAATGATTTCTTTTTGATGTAGAAAACTTCTGCAATTACCAGATTCCTATCACCAGTTTCATAATGAAGGGTAAATGACAGTGTCAGAATTGCTTTTGTAATATTTTTTAGGGAGATCCTGTTTTTAAAAAAAATCATAGAATCATAGATGGCCCAGGTTAGAAGGGACCTTAAAGATCATCTAGTTCCAACCCCCCTGCCATAGGCAGGGAGGCAAGACACTAGACCAGATTGCCCAGGGCCACATCCAGCCTGGCCTTGAACACTGCCAGGGATGGGGCATACACAGCCTCTCTGGGCAACCTGTTCCAGTGCCTCACCACCCTCTGGGTAAAGAACCTCCTTCTAAACTCTAGTCTAAATTTCCCCTCCTTCAGTTTGTAGCCATTACTGTTGCAATCTGACCAGATGAAAAGTCTCTCCCCTTCTATCTTGTAATCCTCCTTTAGGTATTGAAAGGCTGCTATAAGGTCCCCTGGAAGCCTTCTCTTTTCCAGGCTGAACAACCCCAAATCCTTCAGCCTATCCTCCTAGGGGAGGTGCTCCAGTCACCTGATCATCTTTGTGGCCCTCCTCTGGACCCGCTCCAAGAGGTCCACATCCTTTGTATGCTGAGGACCCCAGAACTGGATGCAGTACTCCAGGTGGGGCCTCATAAGGGCAGAATAGAGAGGCAGAATCACCTCCCTAGACATGCTGGTCATGCCTCTCCTGATGCAGCCCAGGATACTGTTGACCTTCTGGGCTGCAAGTACACATCACTGGCTCATATTCAGCTTATCATCTATCATGACCCCCCAAGTCCTTCTCTGCACGGCTCCTTTCAACGAGTTCCTCTCCCAGTGTGCACATATATCTTGGATTGCCCCTACCCAGATGCAGGACCTTACAACTGGACTTATTAAACTTCATCTGATTCTCACAGGCCCACTTTTCATGTTTGTCCAGGTTCCTCTGGATGGCATCCCTTCCTTCTGGTGTGTCAACCACACCACTCAGCATTGTGTCATCTGCAAATTTGCTGAGGGTGCACTCAATACCTCTGTCTAGCTCATTAATAAAGACATTGAAGAGAACTGGTCCCAAGACAGAGCCTTGAGGGACATCATTCATCCCTGGTCTTTACCTAGACAAAGAGCCATTGACCACAACTCTCTGGATGTGTCCATCCAGCCAGTTTCTCAAAATGTCAACGAGACAACTCTAACAGATTTTTCCTTTTGTCCTTTGTCTGGTTTATGTTGTTTCTGAACAGATTTAAACACTTGTGATGTCCTTGTATTACCTACTTAGCTATTGTATTTCCATCACCACTGACAACTAAGAGCTTATCCAATATCTACATCCCACCAGCCTCCACAGGCTCCCTGGTCCATTTGGAAAAAATAAGTCAAATAAAAACATTCACTTTAGTACAACTGTCCTGGTTTTGGCTAGGACAGAGTTAATTTTCTTTCCAGTACAGTGTTATATTTTGGATTTAGCATGAAAATAATGTTGATAACACACTGATGTTTTGGTTGTTGCTAAGTAGTGCTTAAGAACTTTTCAGGTTCTCATGTTCTGCAAGTGAAGAGCTGCACAAGAAGCTGGGAGGGAGCAAGGCCAGACAGATGACCCAAAATAGCCAAAGGGATATTCCATACCACGGAACATCAAGCTCAGAGTATATACCAGGGGGGAGTTGGCCAGGAGGGGTGCATTGCTGCTCAGGAAGTGGCTGATCACTGATCAGTGGGTGGTAACCAATTGCTTTACTTGTCTTTCCAGAGTTTTATTTCTCATTTTGCTATCTTCCTTTTCATTACTATTATTTTAATTATTATTTTATTAATAATCTTAATTATTATTCTGTTTTCATTTATTTAAGTTATTAAATCGTTTTTTTCTTAACCCACTAGTTTTACTTTTTTCTAATTCTCCTCCCAGAAGAAGGGCAGGGTGGTCTATGGGGTGCTTAGTTGCCTGTTGGGGTTAAACTGCAACAATGGTTCTGTTTCATTTAACCAAGACAGTGGGGGCAGAGTCCTCCTGGTGTTGGCTAAGTAACAGTAAGAATTTTTAGAAGCTGAAATTATCCTTTCTTTATTGCTAGAAAGGCATGAATTTTAAAAACCCTAAAGTTATTACTTAGCAAAAAGTCATTCCATAATATCCATTGTAATCATTTGTGTAATAATGCCTACATAAATTAATTCATAAATTTGGCTTTGACAATATTACTGAGCAGGTGTTACTGTAAAATTTGTAGTTTCTGCTATAGAGGTGCCAAACCCTACAGAGGTAGGGTTGCCACAGCTCCAAGCCTCCAAGGCCCGTCTGTTAGAGAGGCTAAACACGTATTCCCAGTCTGCACACACAGAGATATGCATACAACACCACATGTACACATGCCCAGCAGCACAGAGGTACCTTGGATTTTAGCTAAAGACATCACCAGAGACATGATTTGGTTTGGAAGACATATATGTGGTGAATTTGTTCTTGTGTCTTCCAACGATAATGCTCTTGGACTGTCCTGTTTCAGTAAAGCCAGTTTTATTTATCTGTAGATGTGATGTTTTAAGAGAGGATTCATGCCTTTCTTAGTCATTCAAAAAAGAGGTATGTTTTCCCAGATTTCTAGATAGGGACTTATCCACTGGTTCTGTTAATTTTAGTCCAACCCTAACACTCAGTCTTTGTTACCACCATCAGCACCTGGCAAGAAAAGCAGTTATACACTTGTGAAAACAAATTAGCAAATGAATATTAAAACTCTAAAGGCAATTATTACATGTCCTCAAGGAGTATGGCAAGAATAGTAGCAAGTCCAGTGATGTCATGTTGTATTAATAGTTTTACATTTATTTCATGGTACTTCAGAAATTAAATGTGTTGGCTCTTTATCTTTTATTCAGTTATTCATACTGTGTAAAAAATCCATTTTGTTAAATGGCCAGACTGCTGAGCAAACATTCATCAGAACTTCACTCATGAACAATATAGTATTTTACATGTGGTAGCATTGTAAAATAACAAATTATTATAAAAAGAGCCTTGATCTTTGTTAAGACTGTGTTACTCCCCATTATTGGATTGCCAACTGTAGGCAGAAAATGTGGCTGCTTAATGTATGGCCATAGCTCTTAAGCTAGGATTGACTCAGCATCAGTCAGACACATGTGTGGTTTGGTTGTATCTAGAAGAGTTGTTTGCTTGTTCAGAATGTATAAAATTGGTTTCCTTATAAAACATTTATGTCATATAGACATGTAAGAGAAATGGAGGTTTTTCTCTGAGCAACAGATAATGATCAGCTGTCCACACTGATGTTTTATGAAGTCTGCTGATCTATTAAGGAACTTTATGATGCACCTGAAGACCTTGACAAAGGCAAACAGAATGAGTCTTCATTCTTGTCCTCAAGATGAAATGTCAGTTTACAGTCTCTCCCAAGAGAAGCCTCAAACATACATTCCAGTGTTCCTGTCCAGTGTGTATTGCCCACCATTAGGTGAGTTATCAGAAGGCAGAGGAAATTATATTACCAGGAAGCTCCTGTGCCTGGGTCTTGGGCATTGCAGCAAAGGACTACAGTCATTACATACATGAGCTAGAGGCATGGAAGAGAATGACTTGTCTGAAACTTAGACCAAGAACTGAGATTGTGATAATGAGTTATGGAAACAGATGGAGAAAAGCAAAGAGAAAATGAGAGAATAGCAGTCTGCCATTGCTTGCTAAAATTCATGAAAATGGGAAGTTAAGAGAATTTTAGACTTCCTAACTTCTGTTTGGTGATCTTCTTATAGGAGTTACACAGTAAGCTTATTATGGTAAGCAGTGACCTTCTGAAAGAAGCTCTTCTTGCTACTGTTTTCTATTATTTTGCTACTTTGAAATTAGACTATTGAAACAAGCTGATATACTGGAACTGATAAGGAATGCAGCAGTCGATTTAGTGAGCTATTGAAGTGTAGAAATGTCCTGATTTGAGTTAGAAGAGAATTTTCTCCAATGATTTTACTTTTTTGGCTAAGGTTCTTCTAAGTAACTGCATGTTTTCTAGCAGTAAGAAGACCTGATGTTTAGATTTACTACCAAGGTCACTGCTAAATCTTGTGCACGACATTGGGGGGTGCAGAGTAAAAGGCTGCACCTGCAGGGAGGAGCAGACAGTTCAGGTGACCCTAAACTGACCAACTAGATATTCCATTCCATATACATCATATTCAGTATAAAGCTGAGGGATCACAAGGGTCAATCTCTCTTCTTCAATGGCCAGCAACCAAGGAGGACTCTGTCTTCAATCCCAATCCATGAGTTCCTGAATTGAGTTCCAGGATGCAGGCCCTGAGTCTGGTTCCTGTCTGCTGCCAACATGGTACACAAGATTTAACAATGACCTTGGTAGTAAATCTAAACATTAGGTCTACTTACTACTAGAAGCAGGCACTGTCTCAAAACATGCTGCTAACACTTCAGAAAGTGAAAGTGTCTTATGCAGTTTTAATAGGTAATAAAGTAGTAGAATGATAGAGGTATAGCATTATACTCTTTTTTTTTACAGCTGACAGCTGTTCTCCAAAGGACAATGTGTGAACAGTGATGGGAATATGGTATAATGATCCAAAACCTTTTTACATTATATCAGAGTCCTGAAGAAAATATACTGAAAAAATGGGATACTTACCTCCAGTTAGTAATGCACCTTTCTATAACATGCTTTAGTAGCATAGAAACTATATAGGTATGAAGTGATACATTAAAAAGAGCACAGGAAATGTCTAAAGAATAGTTTATGTTAATTCATTACAGGACAGCATGTTTTGCTCCTGAATCTACTACTTAAGATCAGTTTTTGTAGATTTGTTTAGAAACTTATGTCATAGAAATGATTTAATTCCAAATTGGACACTAGAAACATCATGGACTCAGACTGAATTCTTAGTTTTATAAATCTGAAATACCAAATATGCTGACCTAGCTGATAAATTTCAAATAAGGTCTTAAATTATTCATCTATGCTCTAGTTTCTTTTGTTCAGGCATACAAAAAAATTCTTATGATAAAAAGGGTGGGTAATGTAGTGATTGGATGTTATCTTGGGCATGGAAATCATGGAAAGATAAGGTTTTGATTCTTGGAGAAGTAAGGAGGGGAGTAAGAAAAACTGTTGTCTCCCACTTCCAGAGGACACACTTTGACCTGTTTAGAAGCCCTCAAGAGAGTCCCTTAAGAGGCTGTCCTAAAGAACAAAGGGGTCTGGGATGACTGGTCATCCTTCAAGAAGGAATTCTTAAGGCAAGGGAACAGGCTGTTCCAATGTGCTGTAAGATGAGCCAGAAGGGAAGAACAGTGGCTTAGGTGGACAGAGAACTTTTTTGGGGATTCAGAGGAAAAAACCTTTACCACATTTGGAAGAAAGAACAGAAAACTCAGGAAGAGTACAAGGATAGTGTTAGGTTATACAGGAAGGAAACTGGAAGGCCCAAAGCCCACCTAGAACTTAGTCTATTGTAAAGGACAATAGAAAATGTTTCTATACCTACATTAGCAACACAAGGAGGACTAAGGAAAATCTCTATCCTTTACTGGATGCTAGAGGAAACATAGTGACAAAGGATGAGGAAAAGGCTGAGGTACTCTTAATGCCTTCTTTGCATCAGTTTTATAATAAAACCAGTAGTTCTGGTCAACTGTAAGGGGTTCAACAAAGCCAAGTGCCAAGTCCTGCAGTTGGGTCACAACCCTATGCAATGCTACAGGCTTGGAGCAGAGTGGCTGGAAAGCTGCTTGGCAGGAAAGGACCTGGAGGTGCTGTTTGAAAGCCAGCTGAACATGAGCCATCAATGTGCACAAGTGGCCAACAGTATCCTGGCTTATATTAGAAATAGTGTGGCCAGCAGCACTAGGGAAGTGATCATCCCCCTGTACTCAGCCCTGGTGATGCCACATCTCAAATGTTGCATTCAGTTTGGGGATCTTCACTACAAGAAAGACATATAGTTGCTGGAGCATGTCCAGAGAAGGGCAGTGAAGCTGGTGAAGGGTCTAGGATGCAAGTCTTATGAGGAGCAGTGAGTGAACTGGGGTTGTTTAGTCTGGAGAAAAGGAGGCTCAGGGGAGACCTTGTCGCTCTCTACAGCTGCTCAAAAGGAGCTTCTAGTGAGGTGGGTGTCAGTCTCTTCACCCAAGTAACAAGTGGTAGGGCAAAGGGATATGGCCTCAAATTGTGGCCAGGGAGATTTATATTGGACATTCTGAAAAATTTCTTCACCAAAAGAGTTATCAAGAATTACAGCAGGCTCCCTACAGAAGTGGTTGAGTCACTATCCCTGGAGGTATTTGGAAGATATGTAGATGTGATGCTTAGAGACAGGGATTAGTGGTGGAGTTGGCTGTGATAGGTTAACTTTAAGACTCAATGGTTTTAAAGGCCTTTTCCAACCCAACCAACTCTATGATTCAATGAAAATTTTTTGAAATTGCACCATTAGAACTGCATCCAAATATATCTCCAGCTGTGGAGTTCTTAGCTATGGAAACATACATTTTGTTATGTGTATTGCTGACTATACTTTAAAAGCAAAATGTACTGGCTGCATTCTTATTTTAGCATAAAACATACTTTTGACTTTTAAAAGATAGAGCTACATGTTGGGTAAGTAGTTATGCTTAAAACTCAAATCATGGCATGGGAAAATACCTTTTTCAATATAGCAAATGCCTTTCAATGTCTTCAGGGGAAGTTAAATGATTTTACTGACATCAAAAGGATGTAATTAAACATCTATGATGGCTAAACAAAATAATAGCAAGTAAAGGCTTCTTCACATTACATTAGATAGCTATACTCTCACAAATGGGTTGGGCACTTCCTCTGACAGCTCATATATGAAATTTGATTTGGATTAATTAATATTTGTGGTAGAAATAACATGTACAGGTATTCCACATTAGAAAAATTAATTAACAATTTATCTCTAGATGTGAGCTTTCTCCTTTGAGAAGCTTTCTAGTATAAAAGGTGTTGCCTGCTGTATAAGAAGTGTACTGTAATTGAAAACACAAATAAAAACACAGAAGAGAATATCATTTGACTAACCACAACAAAAACCTTCTAGACAAGAATCCACAGTATAGAATTTAAGTAGAGAAGAACTTTGGAGCCAAATTTTAATGCCTAAAATTTTGAGGCCTGAAATTTTGATTCCTCAATTAATAGTAGGTGTCTTTTTCATCTTTAACTTCTTTGATCTTCTAATAACCATGTTCCATATGTCTTCTAATTTCAAGTTTGTCTGTAAATGTATCCTCATGCAGAAATCCTCTGTGGGTACCACAAACTTCTCCTTACTATACCCAACGGTTTATTGAGAAGGACTCTGTGCAAGACAAATTGTTTAGATGCCTAGGATGTTTTAGTTGGCTAAAGTTACTTAAGACTGGCACAGTTTTAATATGAAAGTGTACATCTTGTCTACAACAATTACTTGATCAACTAGCAACTGCCATAGGATAGCAAAGACCCCTCTTTTTCTGTATTAGCATGATTTCTTCACTGGAGAGGTCATAAAATTTCATCTACTACATAAAGTCATTTTGCCAAATATCTTTTTACATTTCCCCATCTTTAAACTTCAGATATTAAACTTCAGATATAATTCTATGATAATTCTATGATATTACTCACTTATTAAGACCCCAAGATACCATAAGAACTTTCACAATTTTACTCACACATTTTTCTACCAATAAAAAGAAGATGATGTAGAAAGCCTGTAGCCAAGCAAAACTGACCAGTCAGAGAAAAGGCAGTTGTTTGTCATTTTAAATCATTACTTACTCTCTAAATCCTGAAAAAAAAAATTCTTTAGTAGCTCAGAGAAGTGAATCTGGACCATCTGGGATCTCATCGTATCATCAGAAAAGATTCTTATGTATGACATTTAGTACAAGAGAATATTTTATGTGCTAGGTTCAATACTGGCCTGCCTGTGCCTCACAGGACACCAAAAATAGACTTCAGCCAAGTGACATAAGTATTAAAGAACTGTCCTAGGACTGGGAAACCAAGCAGTTTGTGTTAACAGAGTATTCCTCATGCTAGGTCACCCTAGCTCCTCTGACAAGGTATTAGCACATGCATCAATGTTACTTTGTGACTCTATCACAGCTTGCTATTGGTAATTTACACAGTTTTAAAGTTTTTAAATGATTGTTTGACAAAGGCCTACTGCACAAGAAGTGGTGATGTTTTTGTAGGTAATTGTTGTTGTAGGTAATCTACTCATCATGACAAGACCTGGAAGTATCTCATGGCTAAGTTTAAAACATCCTCAACATTTCTAAACATCTTTGTTTTCTAGAAATCTAAACCTAAAACATGATCATAACCAAGCCTCATTCTGACAGAGAGAGGGAATTTCAAACAGAATTAAAAATAAACATTGGCATAGTTATGAGTGATCTTATCACAGAATGGGAATAATTCAGGCTGGATGAGACCTCAGAGTGTCTTTACTTGCTTAGTAAAGCAAGGATCAACTCTGAGGCCAGACCAGGCTGCTCAGGTCTTCATCCAGTCTGACAAACCTCCAAAGACAGAGATGACCCAACCTCTCTAGGCATCCTGTTCCAAACCTTGGTTAGTGTCATAATGATTTTTTTTTTCCTTATGTGAACTGGGCATGTCAGTCTTCCTTGTTCTCCCTGTCATCCTTCTCAGCACAGAGTCTGGCTTCATCTTATTGCTAACCTCCCCTTAGGTACTGGAAAACTGCTATTAAGTCCCCACAAAGCCTTTGTGTCTTCATGCCAAGCAAGCTCTTCCCTCAGCCTTGTCCCTCATCTGTCATTACGTTTCAGTGAATCTTATTTACAATATACACATGGAATAGAATATACAAAATTAAAATATAAATGTAATGATTTAAAGAGATCCTATCATAAAGCCAAAAACCATTTATAGCAGGAAGAATTTAGCAAGCCATGAATGACATTTGGAAACTACTTTAAAGCATTTTACTAGGTTCTGTCAAGCTTGCTATCACACCATTAGGAAGACTATTTGTATAAAAAACCAAAGAAATTAAACTAAACAAAAGCTTTCAGCATTTAGAGAGGAGATGAAGAAATGAACAAAAATACTCATGGGAGAACCTAATGCTACTGAACATCAGTCAGGAAGTAAGAAGTATGGGAAACTGGTAAAGATAAAATGTACAAAGAGAAAGTTATGGTGGAAAGCATAAAGGCAAATAAGTTTCTAATGCATAACAGAAAATAAAGGATTTGTAATGAGTTACTTATTTTCTTAGTAAGTTGACACTGGAAAAAATTGTCAGTAAAACATACAAAAGATTGGTCTGTTCAATAACTGTTGAATAGCTGAACCAAATGATTTGGCTATTTACAGACCTGCCTATGCAACTTTGAATAAAGGCAAAATGACCTGATCTAAGGAATCCTGCTGCAGCAGGGGGGTTGGTCTAGATGACCTTTTGAGGTCCCTTCCAACTCCTAATATTCTGTGATTCTGTGAAAATAGAAAGTGCTTAATCCTAGACATTATTAATAAAACATTGAAAGGGGGTAACTTAATTAATGACAGCCAGAATTGGTTTATAATGAATGACAGTCATGTACCTACCTTAGTATCTTGTCCTAAGGAGGTTAAAAGCATAGTTTGTAAATGTGTTGAGGCATTTTTCTTAGAGATTTATGAAGAGCTATGGTACTGCACTGCATTTTCATTAGGTGGATTAATGTTAGAGCAACACCAAGTGTTCAGTGGCTTGCAAATTACAGACCTGCAATTGCAGGCATTTCTAATGAGGTCTTACATGACCTTATTCTTAGTTCATCACTTTCAACATATTTTAACAAAGAAATGGTAAGAAATTACCACAGGCAAAGTTGCAACTGTGCCTGTAATAAACATTATTGGCAAATCAATGATACATAACAATTTAGATCACAAACTGGATGCTATCAAAACTTATGTGTGAAGTACTATTGAACGTATGGTTGTGCTTCCGGATAAGAAGGACCATGCGTTAGAGGCACAAGGTAAGAGTATATCCACAGAATCATAGAATGTTAGGAGTTGGAAGGGACCTTGGAAGATCTTCTTGTCCAACCCACTTGCCAAAGCAGGATTCCCTGGACCAGGTTACACAGGAACATGTCCAGGCAGGTTTTGAATATCTCCAGAGAAGGAGACTCCACAACCTCTCTGGGCAGTCTGTTCCAGTGCTCTAGCACCCTCACTGGGAAAATTTGTTTTCTTGTGTTTACATATTCACTCAATATAGAGGACAGAGGGTTAAAGTAGTTGAGGATCACAGTGAAAGCATATGCTCAGAGTACTGAGAAGATCTCAGGTAGCCACTGGTTATAAAACCAATGGAATACACTGTAAAAAGAAGCAAGATCACTTTATATCACTCCTTTTGGCATTGCTTTAGTGGAATACTGCAGCCAGATAAAGTATTAGCAGTTCAAAAAGAAAGTTGAAAACTCTAATTGAGAAAAAGCCATGACAAGTCTAAACTAATACAAGTCTAATCTCCTACTAGAGAAGGCAGAAAGATGATATATTATAATCTTTCCTGAAGTTAATATCTTCATGAGAAATAATAAATCTGCTCATGCTCTTCATTCCGACAGTAAAAACAATACCTCAAAGCAAGAATGGGATAAAAAGAACATGAAAATGTCAGTAATGAAGGTAATTTGTCAATGGAGAAATTTACAAAGATATTTTGTCCATTTTTTCTTCCCTGGAAACTTTTAAATTGAGGTTGCTTGTGATTGAAAGAGAGATGCTCTAGCTCATCCATCGCATTTGGACTGGATGCAGTAACTGACTTAGGTAAGTCTCACAACTTGTTATGTGGAATAGGCTAAAGATGAACATAAGAGTCTTTCATAGCATTAAAATCAGTTAAATATGGTAATGCAAAGTGACAGCTCCATATGGTCGGTTCATTAAGATGAAGATGTCAATCAGCACTGTTTGTGGAAGGAGTGCTCTTTACAGTTCCATTGGCAATTAAAGTAGCTTTCTGGTGTAAGATTTTATATTGGTTGCTAAGTGCCAGAATAAGCTTATCAAATAGCAAAGCTGTGAATGCTGTGCCTGTGTTTCCTATCACTAAACTAAGGGTGTGCCTTCTCTGTTACTGATACATAACTTGCCATATCAAGCAGGCTGGTAAATGAATAGCTAACTGGGGGTTTTGGAAGCTAGATTTGGCCCATACTTATTTGATTACATAAAATATAGTCTTGTAGACAAATGAAGCACCAAGATTTTGCTCTGAATGATTGGAAGAATGAGTAATATGGATTTTTAAACTTCCAACAAGAATTCTAAAATGAATAATGTTTGTGGGTTTGGGCTTGTTTAATTTTGAAAGATTCCATCATATTTTCTCATAATTATGCTGAAATTTCTCATTCACCAAGGGCTAATTAATTGTATTTTGTAAAGTGACTTCCTTAAAGTATTTGCCTTGAAGGTGGCTTCTGCCTCCCATTGTTTTCTGATGAGGTTAAGCTTCTCCTCAGCTAAAATAGTGAGTTTAAAATCATGAAAGTATCCTTCGTGTGTTTAGATTAGGTGCATGTAAAAAGATGTGTAAATGAAAATGCAAAATAGCATATGAAAGAGGGTAACAGGAGATCAGGGTGAGAATGCAGAAAGCACTTTACACTGTGGTAAAGCAGAATTATACTCGTTACATCTTCCAACAAAAGATAAGTTGAAAACATAAAAGAGAATACTACTTAAGTCCAGTTACAGTCACCAGTGCACTCCAAAGATTAAAATGTCTGTTACAATGAGACATCTTTAAAAAAATGACTGATGTTTCTGTAAGGGGCATGCTTTTTCAATACAAATTTAAGACTGAGGTATTAATCTTTTGTTATAATCAAATAATACCTTGATGTGCCACAAACATCTTTGGTTCCTATCGAATCAGGTCAGAGTTGTGCTTATCTTTTCTAAGGCAGACTTGTATTTCATTAAATATGGTGCATCAAGCATGCTGAGCATCAGATAACAAACATAGTTTATAGCCTCAAACCACTTTGATTTTTCTTAGAGTCTCTTTGTGTCTGTATTACCCAACTCTGCAAACATTAAGCTTCTGTTTAGGAATTATATATGGTTTTGGACTGTTACAAATAAAGTGAAAAATGACAGAATTTGATTATAGCAAAGTGAAAAAAAATTCAGGACATCAAGAAAACTGGTATGCTAAAAGCAGAAAGCAATGTAGGGCATAAGAATTTGAATTACATAACTAATACAATTAAATGAAAGCTAGTGTAGTGAAATATGTCTTATTTGGAAAATGGTTTGATTTTGGAGTACTCTCAGGTGAGTGTCCAGGTAATTCAGAGAATGGCATGCAATATCTGTGACCTGGCATATCACCCTTTAAAGTGATATTGCACAATATCTATACAAGGAAATTTAAATCATTTGTTATTTGCTTCCTCATGGCTAGCACATGAACTGAATGCATGATAATAAGAATTGCTTGCAATTGGCTGTATGCTTCATGTATGGATAACAGCCAGTTAGGAAGGGCATGACAAAACTATGAAAGAAGGTGGTAACCACTACAAGAATATGTGGCACAGTATAATGTGAATAACAATTGTGGGGTCCTCCACAAGCTGCAGGGAAATACCTGTTCTACCATGGTCCTCTCCACAGACAGCAGGCAAATCTCTGCTCCAGCACCTGAGGCACCTTCTCCCCCTTCCTTCTTCTCAGACTTTGGTGTTTGCAGGATTGTTTCTCACACATTTTTCCTCAATCCTCATTGTCTATGTGGTATTTTTTTCTTTCTTAAATGTGTTTTCTCAGAGGCACCACTATCTTGGCTGATGGGCTCAGATCTGTCTTGTGGAGGTTCTGTTTTGGACCTGGCTGGACCCACCTATGTGGCATGGGGCAGCCCCTGGCTCTTCACACAGAGGCCACCTGCTGCAGCTCCCTTGCTGCCAACACATTCACAACTACACCCAGTGCAAATAGTACATTAAACACACTCAACCAGCACAAATCTTAAATAGGTTCACTCAGCAACTTGCAAAAAAATTATATGTTCAGTCAGAACTGTCACTAATATTTAATCTTTGATTACCTTCAGAATATAATCTGCACTCCTTTCATAGATTTTAATTACATTAAATGTCATTTAAATTAGGTTGCATCAGTGATAATAATGCAAATGGATTTGTGTTCTCTGTGGGAACTAATAAATTGCCACAGTTAAATGCATATGTGATAACATTACACAGCATCCCATAGGAGCCAGAAGCAATGTAAGATATGATGGCTGGAAACTCAATGTGGTTGGCTCAATCAGTTTCCACTGAGACTATTATTAATTAATTGTTACCAATACTTTTGTATATTACAGGAATGACCTTAGCAAATTTCTGTTAATCCTTCTAGAGACCATGATCTCAGTAAGAACTGTTCCCTTTTTTTTTTATCAGAATAATGGATGCATGAAAAGGTATGATTTGTCCTCCTTGCCTCTAATGGAAATATGTAGCTCACAGGAGCTGCTTTTCTTGTAGTAGTGTTAGGACTCAGTTTCTGAAAAGAAAAGCAGGTATCCTGGCTATGCTTATATATACACAATGCATTATAAAATACATCTCTGTATTTACTTTTCTTATTGGAAATAATTTCCAGCACGATTCCTGATTTATTTATTCATTAAATATTTAAAATACCTTTTTTTCTGTCTTTTTAGTAGTTAGCATTTGAGCACACTCTTCTTAATGTTCTGAAGAGTCTGTTACAAGACCAAAGTAGATACTGCCTAAAGAAACTCAGAAGTGGCAGGTTTCAGTGTACAGCCATATTAACCATTTCATTGACGTAGACAGTGATAAACAAGAAACATAAAATGCCACTGCAACTGCTGTATGACTTCTCAACAGGTATTGGAAGCAATTCCCTGAAATTAGAATTGCTTTCAGTTTGTATATATGAGTGCAAACATTCCAAACTTTCTGAGGAGAATGCACATGCTGTCATACCCAAAACACAGTTTAGACACAAGTGTGTGGAGTCCCTGCATGATGTCCAAAGAAAGAAGCCAAAGGATTTAATACTAGCATTTCATTCCAGGGAGGCTTTGACTAGAAAAATACACCAGGTCTTGTACTTTCAATGCTAGAGGGTGTAAGTAAATTAGAAGTTTCCAAGAATGTCCACAGAAAATAGTCAAAGGATGAGAAAATGTTCCAGATGTGCAAATCCATGCTCAATGGAGTTGACTTATTACAAAGAATGTCAAAGTTTTGCCATGAATTCAGTAACAGGTCTTTTTAATTTATTAAGTAAAGTTACAATAGTTACTGCAGCTTAACACTAGACAGATTCTAGAAATAAAATATGTTGTGGTCCATTTAAGAAGCATCCAACTGATAAAGCTTCTTCCTCACTAAGTGTTTTTTTAATTAATATAAAATATTAGAATTTTTTTCCTAAATTTGTGTATTCATCTAGTTCAGTACTAAATTACACTGAAATGTCATATGGTCAGGTCAAGCAAGTTAAACCATTAAATCTTTTTTTGTTTGTTTTACAGACAATAGATCCATGGAGTTCACTTTTGCAATCTATGTCATTTCATACAAGATTCTTCATGGGATCACTTGATACTGTTCTGTGCAGGCAGACTGTACACAAGAAGGATCATGTAACTAGTTCAGTATCTACAGATAACTGCCTTCTCCCAGGGGGCACTGAGAGCAACAGAGATATAGGCAGTATTTTTAATATGATACAGACATCATTACAAATCAGAAAATATACAATGCAATATTTGTTTTATTAAAAGCTGATGAGCATTTATTTGCAATGATGGCAAAAGCTCTACCCTTCTATTCCTAGGAATCCTGTAGTTTTCATAAGTAAGAAAAATGTAGTAAAGGTTCAGGTCTTCTGAGATGTTGATATACCTCATTCAGCATTACATCACAATAAAACTGTCAATTGTGATCTGTTTCCTAGTTTTATCTTTGTAGAAGCAACAGTATGACTGTATGGCTTTATTGCAAAGGAATTCAAAGCATTTCTGTTCAGAAGAATGTAAGCTGGTCTTCTGTATGAATAGAGGTAATAGAGGCAATTCAGATAAGTTTCAATTTTTGCTTTCATATTGGTTATGTTATGAAGAGAAGGAAAAGATCATATGTTGCTTGAAAATAAATCTGATGTACTTCAAATGCCAAAGAATTATGGATCAGTCTTGGATATTTGTAATGAGAAAAATGCAGTGAAATGAGGCTGAAAGGGATAAATAACTTTTGTGGGACTCTTCTACCTCGTGTAATCATGCTATCATCCAAGTTACTTGTTTACATTCATGCTTTTCATATAGAGCAGATATATAATTTCCAGAAATGAGTGGAGCCATCATTTAAGTTTGATGATTGACTAAATTATTTAAATTCTATGAACATAAATATATGTATGTAGCCTAATATTTGGGTTGCTGTATACTTCCACTGATGAATTTTATATAGTGGGAAAGTAAGGAACCTTCTCCCATAGTCTTCTCTCATTTATGAAAATCCATTCAACCTGTGTATCTTTAGAAAAGTGAAACAGATAGACACCATGTCATTGACAATTCTTGTTTCTGAATCAAGACATAAACCAACTGCTTTTATCTTTCACCTCTTATGCTAAATTTCAATTTATTTTCTTTATTGCTAACTGTGAACAGTAAACCTGTAGAAAATCAGAAAATTGATCTGACACTTTTGTAAAGATAAATCTGTATTTAAAACTGTAGCTATGTCTATAGCAACACAGTTCATAGAGATCTTCATAAGGATGATTACATCTAACAGCTGACTCTTAGTTTGGCCTTTCCTAACTAGTAACTCAGTTAATGCAAATTATAAGGGAGGACTCTTAACTACCTGATTCCCAGAAGTTCAGGTATGCAGAACTAGTAGCCACAAATAGCTGATAATTCTGCACAAATTTAAAATGTGTTAGTGCTTGTAGGTGTTCCTGGACTCAGTATATCTAAACTAATATCACCACAAGCTAGGTCTCATGAAATAAATCAGTGTATCTGTGCTTCTCTCCAAGGCAAAATCCATAACTGTCTTTGCTGTATCCAGTATTAGCATCCATACAGAAAGCACACTGTGGCTGAACCACTTTGACATTTTTTCCACATGATAAGAATAATATTATTTAAAAATATCTGAAATATTAATTGGATAGAATTATTGGTAATCTGAATAGTTCCATCAGATCAGTGGTTTAAGTTATTTTCATGACTGGAACATGTACTGAAGAGATGCCTATGCAGAAATGGGCAGGGGGACTATATGTGTCACCACAGTAAATATCCAGAGGTGAAATTTTATGGGGCACTGGCTGATGAGAATCTGACAAGAATACAAGTAGAGACTAAAATACTGAAAGCTTCTTCTCTCTCTCTGTTAGCAGAAAATCTTTACATACTGTCACACACTGGAAACTGTTCCCACTCTGTTTGCTGGCCTCCTGTGGTGCATCTGAAGTTCCCCATCTTCTTTTTCTGAAAGTTTCAAAGCTTTTATTTCTTCTGCAGTGTTTTGCCTGAAGGTAATGCATTGGATTTGTGGTATGCTGAGGTTTCCTTTGTATGTTTCATTATGGTTGTTGCCTTTTTCTGCAGCAACAGCCTATGTTTATAACTTAGCAGTTCAGTTTGTTTGCCCAACTCCCTTTGCATTCCTGGGACTTACAACTCACTGCAGTATTAGTTCTTGTTGCCAGGGCACTTTGTATAACACTTGACTCTATTTTAATGTACACCTATTTTTGGAGCAGTGTAATGAACAGAGCTTTGCCTTACTCATTTATTTTGCTCAGACATTTATTTGGAAGATATTAGTTTTGTTAGGGTATCCACAGATGACAGATTTCTCCATTCATCGGTAGTAGACCAAATATGGCCAAGACCAGATGCTCATGGCTTAAATGTGAACACAGGAAGCCTTATACTCTGTGTATTAGATTAGTCCCAGATAATTTGCATTGATAATACATGTTCTCAGTTTCCTTTCTTTTACAGAATGCTCAGTTGCTTCTCTGTAAGAGCAAATTGAATGAAAGGTGCTACTACTAGTGAGTGGAGTGATCCAATTTGGTGCCATACTGCACCAGTTTTAAATTAATATGACTAATATAGCCAATATTCACCCATGTAAAATGATGTTGCTCTGAGGGGCTAGCACAAAGCTGCTAAGCCTATACTGTGCTTTTGCACAACCAGCATATTAATGCTTGCCTTTGGCTGAACTGTCTGATCTCTTCTGCACATGCTATGCAGTCTCAAGTGAGGCTGCCCCAGGCTCTTTTAAGCAGAAAGTCATGAAATCCCTGGCTTCTTTAGCATGTATTACATTAGCTGACAAATACAGTGTCTGTGTGCAGGCAGCCTGGACTGGAGGCTAAGATGTTGGTTCTCCCAACAGTGCTTTTTAAATCTGACACAAGCATTCCTGGGCTGGAGGCTAAGATGTTGGTTCTCCCAACAGTGCTGTTTAAATCTGACACAAGCATTCCCACCAGGGGAAAAAGCAACTCAACACTGTCACCAGTTAAATGGAGGACTGTTTTCTCCTAGGAATCTTTTGTGTGGCCTGTATTTGAACAAGGCTTGGCTTTAAATCTCAACTGAAGTGAGGTACCTAATTGCATACAGCAAGGCAGTCCATAAAGATGGGAACTGTGAGTCTTAAATGCACAGAGAGACAACTCTGCAGTTACAATGGAGTGAATGATGGCTTTGTGGAAGGACTGTAATTCATGTTCATTAAAAGACAAAGTACAATTACAGGTGTGTGTGGCAGATTGGGAAGCTAATCTGTATTTTCACACCATTATAAAATGTCTAGATTTGCTTCTTCAGATTTTATACAAATAACACAACAAAACTCTTCAAGCATTAATCACTGTTAAGTTTAACTTAACCATTCAGGCAGCAATATCTGTTTCAGTTTCTTTCACCTACTTCTTCCTTGTCTAATGTTTTCTTCTTATTATCTCAGTTGATGCAAACCAGTCCCTTAAGATATTTTTCTAAAAATAAAATACTTCTTATCAGCAGGAGTTATTTATTGTGCAATTATACCCAGCTTTTCCTGTTGTTCAGCCCATAGACCTGTGTCTCTGGTAGACTTAATCCAGTGCATTTCTACATCTGCATAAATTGATTAGAATGAAAAGGAAATGCAAAAATCAAATTGTTTCAACATGAAAGGGACTTCTAAATTCTGTCTGAGGACAGTTTTTCCCTAGGAGATTGAGGGTGATATGGGAATGAAAAAAGTGTTGGTTCCTGCAGAAAGGATGTATTCCTCTGGAGTTTGCTGTACAGGAATCTATCTTGTATTATCTAACCGGAAAAATATTTTTCAGGTTTAAATAATAACTTCTGGTATCCATATCATAGATGTGGATGAGAACATAGTATCTAAACAGTAGATCAGAAAAGAATAATCCTCAAAAAAATGACAGAAAAATGTATTTCTAGGCATATGAACATGATCAGTGTTATCAACCTGTGCTCCCAACAGCCATTCAAAGCAGAGAAGAGGATTTTGTCTGCTCAAACCCATTGTTTCATCTTGTACAACAGTATCTAGTAGCATTCACTATTCCTCCTTTTCAAAGGGTGCATCTGCTAATGGACTTCCATGCAGATGTGCTGAAAGGCATCTCTAAACCTAGGGAAGGGCAACATTGCTTTGCAAAGTTATTTTCTTAAATGAAACATAATTCTTAGGACAAAGCTTTCCAACACTTTTGGAATGTATATTGTCACTACATAGCTCTCTAGAGAAAGATGGTAAGATGTGCAATGCCACTGAGGGAATAACCATGAAAACAAAGAATACAGTTAACCAATGTAACTTTCAAATAGATTTATGTTCTTCTGAACAGATTTTATTTGGATATCTGAGTCAATTATCCTAAATGTGAACAAAACAGTGGCATATACTACTACAATACTCAATACTCCAAAGGCATAAAGGTTTTGGCAGAAGATAACTCATATTTTATCCATCTTTGCATGTGGTAATGAACCCAGAACAAGGCATTTGTCAGCATAATGTCAATTCCTGTATTCCCTGACTGCCTAGAGTAAAAGGTTTAAATACAACATTGTTTCTGGCTAAGGGGCAGTAATCTAAAAAGCTTGAAACTTAAGCCTCTAATTAGTTTCACAATATCTGGGAGATCTGGTACAGTATGTTCCTGCAAAAGTCCTGCTTAAACATAAGGCCAGTTTTTCTCAAGCTGTGATCAAGACAGAGAGTATGCAAAAGTTTTTTTATTTAGGTTCTACAGCAAGATGTTAAAGGCCTAAGGCAACCTGACACCTGATCATTTTAAGAAAAGATAACTAAAATAAAATGTGTGAAATCAGCTGAACTCTGGAAAGTCTCAGGACTTCATTCCTTTGTTAATACCACAGCATGGCAAACCAGTTGGTCAGAGGAGAATACTGTGAAATGTAGAAAGGAACAGACTGCTGCAGCTTGGTTTCCTCCTTTCCAGTGTATTTCAAGTGTGAGTGTTATTGGTGTGGAAAGCCCAGTACCTTCACACAGAGGTATGACTATGAAGCTAAAAGGCAATGTGCAATGAGCTACCTAGCCTTTTGCTCCTTGGTGGAGCGATTTGAAAACCAAAGTGGGTCACAAGTCAATTCATTTTGTAGACTTGACCTTGTACTCAGTAGACATTCAAAACCACTGGCTAATGTTATAAATATGAATTTTGAAACAGCCCTTTTGGGATAGTATCTTTATCTTGGCAGCTAGTTTCTGCTGAGAAGGGACCAAAAGAGGTTAGGATAAAAACTATTCAAAAGTTCTACTCTTCCCTTACATCATGTGCACTTGTGTATTGATAGCTTGACAGCTAGATTTTCCAATCACATTCATTTCTTAGATAGCTGAAGATATATACAGAAAATGTGAAAGGTACACAAACAGGAGATGAAGACTACCCTCTCAGCATTACAGCTCATGCTCCATTTAGGTAGTCATTGTTTTATTTGCAGTGTTTCTCCTATCTATTTTTTTTCCTTCCTCTACTATCTGCACTGCACTATCTGTCCTGCTACTGAGGCTTAGCAGCAGCCAATGAATAGTCCTTCTGTGGGAGTAGCACTTCTCTGCAACTAGCACTAGAAAAGAGTCTGTTGTGAAGACTTCAAGCCAAATAGAAAAAGAACCTGGAGTGAAGAATTAGATTTAGCCATTAGACTTTCTATTTATGATCAAATATGATCAAGTCCAGAACATTGAGATCTGTGGTTATTCCAAGGACGAACTTGTTTCTTTTCCTTAACTTGTGTTGTTCTTACAGAGAAAAAAAATGTAAACCATGTGCTTTGAGCTGAATTAACTGTAACTGAAATTCTTGGCAGCTTTAAAGACAAATAGTGTCATAGCCAGCACTCCATACCAACCAAGCATTTCATTTTGAACTTGTTTTCTTTTATGTTTATTTGCTTTCCTTTCTGTTTTTAAAAATAAAACATAAAATATGTAGGGTGGCACTTCAAGGCTGCAAGGTGATGGTCTTTGTTTTCCTCTACAGATGGATCTGGATTGGAAATGAAATGTGAGGTTAGCCCCTTTAATGGGATCCCTACAAAAGTCAAACACCCACTCTCTTCAGAGTTCTTCTGTTAACAAGACAGTGCATATGAGGTGTCTGGAGCAAGAAACTAATTAATTTAATTTTTCAAGTTTCTCACTGAATCTATAGAACTGATTTTATTTTATTCAAGGCTAAGAAAGCCTTCAGTGCTAGGGACTGTTGAGAAGTAACTTGGGCTTGTGGGAGGATCAGCAGGACTCTTCTGGATAGTCTGGCAACTTAGAAGCATGTGGACCATTACAAGCCATTTCAGCACTTCTACATGAGCACTTGGGGCCCCACTAAACCTGCACTCCAAACATCCAAGTAGGTTTCACCAGGAATCCAAATACTGGAGGAGAGGACTTCCACACATACCAGGAACTTATGTGTGAAGGAAAGAAGATATAAGGAAAATAAGTTTAATAAAAAAAAAAAGGTTAGGTGAATTAAAACACATATTTGACTACCCACAACTCTTGGGCACTTTCCATCAGAAGCAGAAAATCAATTCATGCATTTTAATGAAGAAAAGAAGCCTTCAGTAGACAATATTGTTTGTGTATAGGTAAAACAGTTTATGTTTTAGCTTCAGGTCTCTAAATATTTTGCTTGACTGATGATTCTGTTGGTTTCCACTTTCTTACCATCTATTTTTACCATCTATTTGTTTTAATAAAAGAATAGAATGAAGATTGTGATTTAGCAAGTGATTTATCTTTAATAATTTAGATATCTAAAAGCTAGGTATAAAATTAGACTTACACAGTTGTTCAGGCTTTCTTTATGGCTGACAGAGATAAATAAACATTTTCAAGTAGTGTCTGAACTCCTTCATAACATGCATATGAGACAGGTAGAATTAATTAAACTTGATTTTTTGTTTTCTTTCTTTCTTCACTGCAGAGAGTCTGGGTAACTACTGTAGGCCACTTGTTCATCTCTTAGACAGTGGAAATGAGGTAAAGTAAATCCCAGTTCTGTTGCATGGTTTGAGTAATCCTCCATAGAATACTGTCCTGAGCTGCTTGATGTCCTTAGTAGTTATTGCAAACTAAATAAAAGCAATGTATTTAGCAATATTTTAACTGGAACTGAGTGAGAAATGTCTGTATTGTGTTTGTTGTTGTGTATTTCTCATCAGACCAGAAATTAATGGTGAGAGAACTAAGAAAATAACAACTCAGATTGCAATATGTTAAATTATGCTTAATTCCTTGCCCCTAGAAAGAAATGGTAACATTTGTGATCCTGTACTGTGACCCTATTTTCTTAATATATTTAGCCAATACTCACTATTTTTAACAGCATTATCTTTATGGAGCATTTTGATATTAAATATGGAACTGGATTATCTCATGTAGCTAAATATGCTCACAGTTAAATCCTACTTCATCCTTTTAGTAGGCTCTAGTACCTGTTTTTAAGACAAAAATGTGCATTTTGACAAAGCAACTGCAGAACACAGCTGTGTGAAAAAGCACTAGGTCACTAAAATACTTATACACTAGATAAATGAGATGAAAAACTGGAATTGGATCCCTGTCTTGGTGAAGAGAAGACAAACACCTGTTATGACATCAGTGGCTAAATTTATTGCCTTTTTCTTCACAAAATCTTTAAATATTTCAGATAATAATTGACCTAACATGTATTAAGACAGTTAAGAATTTGGATCATATGTCAAATGGGTAGAACAAAATGAAGGCAAACCCTAGCAGTCACACAAACAGGGACACTGCACTGGTAATGTGTCTTCTGATGCTACTAGGTATAAGCTCAGCAGCTGTCAATGGCAGTCTTGCTGGTTTAACATGGTGTTTACTGGTTTCCTACAGGGCAAGTTCCATTAAAGTAACAACTTCTGCAACACATTGCACAATACCTGTAAAAAAAAAGGAACACATTGTATTAACACCATATGATATAGCTAAAAATGAGCAAGGCTGAGTGCATAGTGCACTGGAACAGACTGCCCAGAGAGGGTTTGGAGTCTCCTTCTCTGGAGATATTTAAAGCCCATCTGAATGCACTTCTGTGTGACCTGGTCTAGGGAATCCTGCTGTGGCAGGATTGGGGGGTGTTGGACTGGATGATCTTTCGAGGTCCCTTCCAACTCCTAACATTCTGTGATGCTGTGATAGTGGATGAAACAAAGGCTTTGGTTTGCTCTGTCTAATAAAAGATATTACTCCTGCATACCTATCAAATAGGAATTCCTGGGCTCCTCTGTTTATTTCTAGTCTTAGACCTTACAAATATAAATCCAGTATCATTGGTCTCATAACTTAATAAATAAATCATACTTACTTAAGATCTAATGTAATGTGCAGTACAACACTAATTGTAGCCATTACCAAAGAACAGACAGAGAACAGCTGGTTGCCCTTCTAAACTTTCTACTAGCATTTCCACAATTACTAGTATTCACAGAAACATTGCAAACTTCATTGAGTTCTTTTAAAGCATCAGCAAGTTTTGGACTAAAGATGGGCTTATTAAAAGATGCACAGGAAAATGTAACAATACACTGAGAACAGTAACAGGCTGCTATACTTAAAGGACCGTTTTAGGATTTTCTCTAAAACACCAGAAGAGCCACAACTGTGGCTGGATTATTTCTGTGAAACTCCTTGGTAAACCCCAATTGATATTTTCTGTTACAAAGCAACATCATTATTTTGTTTTCTGTGGCTAAAGACAATTGCAATTTTGGCCAGTGCTGAATAAGTTATCAAAAAGCCACAGTTGTGGCAATTAATTTCCAGATTATCTCTATGTATGAGGTTTACTGCATTGCCAGTACTAAAAGATGGTAAAATCACAGGATAAGATAATGGTTTGATTTGGAAGTGACAGAAGCTTTTAAGACAAGGCTTGATGGGGCACTGGGTAACCTGATCTACTGGATTGTGTCCCTGCCAGGCAGGGGGGTTGGAACTGGATGATCTTTGAGGTCCCTTCCAACTCTGACAATCTTATGATCCTGTTCCAACTCCACTGCCATGTGCAGGGACACCTTCCACTAGATCAAGATGCTCAAAGCCCCATAACACCCAGCCTTGCAAACTTCCAGGAAGTGGACTTCCACAACTTCTCTGGGCAACCTGTTCCAGTGTCTTGCTACCTTCAATGTAAAAAATTCCTCCTTATATCCAATCTAAATCTGCCTTCTTTCAGTTTGAAACCATTGCACCTTGTCTGTCACTGCAGGCCTTGGTAAAAAGTGTCTCTTCATCTTTGTTATAACCACCCTTTTTATATTGAAAGAATGCAACAGTGTCTCTCCAGAGCCTTCTTTTCTCCAGACTCCATGGCAGGGGGGTTGGAGCTAGATGATCTTTAAGGTCCCATCCAACACAGGCCATTGTATGAATCTATGAACTCTTTAAAACTTTCTTCATAGAAAAGGTACTCCAGACTTCTAATCACTTTTGTGGGCCTTCTCTGGACCTACTCTAATAGACCCATGTCTTCCTTGTACTGGAGACTCCAGACAGCTGGATAAAGTAAGCCAGGTGGGGTTTCATGAGAGTGGAGTACAGCAGAAGAATCACCCCTGTTTCCTGCTAGTCAAAGAATCATAGAATATCCTGAGATGGAAGGGACCCACAAGGATCATCGAGTCCAGCTCCTATTTAGGCATAGGACAACCCCAAGGTCACACCATGTTCCAAAGTGCAATGTCCAATTCCTTCATAAACTCCATGAGAGTTGGTGCCATGACAGCCTCCCTGGAGAGCCTGTTCTAATGTTCAACCACCCTCTGGATAAAGAAACTCTTTCTAACATTCAACCTGAATTTCCCCAGGCACAGCTTCATGTCATTCTGCTCAATCCTGTTGCTGGTCACCAGAGAGAAGAGATCAGCACCCACCCCTCCCTCTAGCAGGAAGTTATAAACTGCGATGAGGTGTCCCCTCAGTCTCTGCTTCTCCAGGCTGAACAGATCAAGTGATGTCAGCCTTTCCATGTAAGTCTTCCCCTCCATGCCCCTCACCATCTTTGTGGCCCTCCTCTGGATGCTCTCCAACAGCTTCACATCTCTCTTATATTGTGGTGCCCAAAACTGCACACAATACTCCAGGTGAGGCTGCACCAGAGCCGAGTAAAGCGGGACTAGCACGTCGCTCGATCAGCAAGCGATGGAGTGCTTGATGCACCCCAGAAACCTGTCGACCCATATGGTTGCCAAAAGTCATGCTGCTTTTTATGCAGCCCAGGATACAGTTGGCTTTCGAGGCTGCAAGCACACATTTCTGGCTCACATCCAATTTTTCAATCAACCAGTATCCCCAAGAGCTTCTCATCATCCCATCTGAACAGATATGGAGGACTGCCCAAACGTGGGTGCAGGGCCTTGCACTTGGAGGTCTAGAACTTCATGAATTTTGCATAAGCCCACTCTTCAAGCCTTCCAAGGTCCTCCTGGATGGCATCCCTTCCCTCAGGCATATCAGCTGCACCACACAACTTGAAGTCATCCTCAGATTTAGTGAGGATGAACTCAATCCTGCTATCTGTGTCTTTATTAATGAAGATCTATAGTCTCATAGTGAATACAATTCTGGAGACATCATTATGTCTTCAGTTTCCTGTGGCAAATCATGTCAACTTCCAGATTGTCAGTATATGTCATGACATTGGTGACATATGTGGACCAACCTTAGGCACAGACAACTTAGGGAGCTGGCTATCAAACTAGAGGGATACAGCTCATTCTTTGTCTTACACCTGATGTAATATCCCTGGACAGTGGAAGAGAGCAAAGGAAGGGTGTGATGGTACAGTGAACTGCAGAGAACATCTATCAGTTTTTACTACAACTATGTTAAGGAGGCTGAGAAGACAGAAGGAGAGAAGAAATAGAAGGATCAGAAAACAACAGCTTCTAATGCGTACTTGTCCAGCATAGGCTCTGGTTCAAGTCCTTGCCTTCAAAATTCCCTACCATTCAAATTTCCTTACATTGCTGACAAGTTTTGAGACCACTTTAACTTTAGGTAGAGGATGCAAGTCTAGGGGAGGTAGGATTTTAAGGGGACTTGTTTCCATGAGAAGGGAGCATGGTTGCCACCTACTGTTCATGGTAACCTAAGTATCTGATAAAGGTCACTCTGAAGTCCTGAGAGCAGGCTGCAGGGCAAATGATATTCATCTCTCTGAAAGGATAAGAAAGAGATATTCCAACACATACAGGCTGAACTAGCTACCTAGATATTTGAAGAGCATCTGTGGAAAGTAGCAACTGTAATCATAATGTCTGCACATCGAAGCATATAAATAAAATAGGATTTTTAATGCCTATTTTGGCAGCAATTTTGAAGCTGAAAGCCTATTGCTAAAGGAGATGAGAAATTTGAGAAAGACAGGAAGCAGCCAAAGGAAGCCTGAGGAAATTGCTATAAAAGTTATTGGGGTATTTTTTTCTCCACACACTTACATGACAGAACTTTTATTAGGCAGTTAAATTATTGCTCAAGCAGTTTAGCTTATCTCAACTAGTTGTAGTATTACTTTCACTTTCTGTAACCAGAAATAAGAAACAAAACATGAGAGCTGAACCCATTTTCTTGGTTCTTCTCAAATGATCATATGCCTGTCTTTGACAAAACTATTTTTAACACATGGTCAGTCTTGAAATATTTGACCTGTTGTGAATAGAAATGCTTAAACCTGGAAAGGAAATGGCAAGTCTAGTACTTTGTAAGCTTAAATTTTACAGGATGATTTCTATCATGATTATAGGCTCTACCATCTGATCTACTCACTCCATTCACCTGCATTCCCCATCCTCTACCAAATCTATCTATGAAAATTCTGCCTTTCTAGCCACAACTGGTACCTGCAGCTGACAATGATCTCTTTGTTTCTCCCCAAGAACAGTTTATCACAAATCCAGCTTCTCCAAGAAAAGAGTGAAAGGTGACTCTGTTCCATCCTTGCAGTCCTCCTCTCCCTCCTTCCCCTTTTCGAGGAAACATAACTAGTCTATGAAGAAACTATGCCATTGTGATTTAACCACTATATTACTTTTAGCACAGTTGTTTAAACACTAGAATTTAAACTTTAATCATTAAACATCAGAATTTGAAGTTTTAGGACTGATTGTAGCCCAAATTAAGATAACTCAAAGAGTTTTACATTTTAAAAAGCACTGGGTGTTCCATCTTGGGTCGAACCAACTCCTCTAAGGTAGCAGAAGTTTCAAAGTGCTCACACTTAAGGCCATTGTGAATGCTTTGGTGTGAGTGGATTGTTGAATTATATAAGCAACCATGGGTAAGCTAGCTTTAAATCATCTATGCTAAATGAAAAGTACCAAAAGGATTTCCAAATCTACTTATCATACTGATATCCAACATATTTTTTGAGTCTAACTACCCAATGGAATTCTAGGTCCTAGTCTAATGGGATTGTAGTTTTCTGTCAGTATTTCCACTGTGATGCAGCTATTTGATTAAGTTTTGCTTGAAAAATTAAAAAGTTTTCTTATAAAAAATGTAAAATGAAGGCTGCAACTCTGAAAGCTGTTACAGATTTTTGTGAGTTGAAATTAAAGTTACATTCATTTCATTTTTGCATCTGAAACAAAAGTTCAAGTTTACATTTATAAAGAAAAGAGCATAGGTGCTTCAAGTCATGAGTTGCAAATGACAACCATGTAATACAGTTAAGAACTCAAACTAAGAGAAAATTAAAAAATGGAAATATTACCAACTTTGTTATTAATTAGGGAATCTTATTCATCATTTAATCACTTTAGTTCATTTTCTTAGTACTTTAGATTCAAGATATAAATTAGTATCTCCTAAGATAAGTAAGTTGCACCAACAGTTCTCAAACTGTGATCTCTGTAATACCAGTATTTGCAAAGCCAAGGCAATTACTAAATTGTATCATCTGTTTTAGTATATTTAATTTTAGTCATTAGAGGTACATTTAAAATGAAACAAGTCTGGTCCCCTTACTCAGAATCCATCTAGTATAAAGTAAAATTAATTTCCTTGCTCTAGTGTGCAATATGCTGTAGACCTTGGCTTCCTCTGATGAGCTGAAAACATGGAAAGAAAAACAACAGTAAGTACTCAGAACTCAGCAGGATCTTTATTTCTTGCAAATCCTATATGATTTAGAACAGTTGTTCCCAATTTGCTGTCAGTGATCTGCAAAGAGCACACCCGCCATATGGTGTGACTTCCTTTCCTTCTAACCATTAAATCACATTAAATGACAGTAAGAAAGAGAAAATACTTTCCCAATATTATTTTTCCATATAAACTCATGCTACCATTACCAAAGGGCTGTTGTTTAACTGGAGAAGGATGTGATCTTCAAGTCACCCTCCTCAAGGTATGACACAGAAGTATTGTCAAACTCTTGATACATGTTATACAGTGCAGAATGATAAAAACCTATAAGGGTATTCTCATACCAGTGAGATCAGCTGAGCATTGCTTGTGTATCACAGCTCCCACTGATTTCACATAGACTTTAACACTTGCAAAGAATCCAAAGGAAATAGCTAACATACAGGAGGATCTCTTCAAGTATCCTCAATACACAAGTAATGGATTGTGGCAATGTGACCCTACTGCATCTTTCTCTGGATATCTCAATAAAGAGCCTCATTTCTTTCTTCATCCTCTTAGGTTTTCTAAGCTCAAAAATGTTTGAAAAGAGAAGCACAGGTATTGTCTGTGTCAGAACAATAGGTGGCTAGGACATTTTGTAAAGTAAGATTAAAAATTACACCACTGTCTCTGGAGCCATTTACAGGACTTAACATAGTCACAAAACCAGGCATAACCTTATGAGAAAACAACTTGTCCACTTTAATAAGTGAATTATTAAACTGAAGATTACTATTACTCATTGTTTATTAGTTCTGCATACTCTGCACAATACAGTGAGTGTGGCTGTGACACAGAGAAGTGTTTGGTCAGCAAGTTTGCTATAATTCAGATACCATTTGATTGAGCACCACAGGTTTTTTTAATAATCAACCTTTGATTGAGAATATGTAGTCAGAAGCCTTTTTGAAATTAAATTTGTGTTACAAACACCTTAAGATTTGGAATGTTACCTAGAACAAGAACCACTTACTCAGAGTTAGGAACATGGTACCAGATTGTCTTCTTGTCAGAGTCTGAGCAGCAAGTGAAGTTTTTTGAAACTTCCCTCAGGAAGTTTTCATGGGCATCCATGAGTAATCAGTACTAGATGTGTTGGCTGACTTGGTTTACCCTTGCTTGAAGATGATCATACTGGCATCTCATATGTAAACTCTGTTTTAAAACTGTATGAAGGGAGAACAAAACATGGCATTACTAAGTCAAGAATGTCTGGAAAATAAAGGAAGTAGATCTGAAGAAAGTTATTGACTGGTAACATCTTTGCACAATATTTTGCTTTCATTTTCATATAAAATTTCCTTATTTAGGTAAAGGCACTATGGTGACACATATTCAGCATGTTATAAAAATCTGAATTTATCTGTAAATAGACAGATAGTAATGGAAAAAATAACCCTATATGGCCTAATAGGCAATTTACTGAGAGCAAGAGAGGTGAAATGATATAGGGTTTGGGTTAGAAATATTTATTTCTATATTAGTGGCAAATATTTCTGTATTCTGGGCAAGTTTTGGGAATGTTTCAACTGGTCAGTTTTGTTTACTAGATACTAACTAATAAGTGCCCTATTTAATGCTTTCTCAGCACATAAACTAATTAGTTCAGGGAGTTAGTTTCCTCCTGTAAATACAGGAATGCCACAGGCCTATTTTCTGTGCCAAGCCCCTATTTTTATGCTGATTCACTCCATGATACATCACCTTCTAAACTCTTCAGTGGCTGCAACCACCCAACACATACCTTCCTTTTCAGCTGGGGACCTACACAGCTTTCTCTCTCTACTTGTCTGAACTCACCTCCTACAGCTTTTTCCCACAGCTTGCCTTTTGTGGCCAGTCTCTTTTCCGTTACAAGTTGAATTGCCTTGACTCAGCTTATATTTCCCTCAGTCCTTATCACCCCACCATTTCCTTTTTCTGCATAGACATGAGATTAAAATGTTAACTTCTGGTTTGCCCATAGAAGCTGGCTTAAATGGACCAACTCAGGGTACTTCTATCTTGTACAATGGCAGTGTTGATTTTGGAACGAGTTGAATTCCCCAGCATAATTTGCCTGAAGGCAGCCTCACACTAGTGGAGCTGTAATGTCTATATAGACATAAATATCAGTGGAGCAGATTATTTTGACCATACCATAGAACTGAGCTCTAGAAGACTTGCTTTTCAAATGTCTCATTTGTATTAGTTTTCTACTCATACAGATAAATGTTGCAGTGTTTTATAACTATTACTCCAAGTACAACTTTTTTCTGGTAAGTGACCTGAAGGGATTTTCTTTACATGGTCACTGGTGTTTTAGTGGGTTTAAGCATAAATATGTGCTTAACAAGACCCTACTTTAAGAGACCTTTAAAAATACAAGTTAACCTTAAGTGGGATGTAAGCATGTTGAGCAACTTTGAAAGTGCATGATGCATTCTCCAGCTTATCCTTCTGTAGCCTTTAGAAGAATAATCATAATCAGAATAATCCATTATGTCAAACTATTAAATTCTCTTTCCTTAAAATGTTCTTTTTTTGATCTCTTATGCCAGATTCTGACTTTATTTGCACTAATATCTTTCTGAAGAACTTCAGTTGAGTCAGAAGATTTACTATGGATTTGCACCACTTGAAATTGGAAAAATGTTTATAAATGGATTGGACATTATATATTTTTCCTAGTTTTGGGATATTACTTAATCCATCCAGATGTAAGTTTTTAGTTTTGTTTTGCAGGTAGATTTTTTTTGGACAGAATTAGAAGTGTAGAGCAGTTACTTTCCTTGAAATTTTGCCCTTTGTGGATTTATTTAATCTCTAAATAATAAAATCCTTAAAAGACCATTTTGGAGAATGTGTTTGAATCAGGCAATTTTTCTGTTTCTAAACTTTGTGGAAGGATTTAAAAATATTCTTTTTTTTAAAAAATTTTTTTTGTAGTTCATCATTGCACTGGACTACAAATTATGTTCTTTGGTAAAATGGTTAAATGACTGATTTTTTTTTTTCAAGTATTTTCCACATTCAGTTCCAATAAGACTAGCATTAAGCAGAGGTAAATATTTTAATATGAAAAATTGGCACATGTTATTTCTCCACCAATGTCAGTTGGACACTTTATGGTACAGCACATGGGAATACTCACTGGGGACAGGACAGAGCACTTCCATATCACTGCCTGTCACATCCTGTTCTAATGATTTCTGCAGGAGGAACGGGAGGCTAAGAAGGCAGAATGATGGAAACTACCTTTTTCTGAATGTTATTCCTCACAATCTTGGCAACTATTTTTCTGTCCTCCCTGTGGTAACAAACAGTAGTTTAGAAGCTGCTTATTCACAAGTATAATTGTCTTGGGACTGTTTTAAAACCAGAAAAGGGCGAGGTGGGGGGAAGCGTTCAGAGATGCAAAACACTTTGTGCAAAATCCCCTGGAGTAATTAGTCACTCAGTGAAACAGTCTGTAACATAGAGCAGCATTTTGTCTTGAATTAATTTGAAGAGTAGAAAACAGAAGTTGCTTAAGAGACCATTGCTGAGTTTACTATTCCAAAATTAAGAATCTGCATCTGCCAATAAAAACATATGAGTGCTCTAGCTAGGCTTAACTGCAGGCAGACCTATGTGGCTGGTTGCAGATTGCCCAGTGTACTGCACTTGCATTCTCCTGACCAGAAGCAAGCCAAGTGCAGAAGGGAAGCCATGCAGCCTTCTTGCAGAAGGCATATTAAATCAAAAGTAGTACTTAGCTAACATAACTGTGCAGCTTTTGGACCAGAGTTTTTTGACTGTTGTTATGTTTGGGGATTTTTGCACTTGATTTGCTGGGTACGTAGGCAGATAAACTTGACTCTGCCTGGACATGTCCCTGTAGGATGACTGAAATGAGGCAGAAGTCCTGTGGGAAAATAGGATGTGATCATTTAACTCAAGCTTGTGTTATAATCACATGCACAAAAGGCTGAATTAATGTTGCACAGGAAACTTTAACATTGTCATTCTCTGACTTTTTTTGAAAGGATGATGTTGCAATTTTAATATAGTTCTTTGAATATTTTTTGTTTACATATCATCTCATACACCTATATAACTGAACATTCTTTTTATCTGTCCAATTGTCTAACACTTTAAAATCTCCTACTGAATTTTTGGCTTTTCTGTGAATTTAAGCAATGGTCCAAAGAATACCATTAATCATGTGTTATGTTAAAAAACCCTTATTTCTGTCTGTTGATTTCAAGTGAGATGCCTGACAATATCAATACTTGTCCTTTCATTCATGATTTTGGAGAAAATATGAAAGAGGAAGGCCTGCCTTCACAACTAACTGCTAGTCATTAATTAGTAGAATTATAACATTCTCATTCCTTCCTTATGTCATATTTTCTTCCTACTGTTTCCAGTAATTATCATTACCTAGTCCAAACTCTTATTTGTCAGTTACTGCTCCAGGATAATTGCATGGTGGAAACTGATCTTGCTACTCTGGATGATCTCATACTATTGTTATATATTGTGCAGCAATAGTATTTGTATTATGACTTTTTAACTTATTTTGATACAGCCAGATTGTTTACTTTTAGAACACATTTTAAACAGCTGAAACCAGATTTTTTTTCTTGACCTTTCAAAATATTTATCTAAGCAGTTATAATTTTTAGAGTCCCATTAATGCATGTCAGTACTTCAGATAATTCTCTTTGTTCTACTACATTTTGAGCTGGCAACATGGAATTTCAAATCCTCTTTATTTCAAAATCAATTAAAATTCAAGAATTTCCAATCTTGTTTCTTAAATCTTTTTAGAAGTCCTAGCAAGCAGTACAACAGCTTATGATTCACTTGCATTTTTTTTCTATTCTCTTAATTCAATTCTGTTTCACCCTGTTATTAAATGTGTAAACTAACAGTCACAACATGTAACTCCAGAATTTTATTTTGGATAAAAAATGAATAATACTAATTCTTAATATATGCTAGACATTCATAAATCAATTCTCAATATTAGCCACCTTTGTGTAGTATTACATGTGTTTATTACAGATGGGAAAAGAAGCTAAACTGAGCACAGCTCTACCTTTCTTTATTTGATCATTTTCAATTTATAGTCTCCCATTATAGGCCAATCTTTCTGCACCTTTGTTCTTGCATAGCCCTGTTATCAGTGACATATTTGCAGCAGCAGAGACAGTTAGAAGAAGGTGGAGGGCTTGTAAAATTTCAAGAGCACCATGAGGATCCTCCTTTTTTATATACCTTTTAGAATATCCATTACATTAGTCTAAAAATGAATATTCCATATAGCCTTATATTCATTATTTAGCAATATATTCCATATAGCCTTCAACATACCAATGCTCTGCACATGGAGATTTTTATGTAAATTTTCTGATTTCTGAAACAAATGTGGTATATTTTACTCTTTTTTATTTTAATCCAGAATTTTTGCTATTAATATTTTTAATTGATTGCTTCAACACTAACAGTTTGCTTAACAAAGATTGTAAATATACAGAGAAATTTAGAGGAACAGTATAGAATCCAATCCGAGGAGAGAAAATCCTATGAGTTAGCACTCAAACTGTTAAGAAAAATAGGGGAAAAAAGGGTCTTAGGTCCTAGGTAAAACTTGTCTTCTGTGCTTTAAGGATTGTCAAGCTGACCCCTACTGACCTGTCAAAACATGTTAGTTTTAGCAAGATAATATACTACTTGAAAGGTCAGGACACAGACAATTCAACTCAATAATCAGTAACAAGAGAACCTAAACAATCATCAGATCCCAGCAAGTTGTCAGAGGAAAGGTTAGCAGTCTAAGCACAGGAGTACACCAGTGGTTTAGAGTGCAACTCTTTTAACAAATTACTTTTCCATTCTAAATGTTTTCTTAATTGTGTAGCAATAATTACTCAAGGGGATGCTAAGACTGGAAAATATGCCAACAGCAATTGAAATGTACAGGCAAGAATGAGAGAAGGGCACAAAAACTTTTTTAAGGAGACATTCTTTCCTTCCTTACTTGTAGAGCAAAGTCTCATATTTAACTCCTTAAATGAATATAAAAATTTAACCAGGGAAATAGTTGTGATTAATCTCATTTCTAATTCTGAGAGGTTCTAAGGACATCCTAATTCATTTCAATGATGATTTCAATAATGGTTTCCTTCTATGTTTTTTTTTTAAGCTCTACCTATTTTAGATTATGTGGGGTGCTTACATGATCTTATTAATACCCTTCATCTGCTCAGTGCAGAACTAAGATTCAGATCCAGCTCAGCCAAGTTCAGGCAATTCAATTACCTATGACAGAAGTACAGTCACTCTGTGGTTCCTGGATTCAATGGACAATGTGAGGTCCTGCAAGATACATCTCCCACTACAACACCATGAATGCCTCAATATATGTCTCTCTCTCTCTCTCTCTCTCTGTGAACTCAAAGAACTCTAGAGAAACTGGACTCCCAATTTAGGCATCTGCAAATCTTGCCTTAGGCCCCCAGTTTTGTTGCCTAAGTTGAGCTGAAGTTATGTATTTCAAGCAGCCTGAAATAGTTCGTATGAGTATTTTGTACTGAAGAATCTTGTCTAAGCTATGTATGATATTTACCTTTTTAGAAGCTAAAAACTTAGACAACAGGGTAATAGTATCCCTATATTACAGGCAGAGAACTTGGTCAAAAAGACTGAAGGACTGATCAAAGACTCAGGAGAACTTTTCCCCTCTTCTTCTGAGGATTTCAGTTATTTGCTCAATGTCAGTCAAAACTAAAGATCTGAAGTATGAAGCATGAATCTGTGACTCTCCCACCTTCCTCTTTAAGTGCAACATCAGCCTTTAAGCTGTGAAGGGCAGATCAGAATTTATGCAATGTCAGCTTTCTTTTACAGGGCTAGCAACCTCACCTTGCATTTTCTGTTTGCAATGGAGTATTTTTGTCATCGTGCAAGGGCTATGGTCATAATTCTTCCTATTAAATTCTACTGTAAACTAAAAGTTACAGTTGTTGATGTTATGAATGAATAGTAGTTACAATGAAAAGCTGTTACTTAATCAGCAATAATGTAAAAAACATTCTATCTTCAATATTTATATGAACAGTATTGAAGTAGATTATTGATTATCCTTTATTGAAAACTTCTTGATTTATAATTCTGATTTATATTTATACAAATGTAAAAGGAACTAAACTTTCAGCTATCTACAATGCATAGTGTTGTTAGGGCTAATTTGCATATCCTGGGAACTGAGTTGTGTTAGCTGGTTCTTCAAAGCTCACTCTTCTAGACTTATGTAAACTGAAAGACTTGTTTCCTCATCTCTGGTGCAGCAGTTTCTGTGCCTGATTGTGGTACTAATACCTGCTGTAACCACACTAACAGCTCTGTTGTGCCTAACTTTGGTTGGAACAAGCTATATCCTATCTGCCCAAAAAAATAAGATTTTTACTTATATCAAATAGTCATAGACTAGTTTAGGTTGGAAGGAACCTTAAAGATCTGGTTCCAGTCTCTCCTGCTATGGGAAAGGACATATTCTACTGGAAGAAATTGCTCAGAACTCCACCCAACTTGACCTTTAACACTTCCACTTCCCTAGCAACCTGTTCCAGTGTCTCATTAGCCTTATAGTGAAGAAGGCCAGGGCACAGCTGGAGCTGAACTTAGCAAGGGATGCAAAGAATAACAAGAAGGGATTCTACAGGTACATCAATGAAAAAGGGAAGGTCAAAGAGAACATCCCCACCCTGAAGAGCGAGAACAGCAAGCTGGTAACAACAGATGAGGAGAAGGTGGAGGTTCTCAACAACTTTTTTTCCTCAGTCTTCACTGGCAACCTCTCTCCCAACACCTCCCAAGTTAGAAAACCACAGGGTGGGGAACAGAGTAATGGAATGCCTCCTGCTCTATGTGAAAATCAGGTTTGTGACCTCCTGAGGAACCTGGATGTAAATAAGTCCATGGGCCCTGATGAGATGCATCCCAGAGTCCTGAGAGAATTGGCTGATGTAGTCGCCAAGCCACTCTCAATATTTGAGAAGTCCTGGCAGTCAGGTGAAGTCCCTAGTGATTGGAAGAAGGGGCATGTTACTCCTATCTTCAAGAAGGGCAGAAGGGAAGACCCAGGTAACTACCGACCTGTCAGCCTCACCTCTGTGCCTAGGAAGATCATGGAGCAAATTCTCCTTGAAGGTCTGATAAGGCACATGGAGGACAGGAAAGTGATCAGAGACAGCCAGCGTGGCTTCACTAAGGGCAGATCCTGCCTGACAAACCTGGTGGCTTTCTATGATCCTGTGACTGCCTTAGTGGACAAGGGACGACCTGTGGATGTGATCTATCTGGACTTTTGTAAGGCCTTTGACACAGTCCCCCACAACATTTTACTGGCTAAGTTAGAGAACTGTGGATTTGATGGGTGGACTGTTAAGTGGGTAAGGAATTGGCTGGATGGTCACATCCAAAGGGTAGTAGTCAATGGCTCAAAGTCAAGATGGAGACCAGTGAAAAGTGGTGTCCCTCAGGGGTCCGTACTGGGACCTGTCCTATTTAATACTTTTATAAATGATATCAACAGTGGGATTGAGTGCAGCATCAGCAAGTTTGCTGATGACACTAAGCTGTGTGGTGCTGTTGATAAGTTGGAGGGGTGGGATGCCATCCAGAAGGACCTGGACAGGCTGGAGAGGTGGGCCCAGATGAACTTCATGAGGTTTAACAAGACCAAGTGCAGGGTCCTGCTAATTCTATGATTCTATGAACTTCTTCCTTAAATCTAATGTAAATCTACACTCTTTCAGTTTAAAGTCACTGCCTCTTGTCCTATCAGTACATGCCCTTACACTAAGTATTGACCAGAACAGAGTCTAGAAAATAGCTTTTCCTTTTTGCCCAGTGAGTGTCCATATCCATATCCATAGGAATTTGCCTTTATTCTTGCATCTGACAAAAACTTCATGATTTCATTGAAAATTGAATGCCATCAAAAGAAGGAATGCACTCTATCACAATGCATAATCTGATGTTTGGACTGTCTCCTAAGGTAAAAAAGTGTTCAAACCACTGCAAGAAATATTGGAACTGGCTCTTCCTCTAGGGAAGGTATGATTAGCAGGCAGTTGACTAAAAGAAGATTTCCTACATTTTAAGTGACTTCTTGAGGGGAAAAAACAGGAGAGGATTTAGGGTTATGAGTCCTGATTAGGGAGAGATGTATTCTTTCAGCCAGCCACACAGACAGAAGAAAATAAAGCTTTAGTGCTATTTCTTGTGTTTGTTATTGGAAACTTATGGTAACCCACCACTGGCTCTGTTACCTTCTCACATGCCACTCAGACAATTATCATCTTTTGTTTGTTGTAGGGGCAGTCCAGGGGCACATTAATTACTGTGGGAGCTAGTGGGGTGCAGATGCTGTGGGTGATTGAGGGGTGATGTAGTGCTCTCCCTCCTCACCATTTACTGCTTTCTCCAGCTTAGATGGAGTTCACTGTGCTCAGAGAGAAATGCTATGACTGTGCAGGAGGATACAATGATCCCCTGAAAATAACAACACCCAACAGCAAGACTCCCCCTCCCACCCTCATACTTCTGTGCAACATGCTCTTCCTGAATTCACAAATTTCTTATAGTCCAGCCACTTTCTGATGAGCAAAGAGAGCAGAGACCTCTCCATGGAGCTCTCTGACCCTGCCATAGCCTTCTGAACTGTGTCATGATGGGGGTATGCCTGAGGCTTTCTCTTTTGCCTCCTGAATAGTACCAGTCTTTGTTGCCCTATTGGCCTATGCTTGAATGAATCTTTTGGGTGAATGACGTATTCCTTGACATTATCCATGTTGGTTTCACAGAGAAGGATGTTAAAATGACCTAGCCTTATTATACAAGTGATAGCCATTAATAAAATCCCTGCATTTACTAAATCCTATCACACTATGATACATGACAGTGCACATTTATTATAAGCAACATGTTAGCTTTTAGAAAATGCTTTCTCTTTCCAAACAGCAGAGCTTTACATGGGAATACATGAATCTCTGCTTTTGCAGTTCTGAAACTGGATAGAGCAATAAATAAAAGAACATTAAGTACAGTACTGTGAGAAAGACAAGGTGTAGCTAGAAAGAAAAATTAATAAAATACATTTTACATATCTTAATGCTTAAAGTCATATTACTGTGCATTGTATATCATCACACACATAAAAATGAGACCTTCCTTCTAAAGGTAATAGCTTGTGTGATAGAGCTCATACTCTAGGTTGCTTAACTAGCATGCTACAGATAGGTCTTGCATTTCTTACTCAATCTTAATACACAGTTAAGAGTATTATTTTAATGTAAAAAACATGGAAGTTGTGTAATTTCCTGTTTTTCATAAAAGAAAAACTGAAAGAGTCACAAACATTGCCAAAATGACACTAGGATGGTTAACCAGGAAACTTGAAAACCTTATATTCTATGTAAAAACCTGGTTGTGTGAGTTAGAAAAGAACTAATTTTGTTCAGTGATTTTACTTTTTATCTGGAGATCTTCTAAGTAACAGTAGATTTTGAAATTAACAGCATGTTTTCACAGACAGTGTCTGCTTCTAGCAGCAATAAGATTACCTTTACTACCAAGGATTGGATTGGAGGCCAAGGTCACTGCTAAATCTTGTGTACCACTTTGGGGGTGCAGAGTAACACACTGCATCTGCAGGGAGAAGCAGACAAGACAGGTGACCCTAGACTGACCAGCTAAGCATTCCATTCCATATATGTCTTGTTCAGCATAAAGCTGAGGGATCACAAGCCCAGCCCTAACCCTGACAGTAACCTAGAACGATATACACACAATTATACCATGAACTGTACAAAGGTGAAAATGCACATAAATATATAGCACTGAATTTAATGGAGAGAGAAATAGTTCCTTTGGAGAGTTATGTTGCTAGTGGAATATGTTCACATAGAAGATACAGAAAATTGAGTGCCCTTCACTGACATAACCTTTTTCATATGCCAAAAGGAAGAACTGTACAGTTTTCAGTGTGAATAAAATATGGGCAGTTAGTTCTCTTACCTGCCTTTGAGAAATGCCAGACTATGTGGCTTCCTTGTGAGAGGGAGAAGATAAGAACATTCTGAGGTGAATTATTTCTTATCATGAACTGAGAGTCTGGGTCTATATTATGATTCTAGTCATTACTGACAATTTACCTATAAAGTGCATGGTATAAATCTAGATTAACTGCAAAATTATGTAACTGTAAAGAGTATTATAATATAATGGCACACATAAGAATTTTAAAACAGAGATAATTCCTGATAAATCTCTCCTAAGAATTTTTCTTGTTACTTTCAGACAAAATGAACCAAGCTCCTACTGAACATTTGGCTATGTAAATATACTATGCTGGGAGGTATTACTGAAGCAGTGTGACTCCTAGGAATGGTCAAACACTTAAAGTCTAATGTGTATTTTAGGATGAAATAAAATGCTCAGTGACAAGCAGAAGTATAGAGCCATGAGCTCAATTAGAAACTGATTTACAGGCTTGGTGTTTCTTTACAACCCTTTTGTTTCTATTTACAATGGCAAATTATTAGGGACCTACCAGTGAAGCCCACTGGTGTTATCTGAATGATCTCCTAAGTGATTTAAATAATTACTTAGCAAAGATGTGAATGTATCCAGGATGTCAGTTTCTCAATTAACACAATAATTGGGTGAGTTTAATAAAGCAGCACTGAAATGATAGGAGATTCCAACTGCTAGCACCAGAAAGGGAAAGGCTTTACCATTTGAAAACTGTAAGAAACTTAAATGGTCCAATCTGTTTATCTTTTAAATATTCTCAAACAGTGATTTGGGTTTGGAATTTAAGTACCCTAGCTGTGGAAGATAATAGAATGGAAAAGATTTATTTTCTATCCTAACAGAGAGAAAAAAACCACTTGTAACTGGAAGTTTAAAATGGTGAATTTGTAATGGAAGCCATGAGCTGACTTTTATTTCAACAGTGATTAGACATTTTCCATCTTTTCATGTCTTCAACTCAAAAGCAGATTCATTTTTGAGCACTTGGAAATTTCAGTCCTACTTCCTATGGATACTTACATTTGTCCTCAATTACTAATGGAGGATGGTAAGAGGCTGACATTTTGCTTATGGGTCTCATGGTTATTTTCTGACAGCAGAGCTGATAGCAGTAAGGCTCCATTGAGGATTATGGTTTCACTAGGATTAATTTTAATTAGCACTAACTCTTATGCCCATTTCCCATATTAATTCTCTTTCTCTTTTCAATCCATCCCTTTCTCCACCCTTTTCATTACACCATGTTTTGTCTCAGAGTCTGCTTTTCAGCTATTTCACTTCTATCACAGCAATACTGCTGAGCTGATTCGTCTCACTGCCCAGAATCTTCTCCACATTCTTATTTTCCTCCTCCTCATCTCAGCTCATCCCAGTGGCCCTCCCACATCCCAGCTCTTTGATGAACTTGTCTCTCCACCTCTTATCCCACCTATTTTCCATACAATATTTTGTAATTTTATATAATTAAACAAGCAAGTGATTCTATTCCTGTCTCACCTCCTTGTTCAGCCACAGTCATTTCCTTTCATTTCTCCTATTGCCTTCCAGACACAGATGCAATTCTCAAACTCAGCTTTTTTTGTAATATATTTCATCTCATTGTTAAAAAGATTTTCAGTCCTCGTGAAGTAGTTTCTATCTACTTGCCAAGATACCAGACCTTGAGCTTCCTGATGTCCATTTATGTGCTTGTGTCCATCCTCCACATCTCTCAGCCCTGGACTGTGTATACTCAATCACTCTGTAGAGATAGAGTAAATGCAGAGCAAGCCCTGAGGTGACAGAATATGATAAATTATTCTTTGATGATGGAACATGAACTTTCTGACCAGCATTAACCTCGGAAGGGGCATGGGAATATGTCTTATAAGCATGAAGATTTTATCTTTTAAAGTAAAAGTCTCTACTGAGAGTATGTAAATTCAAGGTCTTTTAACTCAACAAAATTTGAGAGACCAAGAAAAAGAATCATAGCTTTAGAAAGGTTTTGAAGGTGAGGAATTAAGCCACACGTGGCTTTCCATTTCTTAGATGAGTGCAGATTACGGGTAAGGCTTTCAGGCAGCATGAAATTATGCCAGACGCTAAAAGCTCCTAATGGGTCACTTGGATAGTGTCCGAATACAATGCAGTAGAGTCACATTCATTTTCATAGTCAGACCACAGGAAGATGGGTATAAGGTTTTGACAGTTCTTTTCCTGCTGGGAGTATCCCCAGTTTTGAGGGAATCCCTCTCTGGAAAAACGTGACCTCTGTTTACCTCCTTTACAACAGGATAATAGGCAATAGACTGTCTCAAAGTTGCTAAGTGTTTTCAGCTGGCACAGTGCTAACACAACCTTATTTGTGATTCTTTATATTTATTTTTTGCAACCCACCTCTGTGTACAAGCCACTTCCTTCTCTAACTTGGCATCATCCCAAAACCACTTTCTTCTTGGTTGATTCTTCTGAGTATCTTAATGGCTGTGTCAGCTTCCTGTAATTGTCACTCTGGTATCAGATTTCCTCCATCCCCTCCTACTAGCTCATGCCATGCCCTTCTGGTTTATGCTTTAAAATGCTTGGACATGAGACACAGACAAAAAGAAAAGACCAGTATACACTGAATGCAGGTAGGCTCAAAAACAAATGGGAAAACCAGAGACTTGAACTGTTCTTGTACTTGCTAGGTTTGCTGAGGACCTATGAGCAATTTTTTGCCTTTAAACAGTTACTTTATAATGACATCTCAGGAAAAGGAAAAGGAAGTATAAGATCATTGAGTAACCAAAAATAAGAAAGTGATGTAAAGGATAAGGAGACTAGTTGGACTATGGTAATTTCCAGTATCATTAGCACTTTATTAGGCAGCACTTTGAAAACATGTATTAACTGTCACAACCTTTACACCAGCTCTCACAGTAAGAACTGAGTATTCTCTTAACTGTTTAGTGGAGGTAATGTAAGAACAAAGTTTCCAATGGCAAGAATGTCAATAGTCTTAGTTCAAATCACTATGTCAGCAGTAAATTTGACTTGAAAGCTAACTGTATTTGGTTAAAGACATACAAAGTGTCTACAGCAGAAATTCTGCAGATCCCAACTTACATTCTGATCTCTCAATGTGCTCTCCTTTCTTTCCCAGGTGCAATACTCAACACTTGGCCTTATTGAATCTCATTCAATTTCTCCCTGCCCAACTCTCCAGCCTGTCTAAGTATCACTGAATGGCAGCACAACCCTCCGGTGTGTCAGCCACTCCACACAGTTTAGTGTCATCAGCAAACTTGCTGAGAGCACACTCTGTTCCGTCATCGAGGTCATTAATGAATAGATTGAAAAGCACTGGTCCCAGTACCGACCCCTGAGGGACTCCACTAGACACAGGCCTCCAACTAGACTCCATCCCATTGACCACAACTCTCTGGCTTCTGTCCTTCAACCAGTTCACAATCCACCTCACTACCCAATCAGCCAGAACACACTCCCTCAGTTTAGCTGCAAGGATGCTGTGGGAGACAGTGCCAAACGCTTTACTGAAATCAAGATAAACCACATCCACTGCTCTACCATCATCTATCCACTCTGTTATGCCCTCATAAAAGGCTATCAGGTTGGTCAAACATGACTTCCCCTTGGTAAACCCTTGCTGTCTGCTCCTAATGACCCCCTTCTCCTTGATATGCCTAGAGACAGAGTCAAGGATAAAGTGTTCCATCACCTTTCCAGGGATGGAGGTGAGGCTGACCGGTCTATAGTTACCCGGCTCCTCCTCCTTGCCCTTTTTGAAGACTGGAGTGACATCTGCCTTCCTGCAAACCCCAGGCACCTCTCCTGCCCCCCAGGACTTGCCAAAGATGATGGAGAGTGGCCTGGGGATGACTTCTCCAGCTCCCTCAACACCTGCAGGTGTATCCCATCAGGACCCATGGATTTATGGATGTCCAGATGACTTAACTGCTCCCTAATGCAGTCCTCATCAAGTAAGGAAAACTCCTCCATTATCCTAACATCATGTGGGGACTCAGGGGTCTGAGGCTCCTGAGAACAGTCTCTAACAGTATAGACAGATCACTTTGCAGTGTGTGCAGGTTCTTAAGCTTAACATTTTCATTTCCAAAACTTCTACTAAAATGTCATCTGTCTCTAAAGACTCCCAAAGCATAAACTGCTTAAATTTTCCTCAGTAACATTTCTGCACATTAAAAGTATGTTTTGTGAGAATGATCTTGTTGGCAATAATGAGATAGTAGGCACCTGAACCTTGCTAAAACCCATAGACTGCATGTTCTTCAATATGTACACCTACATGGACAAATTGTGTGGGTTTTTTTCTGAAAAAAAGGTTTTTTTCTGGTCAGGCCTTGCACAAGCAGTGGAAAGGGCAGTTATGCTCCTTGTATCCCCATCCAGGGTGTGTGATTGCCAGTCAGGTCATTAGAAACCTTAAATGTGCTGTAGGGAGACTTGAATTCACAGCCTTCTTCTGTCTGAGGAGATGTCAATACACATATTCAGTCAGTAAGATCAGTCTTTCATCCACATGACCTGGATGTCCTAGAAAGCAGAAAGGTTCTGGAATGTTTGTTGATAAAGCTCTCCTATCCCAGAGTAAATAACCAAAAATGAGGTAGAGTCCAGTATCCCTTTAATCAAATATGCAATTGTCAACATTATCTACAACTCTTAACCAGCTCACCCAAGGATTTTCTTTCTGTCTTTTCTCCTACCACTGCTTTTCTTCCATGAATTTAATTATCTTGTCACATAAATGAATTGTGATACCAAGTGAGTCGAGTGTCACCTGGAAAAGAAGGAAATTAATGTCTGTTGTGTGAATTTGTCTAACTACACAGAAAGACTGCTTTTGTGTGATAGAATGTGAGGCTGTTGAATGATAACTCTTGAATTTTCAGTACAGGGAAAAACAGACTATGCAACCTTTATATCATACTCTATTCTTATGGTTTCAATTCTGAACAGAGGAAGAAAGTGATGATTGCTCATGATCTGATGATCCTTCATTGACTATACAAATACAATTTTTTAAAGGAGAAGGAAACAGCATGCTTAAGAGCTTAAACTGTGAAACAAACTCTCACACAGTGCCTTTTACTTGAAAATGCCTAAGTGAAATCTGCCTGGAGGATGAGAAATTCAGGTGTGAAATGGGTGCAGCTACAGTTGCAAATTTAATAAGATATGAATTTGTTTTTTCCTTCACTGTGTGGTATTGACATGCCTATGGCTGCAGGCACATAAGAAACTGAATGTAATTGAGGTGCTGGCAGCAGAGACAAAATTATTATATATTAAACATTTCTTCCTAATTAATACACTCTTGATCATACCTTTTTTTAAAAAAAAAAGTACTGGTGAATCTTAGGTTTGGGTTTTTTTCTCTCTCTGGGAAAGAGAAAAAAGTGTCTGATTTATTTGTATTTAGTTCCATTACAAATACTTCTCATACCATCAGCAAAATCAACACCTTCGGTAGTGTAGTAAACACTGCAATACACTCTGTGAAATATGGTTTACTTTCTCTTTCCTGACTAGGGGAGGAATTCTTCTCTCAGGGCAGAGTTTAGTTTTCTTAGTCTGTTTTTAAAAATCCTTAATACTCTGAAATGCCTGTGTGGGTATGACCCACTGTCATGAATCATGCCCAGCACGTCAGCTGCAATCACAGATGACAGTCTTTAATCCAGACCATGAATAAGCCTATTAGCTGTACTGACACCAAATGGCTGAATGCCTTGCATAAAGGGCCTTAAGGCTAGGTGTACAAAAGGATGGAGATATCCAAAACTGAAATCTGAATTTTTCACTTGGCTGTCAGCTGATGCAGGAGTCGGATACTGTCATCATGAGAAATTAAAACTGTATTGAAAGGGCAGGGTACTTAGGTTTCCTTCTCTACAATGTTATTTCCTGTTGTATTTCTGTGAATTTTTGTCAAATACTCATCTGAATTAGAATTTCAATTCCTGAGTTGTTTAGGTAAAAATTAACACTATAACCAGCCTCAGCCATTAACTATCTATTGAATGAACCCTCCTTTTAATCTCTGATCTTCCAGTTTGTACTTTTACCTTATTATTGGTCAAGTTTAGGAACCCATGCTTTCTCTCTGAGTGTCCTTATTACTATGTAATAGGATTTGTCTCTCTATCACTCGAAGAATAATCAAGGATTCTACAAAAAACTAAGTTGAAGGACAAAAACATTGGTCAAAGATACCCTATAACTTTGAGAAAACAATCTTTGTTAGTGGGTCAAAAATGCAAGGTTCAAGTCTCTGTTCATGTATGTGAATATAGAAGGAAACTAATTTTTAGTGGAGTGCTGAGAACAAGCAAAACCCTGGCAGAGCTTTGCCAGGATATCTCAGGAGCCATAGCTATGACTTTTAAAAGACAAAAGAAATTGTCATTCTCCCTGTGCCTTTGTAAGAGTGAACACTGGAGTCCCTCTTACGCTTTTACCATAGCTTCATTTACAGAGCTCCTTGCTCAATATGCTTGCTTTTCTGACCCTCCTCACACTGGGTGGGTAGTCAGACCTGTGGCTGCTGATTCTACACCAGAAAGAAAGTCAACAAGGTAGGTGCTGCAGTGAGGAGTGGGGCCCCTTTATTGTTGAGAGCCTAAACACTGAACTTCAACTTGACTTAATACTTCTAGGAGGTTAGTGCAGAGAGCATGATGTGTTGTTTCTGTGCCCTATGTTTATATTCCAACTGTATATCTGAGATTATATAAAGCTCAGATATTCATTGCTAGCAATGTTGAGCATCTGGGTTTTTTTAGTCATGGTAATGATAATCAAAGACACATTGTGACCAACTCTATTATCAGATAACTGCTGCAACTGTAAAATCAGGTAAGCACAGTGAAGGAAACCACTATGTACAGTGACCTTAAGTCATACCTGAAGCATGTGAGATTAAGCAAAAGTCCTCCAAAAAGTCTTTTAAAAAAGATAAATAAAATCTATTTATCCTCTGGAAAGAGGAAATTCACAACCTTCCAGCATGGTCCATTTACCTTTCCCTTTGTGGCTGAATACCTTCACAGAGTTTCTCTGAGGAAATGAGCTTTCTCTTTATCCACTGTGTGTGGTGGTGAAGAACCCATTAATTTTTTGTCTGAGCCAGGAAATGTGAACTCAGCAATCCACTTTTCCTCCCTTTGCAGGTTCAGATATTCTTTGAATGCCCAAACCCCTAGACTCTGATGGCTTGCTATTTGTAAGAATCTATTGACCTGAGGATGAAAGAGAAAGAGACAAATTAAACTGAGAGCTCAAGCAATAGGCATATCTTGATGGTATCTCAGAAGCCTTAATGTCATGACAACAGATCTCATGATTCATATTTAGTAAAAGAAATTCCCACCTTCCTGCCACTTTGGCATGATCCCCACATACCAAAGAAAAGTGTGGAAGTTCCTCAGGTAGTGGGTGATTATATAGAGCCAAGAGGGAAATGTTACTGTGAAATAAATAGGTAATAAAACCATTTTGATTGATCCCAGAGGACAGAAATTCTTCAGTGAGAAGAGCTGAAGAAAAGTCAATGATGAAACCTTTGTATTGTGTCCTTGGCTACCCTTTATAAAACAGCTGATAGCAACAGGTATCCTCAGACTTTTTTCCTTCATAATATGGAGGCAAGAGTAAATAACATGGCAGATATCAATGACACTAATTGCCTACTTAAGGTGCATGGATCCCAAACTTTGCTGCTCAACTTGCAGTGGCAGGTTTAACCATTCCTTGGAGTTCACAGCTGCAGATTTTTCAAGGCAAGAACCACTTTTTACTAAGTACTTATGCTCTAGATATATCTATGACATAATGGGCACCATTTTTGTTTTTTACATTTCTGTAATAAGAAGATTTTGAGGCAGGAGCCAAAGGATCTCTCAGTGTGTGAGGGTTTTTGTGCATGCCTCAGTGTACTGATCCACAATTCTAATTGTGGCCTTGGAATTTATTTGAACGGAGGTGCAGTTTAAGGTCAGAATAACAAGGTAATAACAGCAGTGTGAGAACATAGCACTGTATGGTAGAGAACACACAAGAAGGCTGCATGGGTTTAGATATGTCTTGTGATAATGAAACCTGGGTGCTGAGATCTATGATTTCTATTCATATACCCTGAGCTTTAGCCAAGTCAGAGTTCTAGGGAAGATTAACTCTTGTTAGAAATTTTGTCAAGTATTTTTGGTATCATTCCATATGTAAGACAATTTTTTTTTTTTTTAAACAAAAGGTAATTAAAATCTGTGGGTCCATGATGGAAGCCTGAGGTCTTTGGGAAAATAAAATACAGGCTAATACAGAGGAGGTGTCTGGAGATGTACTGGTTTTGAAGATATGGACATGTAAGGACAGCACATGGGATTTATGATTTTAATACACATGTTACGAGTGTTTGTTTTTCTTTTTCAGAAAGTCATACCTCAGTCCAAGTTAAGGGCATCTCCATTTTAAGCTACTATGGCAGGTCTGTAGAAATCATAGCTCTGGCAGGATTACTAGAGGAATGTGTTCATCTTCTGTTGCTTGCTCCATCTGTTCAAACAGAAGTAGTGAGTGAGCTGTCAGTGCACTGACCTGTACACACTGCCTGTACACAGACAGTTTCCTTCCCTTGAGCTTCCCAGTGTTTTGTAGACAAAATCATTTGTTGCTGCTGTGGCATAATAGAAGAGAACCCTTTCTTACATTTTCCTTTATGTCAAAATTTAGCTGCAGTTTGGTCTTTTTGTTACCAGAACACTCTGTGGAACAACTGAACTTTTGGCAGAGACATGAACCCTACACCTCTGTTGTGAAATGAGATAGCAGTAATTTCCTGTCCCTGAAAGCAGGTGACCCAGCCTAGCTACATTTATGCTATATAGTGTTTAGCCTCCTATGAACCTTAAAAGGTACTCTCCTAGTGTTAAAACTTAACTATTTCCTGTGGTTATTATTTTTCCCCAGAATTAAGCACCTGTAAAAAACACAGTATTGTGTTGGGGCCTCATCAGAATGGTGTTTTCATACATGAAATGTACGATGTTTACACGTATGTTTTTATACATTGCTTGCTGTAGGTTACATCATGAGGAATCTTAAGAGGTACAAAGGTGGGACGATGTTGGAAGACTGTTGAGGCTGGAGGGAACAAAACCTGGTGCCATGGTGTCTAAACTGCCTATTGGAATTGATCCCTGCATGGGCTATCCCTCCAGCCAGGCTTAGGCACCACTTCCCAAAGAGCTGACATAAGCCAAAGCAGCCTCGAAGCATACTGGCAATTAACGTGTGGGTGGTCACCAGGCTAGTGCTCAAACTTGTTCCTTGTTCTTGTTTTATTTAACAGTATGGAAAGAGCTGAAATATCCACACACCCTAGGATTAGGTTGCTAGGGGAGCTGCAAACATTGGGCTTAGTTGACTGTGACACTTGACAGCACATTTCTTCAATGCTACTATGCAATATTGTTTGCCATTAAATCATGGGGTAAGTCTTCATATGTGGAGGTGGGTTAAGATGAAGACTTTGGGAGGCACATTGTAGCCATAAACATTCTGGGTTTTGGCAAAGTATGAATAGGCTTCCCTGTCTCTTCTTTACTCAGACAGATGTCTTGCTCTTCTCAAGCAAGGTCACCTTATCTTTCTTACTCCCTCAGTTCGGGAGCCAGCCTGTCTTTGATGAAGTTTTACTGCTGTTTCTGTTACTACTTTCAAATGGAAAAGCTGATTTTAAAACAGGCAGGAGGAAAAAAGAGATCTTGGCTTACTGCCACAAGCCTTGTTTATGGACGATAACATGTTATAGAGTATGGGCACTGTGGGACACAGCACTGTGATCTTGCATTTGTCAAGTCCTGCCCTTGATGTTCTGTGCTGACCCTGTGGGATCACCACTGTGATCTCTTTTCAGCTATTCAAGACATGATGTACTTCTGCACCCCATATGGTCTTTTTCTCTTCTTTTTCCACAACCTGTGTCCTAAGGAGTAACCAAGTGCAAGAACATAAAAGGATTCTGACCTCAACTGATTCTTCAAGCTGTGCATACTCTGAAGAATTACCAGCATGTCTTTCTGCCTATATGAGTCAAATTTGCCTTTTCTTCCTGATTCTATCCACACTTTCAGCATTCCTGTCAAACTAAATGTTAAAATCTCTTTTAGCTGAGATCACATCATTCTACTTTTCTGTGACTATCAGTTCTGATGCTCTCCAAACCAAACCTTTCATCTTGGTTTGGGACATAGGGAGTGGCCTAAGTGGTTAATATGGCCTGAAGCAACTATTTCTCAGACACACCCCTTCTAAATCTGTGCATCCAAATGCATTACAATGCCAGATGAAAACAAAAAATACCCAAGCCCCAGATTTGATAAGAAATGAACTCTCTGAACTGACTTTTACAATTTAAATTATGAACCAAAGCCATTTGCAGAACACACAAAAAAAATGCTGGGGTTTTTTTTATGATAGCTGTGCTATGCTATTTTTGACTAATACAACAAATTTCAAAGGAAGCACTTCTTTTTAGGAGGTGACTGAGACAGCTTTAACAGATGGATGGAGAAGATGATGATTGCTCATGCTTCTCAATCTTTACAATATAAGAAAGTATGGGAACATTTGCTATATATGCTCTTCCATGCTCACATACTAGCAATGCAGTGTGGGAAAGCTGACAGCACATATGTTTAGCACTGGTTTTAATGTTCTTTAACCTACCTGGTACACTCCAAAACACAACCAGGACCTTTGAATTGAAGAATGGCAGAAAAAAAAATCAAGCAAGTAAAGCTTGATCCAGTCTCTGAATGAATCAATAACATAATTTCAAAGTCTCTGACAAGACCTACAATTCAGCTGCAGGATTTAATGCTGGAAGATTGATGTGTTTACTGTAATGGCAGTAAATTGGTTATCCAGAAAGAGCTGTATATCTTTGCAGCACAGGAAGTGTCTGTGTCTGAGGGAGATAGAGGCAAGTTACATCTAAAGGCAGATAATAAACCAAAATGGTAATACTAAAACCATAAGAAATAATTAGAGAAATAGATTGCATAAAAGGAGAGAACAAAGTATAGAGGCTACTTTGAACTTCATTTTTCTTGTTTATATTGACCAGAAACTGTGGTCTTAAAAAAAAAGAAAATGACATGGTCAGAAAAAAAAATACCAAGCAAATAGGCAAGAGTGTATTTCAGAAGCCTCTATTAAAAATTGCCTTCAATTTGAAATAGAATATGTTGACAACTGAAGGAGTAAAAATTCACACCAATTACTGAGATTCTTTTCCATCTACAATTGTAGACATCATGCAAGATGAGAGAGTTGCTGACTTCTACTTGCAATTGTTGACATTAGTTACAGATTTGTACATGTGCTGCAGACAGCAGTATTTGGATAGATTTGGAAAACTTAGCCAGATCAAAACAAAAAAACCTTTTCTACTTCCCCACTTCCTCTTTCCCCTAGATTATATGCAATACAGAAGCCTAGAGAAAGGGAATGGAGTGTGAAATTCATGGTACTGTGTACATTCCTTGCTATGTGATATTTTCAAGGCTGCTATGAAGAAAGCTGCTTGCCAAAGACAGAATATCAGAAAGTGAAATATTTCTGCCTCTTGTGCAATCACAAGGAAGTGACCTTGGGCAGAACCTTGGAATGAACTTTCTGTGGGCAGCATGTGTGTGGTCATAGCAAGCTGCTGTGAAGGCAGAACTTATGCCTTATCTGCTGGGCCAGACCTTCTAGATTTTCTTTTTTATTTCTATATGGCTTTTTCTCACCTGTCTACTGTTTTTGGTTGTTTGGTAACTATGTGTTTGGACACCAGTCTTCCTCTGTTTCTCTGGTCTACCTTTGTCTCAGAGGTGTTTATTTTTTTTAAATTGGATAGGTATTGTTCAGTGTCTTTGGCAGATTAAACTGATATAACTTTATCAGCATTATAGAAGGAAATTCCTGCTGTTCAGGTTGAACTATGTGTGGTATGTACAGGATTTTACCTCACAGGTTTCAGTCTGTAATAATGAAGAAAGGGTCTAGGTTTTTCTACAGTGCCTTCACCCTTTTGCTCATGTCTTTTCAGTCATTTTTACAGACTAAGGTGAGGAAGAAGGTAGAGGGTTTATTACAAAGGTACACCCTCGAAGACAAGTAATTTAATTCCTTTTATTGTGTCCATTAATTATTTTCTCACATTTCTACAAGAATATTTCAGCAAAACCAAGATGATGGAACTCCAATAATAATCACCTTATCCAATAATAGGCTTCCAAGAGACTCAACTGGCAGTTTGACAGTCTTCTGTCACAGTTACTACACCCTGCTGATAAAACTGCTGTTGCCACAAATTGATCCTGACAAAAACAAGTTCATCTCTGTTCTGAATTTCAGGCTTGACCTTGGTGGGTTTACAAGTTTAACCACTATACTGGTCACAAAGTATGTAGCATAAAAGCCATATACCTAAAAAAAAAATCCCAGCCTTTCTCTTTTACTGTCTGTTTATTCTCTCTATTGCATGATTATTTTAAACTGTTTGGTAGTATGGCCAAAATCCAAATTCAATATTTTTTGAAGCACATGAAAATCACCCACTACTGGTTATAAAACTTATTTACCTGGGCACAGAATCTGTGTCCTTAACCAGTTTGTGATTGACATATCCTAGCCCCTACCAGTGGTAGTCTGGGGAACAGTGTTGTAAAGCAAAGGTTGAAGGAATGAAGGAAAAGCAGAGGAAAAAGCAACAGATAAGATTGTCTCACTGTAAAATCCTGCCAAAGCAGACAGATCTTCTGTTTCATACATACACTGTAAATATAGTATATGCTGTGTAAATAGTCTGTATAAATACAGTTGTGAGCATAGGGCTGCATGGGGATCCTTGTATGAAAGCTATCAGTCTTGATATATTTTTCAGCATATCTGTAAGCTTTACTCAACTCCTGGACCTGAGGAGAAGGATAATGGAAAACATGTCCAAAAAGCTACTTTTGACAGCACCAACCTATTCTTGGAATTATGTTTTTTTTTTAACTAAGTACATTCAAAATAGTATTGCAGAGAGGAACAAACAAATGAGAAAACTACTTGAAATCCCTGTCTCCAGGAAACCTCACTGTAACCTAAATTTTGCAGCCATAAAGTTATCCAGTATGCAGATGAGAGGATGGGTCAGACTCTTTCTGAAGCTCCCACAATTCTAATACTAGATCTAAAGAACAGACTGTCAGCTATCTCAGGCCAGCATGGTCTATCCTCTAGTTTTAGGACTCATTTCTGAGAAACAGGAACAATTGGCTTTAATCCCTCAAAAGATAGAATTAAACCCAGGCCTCCCATATTGTGGTTAGTCTTATTTTATACATGAATTGAAGGAATACCTTGAGAATTTTAAAAGAACAGAGCACATACCTCTGTATTTTTTGAGATCTAGACAGCTAAGCTTGTGTTGATAAGTGCATTGCATTGTTCAGAACTCAAAATAAGGATTAAATATTATCAATGCACTGACCTGCAGAATTTCTAGTCTGGAAAACGTGAATGAGCCATCAGCTTAGAGGTCCACTGCCCTGTAGGCAGGAGAGCAGTGGGTGAACTGGTGGGGCAGAAGCAATACCCACTAACAGATGCATGAACAGATTCCTTTTTCTGGGGGCAGTGGGAGAAAAAATAGTGACAATGGGAAAGAGGGTACAATTTCTAGCTAGAGGCAAGAAATGAATGTTATATCAAATGGGACGGAATATGATCACTAACACAGGCAGAACAGAGAAGAAAAACAAGCACTGCTGCAAGTGTGCCCAGGAGAGACTAAGAGGCAGAGATTATCAAGAGAAAAGTGGAAAAGGAGGATATATATTCTTAGTGGACATACAGGTGACTCAGTGAACCTGTAGCTGATATAAGTGGAAGAAAAAGAAGAGAGGCCAACATTTCTAGTGAACTGAAAAGAGAAATAACTCAGTGCATGGAATAGGGAACTTGAACCATGGGGACTTTTCAAAGGAAATGAACTTCAGGAAGAGTGTTTCCAAGTCATCTGAGCATTCAACACTTCCATTAGCACTGCTGGAAACATCCCAAGCTTAACATCATGACATCAAAAGGAAAATCTCTGATTTACTTTGCAAAAACAACACCCTATCCATCTCTCATTGACAAATATTAATGAACATTTCTGGAGTATCTGAGCTGCAGCAATATGATAGCATTCTCATTTGTACACCTACTGCTTAAACAAAACTAACCTAAATAACCTCTGTTTTTTTACTTCTCAAGGCATGCTCCCTGGTGTGTGTATTGCCTACGCAGCTGCAGAAGGCAAAACGCAGGGCGGAGGCAGGTGGGGAGCCCAGCTCACTGTGCATATGTTTGTGTGCAAGAAGATCTGTGAGTTCTGAGGGCTAATCTGCAGCATTTCTGTTTGTCAATTTATAGCTGAGAAGGCACACAAGCTTCTGGAGCAGCTTTTTAATGTTTAGTCCAACAATAACTCCAGTAATTCTGCTGCATGCAGAAGAAAAGGTGTTTGATGGGAAAGCTGAGTTTAAAATTGTTATGGATGCATAGGTCCAGGCTAAGTTAGAATCTTGCCTTAGTGACCCACATGAGTCAGTTCCTTAGATCACTGCTATTTCTAAGTACAAAGAAAATGTGAGAATACCTCATTGCAATTTTGCTACAATCTTAAAGAAGAATGACATAGCACAAAGCTTTGAACACTTGAAGTTTTCAAGCCAATGCTATTACTTGAGGAGAGCAGAGTGGCAGTCAGTTTAGGTTTCCTTTTAAACAATGGCTTATGTCATAGGGCAAAGGATTTGTCATCTGCTGTAGGAAAGCTAAAAATAACAGTTTGCTAAGACTCAGTTAAGAAAAAGACTTTATTCTGTTACTCATCCATGACTGTTTCTTCCTCTCTACTCCCTTGTGAGAGATCAAATCATGGGATATGCCCCTGAAAAAGGTAATGCAAAAGCAAAATTATCTAGTGATTTTTTTTTTTAAAGAATGTTTCCTTATATATCTGTTTGCATAAGAATGCAAAGGAGAGGATTATATTATTATACCTGTATTTAGTCTAGGCATGTTTGTGATGCTCTTCATATTAGTATATATCTCATTCCATAAATTACCAACTACCTCAAAAAAGTAGTTTCATCATCCACTATCCCTTTCAACTGCTTTCTTACAGATAAAAGGTCTTCTGGTTCATTCCTTCTGTATCAGGGATCTTTTTGTGCTAATGCTTTGTTTAAACAGATGCTAAATAAAATTACAAGCACATTTTATGTCTACGAACCAGTCCTTCCAGGTCATAAATGCTGATAATTCCCACTAAAGTTAGATACCTGAAAGACTTTGAAGGCACCCATCAGATCCTCAAGAGCTTACCTATGTCCTTGGGCATCCTTCACAACCTCCACTCATGCAGATAAATTTCACTGAGATTACACTAATGGTGTACTTAAGGCCATGGCTTCATCTGCGGTGTTCTCCTTTTTATCAGTATTGGTACACAGTTCTCTTTGATCTGCACTTCTGCATCAATTTCCATCTAAGATCTCACATGGCTTTTCAAATGTTAATGAATTCTACCCATTCTACCCTAGGGAAACTGAGGTGATGAGAAATTACAGGAGATACTTAGGTTCACAAACACAACCTACTACTCAGTTGAGAACAACCCACTGAGATCACTTATTCCTATACTGTACAGGTAGTACAGGTACCTGCTGCATAATCTGCACTCAGAACATCCCTTGTCATCAAAACACTTCCCTGATGAACCAAGATGTCTGGTGCAGATGGGAGAAATTTCGTGCTCTGTGATGTTTTCCCCAGAATATAGAGCCCACAATTACTGCAGAGGGAGCTGGCAGTCTTTCAAGAGTCAAGAGTCAGATCATAGTATCCGTTCTCAAATTAGTGTTTCGATATGACAACTGAAACCTACCAAGAGGTGGAAGTGGATGGTGCTCACATCACGTGTGTGAGGTAGGACAGTCAGTTTCCAGAGACTTTGACATTCAGAAGAGTTGGAAGTACCTGCCTCACAGTGACACTGATTCGGAGTTCCCTTGGCCCACAGGGTCCATGTCTGCTCAAAAACCTGCTCAAGCTCTGGTGCCCGCATTGTAAGCATCCAGCTCTCGTATGGATATTTTGAAAAGTGGCCTCCAGCTGTGGAAGCACTGAGTCCACATGTAGTTGAACAAAACCTTAGTAACTTGGATGCACTCATCATGCTCCATCTCAATAGTTTCAAGAAAGAGTAAGTAAAGAGCATGCTTACTGTTTGGTAAAATGTTCTAAAAGAAAAATATCTACTTTTCAGCTTTTGCTGTTTGAGTTTCAATGTTGTCCTTTAGATGTGTGATATTTAAAGAGTGCTTACACTTTAAAACAAGTGATGAATGAATATGGAACATTTGGTTTATGTAGATTTCTATGTGGGAGAAAACCATTTTAATTTACACTTTCACTGGGTTGGATGATTAGTGTTAGCTGTTTTCATATACATGAGAAGGGATTGGGCAGTTCTTCCACCACTGGCTTTAGGTGGAAGTGGCAAAATCAAACTCATGTAAATTACTTTTGCATAATTGTCTGACTTAATTTTAATGTGCATTAACATACTACTTTAAAGTAAAAAAAGGGCAAATTTGATGCCCTCATCCATACCATCAAGAAAGATATTAAAGAGAACTGGTCTCGATACTGAATCACAGGGAAAACCACTCGTGACCAGCTGGATTAAACTCCATTCATCACCACTCTCTGGGCTGAGCCATCCAGCCAGTTTCTTATCCAGCCAAGAGTACACCTGTCCAAGACATAAGCAGCCAGTTTCTGCTAAAGAATGCTGTGGGAGACAGTATCAAAAGCCTAGGTAAACAACATCCACAGTGTTTCACTCATCCACTAGACAGATCATCTTGTCATGATCAATTTGGTCAAACAGGACCTGCCTTTCATGAACCCATGCTTACTGGGCCTGATCCCCTGTTTGTACTGCACATGCTGTGTGACAGCACTCAGGATGATCTGCTCCATAACCTTCTCTGGAAGTGAGGTCAGGCTGACAGGCCTCCCTACTTCTCCAGGAATTGAAAACTACCATTTCATGGTCCTTATGCCCAAGATAGTCTCCACTAACACATCACCCACTAGTTTGTCTCTGTGCATAAAGAGCACGTCCAGCGGGGCATCTCCCATGGTAGGCTCAGAATCAAGTTTGGGGTTTCTTAACTATGTTTGAGCAATTGATTAACATGCTGCTAAAAAATGGTTTTGTGAATAAATAAAAATCAAGACAATGGGAACAAAATATAGTTGATATATTGACAATGGTGTTTAAAATATCATAAACTTGACCACACTGTGCTGTTTAAAATACATTGATTATAAAATACAAGTGCATTAAAGTATGAGAACATACTTGGAGCCCAGCCCATTGACTTGCATTGAATGTTAGAGTTTGAAAGATTAAAGATCCTGACAATCAACGTTGTCAGGGGAAAAATACTCAGGTTTCATTCTTACTTTTTAACAAGTATTATTGTAGGATAATTTTGAAATCACATGAAATCTGTATGCATGAGACTGCAAAATTCTCTGGTTTTTTTCTATAGTACTATAGTACTATTTTTTATAGTACTGAAACTGTAACTCTAAAAGTGAGGTGCATATCTGTTATCTACCTGAATGATAAATCTTATCAACTTTTTAATTATAAAAGCCCTCTCCACAAAAAAGTGATGTGTAAAGGAAAAAAAATGTTTCAGTATAAATTCAGAATTCTGGATTCATCCTATAAAAAGAAAATAAATAACAAAACCCCTGGTCCTACATCCAATATACTGCTTCAGTCAATTATCTGAAATGTTACATTCTTACATGTTATTAAACAGATGCTATGAACTCCAGGTCACAGAATCACAGAATACTAGAAGTTGGAAGGGACCTTGAAAGATCATCTAGTCCAACCCCCCTGCCACAGCAGGATTCCCTAGACCAGGTCACACAGAAGTGCGTCCAGACGGGTTTTGAATATCTCCATAGAAGGAGACTCCACAACCTCTCTGGGCAGTCTGTGCCAGTGCTCTGGCACCTCAACTGGGAAAAAATTTCTACGTGTATTCACATGGAACCTCCTATGCTTCAGCTTACAAACATTGCCTCTTGTCCTGTCACTGGGCTTCACTGAGAAGAGCCTGACCCCATCCTCCTGACACACACCCTTCACATATTTATAAGCATAGATGAGGTCACCCCTTAGTCTCCTCTTCTCCAAGCTAAAGAGACCCAGCTCCCTCAGCCTTTCTTCATCAGGAAGCAGTTCCAGCCCCTTCACCATCTTGGTGGCTATGCGCTGGACTCTTTCCAGCAGTTCCCTCTCCTTCTTAAACTGAGGAGCCCAGAACTGGACACAATACTCCAGATGCAGCCTCACGAGGGTAGAGTAAAGAGGAAGAAGAACCTCTCTTGACCTAGTAGCCACACCCCTTCTAATACACCCCAGAATCCCATTGGCCCTCCTG